>JAJTWR010000308.1:885000-987500 GCA_021613335.1 Whitmania pigra
TTGTTTTCTAAAGAAATAAAATATAAACATGCGTTACAAAAGTAAGAGCTCGGACTCACTCACAAACTCACACGTGCACGCGTTTTGTTCCTTCCTTCCTTCCGTTTATGCGGTCATTTATTTTCTCCAGTCGTGTCTGAAAGACTTGTTAAGCGGTGCTTCAAGCGGAAGTGCTGGTTGCGCTGGAATGGCTTGATGACCAGAATGTGATGATGCGTGAAGAGACCACTTCCTGGAAAATATGAATTTAATTATATTAATAATTATTCATTCAATAATTATCGATTAATTAGCAATTATTAAATGTAGCAGACTGCCTCTGAGGTCTTAAAGTTTGGAACTCCATGAGCTTCAACTATTTGGAATTATAAATATTTAGCGGATTTAAATCAAAATCTGATTAATACGTTTTAAGTAAAATATTTCCACGAAGGTTCTCCAAACGAGACTCAGACATGCCAGAGATGAACATGCTGGCAACTGGTTCTGACGTAACAATCGGCAACAAATGCAACAACAAGAACAAGAACAACAACAACCCAACGAAGGATATTGTTGCAGAAGACAGCGAGATGTTGGGCGATAATGAGGATGATGCGACAAAAGAAAGGAAGAGATGCGCCGGTTGCGGAGAAGAAATCACAGACAGGTATCTGCTCTCCGTCGTGGACAAACAATGGCACCTGACGTGCCTCGTCTGCTCGGCATGTAAACTCCCCCTCAATCCGGAAGTCACGTGTTTCGCGAAGGACGACGAGATATTTTGCAAGGAAGATTATTACAGGTGATTCGGTGATTGGAGTGTTCATTAAAATCTCAACAGCGTCTGTAGGATGTTATCTCCGAGAAAAATTAATTCAAAAACTAAAAGTTTTTTTCTATATTCTTCTTCAGGAGATTCGCTTCTAGGCTCTGCTCTTGCTGCCAGTGCACGATAACGGCAGACGAGTTGGTGATGAGGGTGGGCGACCACATTTTCCACCTCCACTGCTTCGTTTGTTCCGTCTGCTCGAAACAGCTTACCACCGGAGAGCACTTCGGTTACAACAGTCTGGAAAACCTGCTCTTTTGTCGACTCCATTACGAAGTCTACCACATGCAGGCTGACGAAGAGCCTCCCTCCATCCACTCGGAAGACCATTTCCTTCACGAAGCCCCTCAGAGCCCCATATTGCCACCCCAACACTCCATGCATCTTCACCCGATCAACATGAACCACGTTGATTTCTCTCCACACTCAAACCAAAGACATCTCCTCTCGCTGCCGATAGATCGAAACATTCCGATTTATGGCAGTCCGTTGTGTTGCGAGGCAGCAAATCCAAGCACAGGGGTCTGTTACCTCCACCCTTTCTCCGGCATGCCCCAGCAGCACATCAATCCGTCGGGTCATCAGGGTGGAAGTCTACAGAAAGGCAGACCCAGGAAGAGAAAAAACGTTATGGCCGATGTCGAACATTTCGTTCCAAATATTGGTCAGTTGTTGATATTTTGCAATTGCATTTAAATGACAAGCGATGGTAATTAATATTAACATTATAAGATTTTTTTAAATTTTTAATTATTGAATATTAACAATAAATGGCAATATTCAACATTTAATTATAATTGTTATATTATATTATATATATAATAATTTATTATTATTGTTATTATTGTTGTTGTTGCTTATAATTCTTGAATTGGCTATAAAGTCGGCCCGTTGACGTAATATCTGACATTTTCATCTGCTTCTTGGTGTTCGGCGTCGACGTGTTTTCAGTTGACTCTGAAACACTCGATGTCATGAAAGACGTGAGATGAAATGTCTCGGATGGAGTTGCATGTCTCCAGGCACGTCCTGACACTTGTGGAGAACATGCGCGAAATGTCAGCGCATCAAAACATCGTCTCAATAAGGTACGCGGGTGTGCCTAATTGGCCAAATTATCTGCCATCGCGAACGGCTTGCTACTGGAGTGCTCCACAAACTTTCCGCGCGCATCGCATCCAGATGACTTGTGCTTTTCCAGTGCCCATAAAACCGGATGACGCCCTTTCTCGAACATTAAAGTTTAAAGTCCGGGCGTGACAATTTTTAAAGAGAGTTTGATTTGCAGTGAATGGCATACTTTAGGGGCTTTTAAAATTGTACCAAGCGTTGTTTAATGTTGTTCCTTCGTGCCGTACAGGAAGCGAAATGGGACAGGAAGAGGCCATGCTTCAGCACCAACGTCAGAAGCGCATGCGCACTTCATTTAAACACCATCAGCTGCGCATAATGAAGTCATATTTTGCTCTCAACCACAATCCAGATTCTAAGGACCTCAAGCAATTGGCTCAGAAAACCGGCCTGAGTAAACGAGTTCTGCAGGTTTGTCATAAAACATCTTTTGTTTCCATGGTAGCTGATATAATTACTCATAAATATTTTAAATTAATGTAAATCATACGTTGAGCAGGTATGGTTCCAAAATGCCAGAGCCAAGCACAGAAGAACGGCCATCAAAGATCGCGACAAACAACAGCCATCGAACCAGCATGCTCAGCTGGACGTCAAAAACGACAAGTCGTCATTAGGCGACCAAATAGGCGACTCTTGCGCAATGCTCACTTCACCAGGCATGCCAATGAAGACGACGATGGGAGAGAATCGAACCCATCACCACCATCCACTCATCGCCACCCAAGCTGGGGACAAACCGACACCCCCCGTCCCTTACACGAAGCTTCAAAACACTTCTCTCCAAAATCATTTTGGAGGTCACCAGCACCCTTACCTGCACGAAAGGTGTGATTCAAACCGACCGCCCTCTGCACTCTCTGACGTCAGCACTTCTTCACTTATGGGGTTCCGTTCATCACTCATGCACGATGAATGTCCAGTTTCGAATTTCGCCGACATATTCGCTTCTTCTCTCAAGCAAATGAGTTCGTGCTGACTGTGTGCACAAAATGCTTCTCGATTCTAGCCGAACGTTACGCAATTGTCATCGTTGGCGATAAATTTAAAAATTATTGCCAAAGAAATTTTAAAAAATAAAGCTAAAAATTTATTCTCTTAGATATTGAAAATCCAGCAGAGGATGAATGAAGAGACGACAAGCCACGCGACAAACCGAGCATAATCTCGACTCCGCGGAGAAGCGATTTGCGAGGTGTTAGGGGTGACGACGTCAGATTTGCGTCAAAACTGAAATTCGTTGGTCAACACCTGTCATCAGAGAAGTTGTAATGAGCAACTAGAGGAAAATCATTTTTAGTACAGTAGGCTGTACACCCCCCAAGACGAGACAACGTGGCATCCCCACCGCAATCTCGCCTAATAAAAACTGCAGTACGCAGATTTAAGCATAAACATTTTGGAATATGAAGGTTTTGGTTCATTAAATTAAGCTCATTAAATACATGATTGAAAATGACTGATTGAGCCAACTTAAAAACAACCGCATTGCTATTATTAAACAATTCTGTTAGAAAATTGAGAGTTCCTCCCAAATCCTTAACCACGACGGCTGTGTTGCTAAACAACGCCACCAAATTCGACCATCCATCCGCTGGAAACATTCCACTTTACCGATCCTCAAAAACATTGATCTAAGACTCTGGAGCACGTAGAACAATAACAACGACGACGACAACAACACATAAACTTAAATGACCGGCTAAAAGATCAAAACTGATGCAACCATTTATTTAACAACAACGCGATTGTCAGATGAAACATCCGGTATCAACAACTCTTTTTGCATGCTAAAGTTCAGAATGCCTGGGACCACTTAACTTGGGTCCCTTTTTCTTGATTTCCTTTCGAGCCTTCATTTTTTTATTATTTTTGGGCTCCTTCAATGACAACTTTTGTTTCTCCTAAACATAAATTTAGCCAGCAAAATATGTTAACGTAAATTTTAATAAATGATAGCAGTTAATTTCTTACAAGTTTATATTTCCTGCTATTTGGATTGATATAACTTTCCTCTCTGGCAATTAAGTCAAGTTCTTGAGCTGCCTGCAAAGCAGGGTAGATATAAAAGTCTTGCAAATGCAAAATGGAAATGCATGAATACCAAATTCAGAATTTTTAAGTCGAGCTCGTCGAGAACGCCTGAGTCGTTGCAAAATCCGATGCCGTATTGAATCAAAACCTTCCACTCCAAATGTTTTGCCAGTATCTCATGAACTTGATCGGGTAATTCCAAAGCAAATCTCCCCATAAAGAACGTGTTTTCAACAACAAGTGAAAAGGCTAGAATTGTTGGTCAAAAACAATAACATTAAATTGATGATGAAAATACTAAGTCTGATAATATTAAAAAATAGTTCATACTGTCCAAAATAGTGGCATTGAAGGGGAGACCATCTGATGGGACATAACCAGCCTCAGTTAATTTGACTTTTGACTCCAACAGAACCTATAAAAGCCACTAATACATTATATATATATATATATATAATATTTATATATATTTATATACTATAAATTTAATAGTTAGATTAAAGATTCAGACAGATCAAATCTGAAATTGTCTATAAGGTTAATAAAATACATGCATATATAAAATTAATATGTATATTCATGTAAATATATAACAAAATTATCTTGTGGCAAATAAAGTAATATGATTATTTTCTAAACGTTGACATTTGAACTTATTTAACATGATAGCATAAAATCAAAATATTTCTGCACACTTTGAATATCTTGTCCATCAAAATATTTAGCATTTGATATTGTTTTTCATAATTTGCCATCTTTTTGACAGTGGAAACTGCCTGATTAATATCAGAAACTTTTATCGTCAGCAGCTTTCTGTCTGTCAAAAAAGTAGTCATAATTAACTCAAACTAACTAGTTAGCACCTGTTCATTTTAAGCAGTAAATACAAGATAACACACATCTCACTAGGTGATTGTCAATTGATGGTGTTCCAGCCACATTGGTAGAATCGTTGTCATTAATAACATCTGATGTTGAGGAATCGTTAATATTTAAATCTTGACAAATAGAAAAAACAAAAAGCAAAGTGCAAAATAGCAAGCAATTTCCTACAATATCCATGCCACCGCAATCCACGTACAAAAACAAATTATACTCATTGCTTAAAAGTAAACTTTTCTTTAGAATCACATAGAAAATATTTTGATCACGTTTCAAATTTTATAATTTTATTGATAAGCATATTATTGTGCTAAATTTAATTTTTAAAATGCTTTTAATTTAAAATTTTGATTTCCATTGCATAAGAATGACGTGGCTTAATGTAATTTCCCTGCTCGCTCAGACGCAGAACTTCTTCAAACTTGTAGCTTCCACGGAAGATGATCACTTACTGATTACCTCCGAGCGCCATTAACCACTCCACCAGACTTTCCAACTCAATATGCAACGTGCATCCACGCGGAACGTTTGAAATCGTAGTGGAAAGTGTTCCCAGCGACAAACCAGACGGCCGCTGGGCGACTGTTAATCCCAACGCAATTACTTTAGCAGTAATAAAAACGAAGGCGACACATTTTTTAGCCTCTAAGGAACTTAAACACTTTGTCAGATCTTACACAAGTTTTAGCATCTAAGACAGCATGCATAAGCAAGTTGGAGTACCATGCCTATTAAGGGAGCAGAAATGTGTTTAATTAGAGTGGGATTAAATGAACATGATAAATCAAGTATATACAATTTCTGGCGTTGTAATATGTGTAACATATGTGGATACATAATCTCTTCAGTGTCAAAATACAGTTAGGAGGGCAAAGACCCCATACACAAGAGCGCAGGGGTAAGCCACAAGAAGCTGCTGATGATCCATCGACAGGGCACTAACAAACAACTTGGAAGCCGAAATGCTGCACCAGAGCACTGCCACCACTGTCAGGATAGTCCCTATTGGTCCCCTGAAAACAAAAAAAGTATGCAAAACAGCAGAAAACTTAACTATTAAGTTATTTCAACTCAGAGAATGACTTCTCCTACATTTTAACTGAATTTAAAAGAACAAACAATGCTAAGCTTCTGCCGACACAAGTCCATAAGATATGTTCGAAACATAAAGCAAGTAATTTAAAAAAAAAACCCAGACAGAATAAATACAAATATCTGACAACTCACAGAAGAGAAATCCAGACTGCAATAAAAGACAGCAGGACCATTGGAAGGAGGCAGTAACCGAGAACGCTGACGATGCAGCTCGCAGAGACGCTCGAAAGACTCATGAGGTTGAGAAGGAGGTACATGGCTATGCACCCGACCACTCCAATTCCATAGATGTAGCCAAAGTGCACCTTTCCAGCCTGTTTGATCATCAATCACCAGTCAATATTTCGAGACATAGAAATCGAGCAAAGTACATACCAGGAGCAAAGTGCCTCCGAGAGCCAAACAGAATACGAGAGGGCCAGCTAAGTCGGTGTCCTGCATGATGGTGGCATCGGGTTTCTTCAACGGATTCAGGACGGATAGTGTCTGAAATAAAATTAAAAGTAAGGAGTAATCACTACTTCGAGCTTTATTTATTTCCGATGCTCACCTTATGGCAGATGTGCTCAAAATTTATTCCAAGTTCTACAAAAAGCATCAAAAGGTTAGAAGCAATATAGATAATTTATAATAAAACTCGTACAAATAAATGGGATGGCGTGAAATACAACTTAGTCAACAATTCTTAATGTAACTTATTTAAGATTTCCAACACAGATGTCAAAACAAGAAATTGCTATTAATACCTTCCATAAGAGGTGGTTCATCCTCGTAATCATCAGGAGTCCTTTGGAAAGCTGTTGGATCAGGAGTAAATACTGAACCTGTATAAGCAGGCTGTTGAGTGAAATAAGTATTGTACTCTTGGCTCGGAGTATTGTACTCGAAAGACTGAAACTGGCTGTGAACAACAATTATAATTATTTCATACAATCGAGCTGAGATTCAAACTTAAAAAGTCAAGTAATCATTTATTAAAATTTCGAACATCACATCTCTTGACTAATACTAACTTATCAGGTGGAAAAGATCCCGGGTCTGCAAAATTCACATTGTAGGACTCCCCAACATAAAATTCCGACTGATTATGCATGTAATTCGTCATACTTAACAGCTTTAAAAAAGTAATTAAAATTCACTAATCAGAAATTCTATAATTAACTGCTTCACTTCATTAAATTCACAAATAAAAAGAAAGATAGCGCTCATAGCTGAAACACAAAAGCTGAACACTTAAATCAATAATATTACGCTATTGTATTCGTTTATCATTTCACTTCATCCAAAACTTGATAAGTTAGGAATACTTCCGCGCCACATTAAAATATTGATACTAAAACGTTCTTAAAACATAAACAATTCAAACTAAGAATAAATGAATAAACCCGTCGAAGCAATCCACACCGCTACAATACGTGCCAAGTCTTTCGGTTATTTACAAAGAACTAAAAAGGACGTCGAATGACTTGATTATCAGCTTCAGAACGTCCTTGTCTGTCACAGTTTGTAATATTTGTTGCCAAACTTGATTATTTTTACATTTAATTGAATTTAATACTGGTTCTAAGTAACTTAAATTACCATATTTTGGCCGTAGATATTGCCGTGAAAATTTACCCAATTTTACATTTGTGCAGTAGCATAACCCGGCCATACCGAAACTGAGCACGAGAATCAGAAGTTTAGCATTTTGGACGAACTACCAAACAGAAATATTTTCCCCAGCCAAAGAAATCTGGTGCAGCAGTAAGCCTTACGCTTCTACAGCCACATGGTATTGGGGCCTCCGCTTGAGTCAATCCGCCCCTAACCCCACACCTAGTGGCTTAGCAAGTTCTGTTATTGTTTGCATCCTTAATTGACCAAGCGAAGCGTTATATTGTGCAATATAAACAACAAAGTAACACTTTTAAAGTATGTGTTGAAAAACGGCAAACACGTGATAAGAAAGTGTGGCTTAAGGCATATACAAATTGAGTAAGTAAACACCTCATAAAAATGCATATAATAATATCGAAATCACATCGAGCATGTAAAAAAAACTTTCAAAAAAGTTTCGAAAACTAAATGATCAGATGGAAAATATCACATGTCTGAAAGAAACCTCGGAGGATAGTGTGCCAGTGTTGTATTTTAAAAATTGTTCTTTCATTATGAGATACTAGTGCAAAATATCCAGTGATGTCATCAAAGTCTTGAAGAATTTCGACATCTGAAATTTTCGTATTATTGTATTTTTAACCTTTACAAAAGTGTTAGAAAAAATACTTTATACATATAAATACAAATTTATTCAAAATAACAGTCTTATAAAAGCACAAGACGATGTGGACATAATCTACCAAAATTGTCAATTGTTGTCTCTGCTGGAATTTCAATATCTTGATGTAAAATTTGTAAGAGTTCATTAGAGGTAATCCAGTTAATTGTGTGTGTATGCATTTTATTAACGTTTATTTCACAACTAGATGATGGGGGCGTCGCGGTCAATACCCTGAAATACGTTAAATTCAAACAAGTCCAATATTACTGCTTAACATAATTTTATTGTGTTCAAACATTTTGTAAAATTCCAATTAAATTTAACGAGTAGAACTTGTAAAGTATGAAAAATAGCATTTTGGGCCCATTTGAAAAGGGTAAAGATCCATCCTTACTTACGACAAATAAAACTTGCCATGTGTAGAAGTTGCAAGCGTGTATGTATTATGCTTAAGCTTTTGTCAATTGTAGGACAAAGTTTATCAGTGGATTTTAGCTTTTTTTCTTAGACTTTAAAAATGACGCGGGACCATGCCCCCCGACCTCCCCTAAATTCGTCACTGATAATATTGCTAATATTTATAATCACCATTAACAAAATCAAAATTTCTAAGAGTATTTAAAAGCCTAGTAATCTTTATTAACTAAGTAGTGTTAAACGTAATCTTCAGACATAATCAAGGAAAAGGTCAAGATCTAAATCATCCTGATAAAAATTAAATAAAAAACATTTTCTTTTGAGGATGTGTTTGTGGTCTCTAATTTCACCATTATAATCTAATAGATTGTGCTCTTTCAATTCCTTGAGTTGATTTATTGTGATGCCATCACTTGAAAGAGGTAATTTACCATCTGCCATTTTAGAGACCTTTAAAACACAATAGAAGCTTTCGAATTTACGTAACATATAGTAATTAAAATATGATGGATTCAGACAGGTACGAAGTTTCTCTGGAGATGAATTCACTTGTAAATTCAGCCATTCAACAACTTTATCGGCGTAGTCGTTGTCGAAGCTATAGTCGTAACACAATTGTTCCTTAGAAAACAGAATTTGACATACCAATGCTTGTATAAAGAGGAAATTTGAAATCCATATTTTTTCGGAACAATGCACAGATGAAATCACGCCATAGAGGGCTAATCGCTCCTAGAATTTCTCTGAGATTTGGATCGTTCTTATAACAATTCAAATGTTTTCTGAAGAGTTTTTCTTTAGTTTTACCTACAAAGACCTTGGTCGTGTATAACGCGCAGGTGGATAATGTGCGACAAAATGGACATTGATGAACTTTATCGCTACGCCAGTTTCGCCTGTAAATGAAATAATGGATAATTGAACGTTGCCAATTGTTCAAGAGGATTTATTGCCATAATTATGATAACTTATTTTAACTCATAAAATGTAAACATGTAAATATGATAAAGTAATATTTACCTGTCCTTTTTGATGCAGCTGTGAAAAGTTGTGATGCAAGAAGCACAAAATACATGATTCCATTCATTTAACAGCGCTACCTCTCTATTTTCTTCATCTTCGAAGCAAATTTGACATTCTTGCATCTTTTCGCCATCGGAGTTACTTGTGTGCAGAGTAAGTGCGCCAACTTGATAAAATTATTGGGGGGGCAAATTTATTTCATAAACTTGTCGCTGAAACTTAAGTTCGTAAATCGTTTTTCATTGGTTTAAAGTGAATTGACGTAGACTGCGAAGAACGACAGTTTTCATAGATACTAGTAAAAAAACCCAATTTTGCAAATCGGCGTGCGCATGAGGATATTGAAATTTTAAAATAATTACTACAAGTAAAGCAAAAATTTGTAACTCTGTGAATGCTCTTTATTTACAAATTAAAAGAGAAGAAATAAAATTATAACAATGACTCTAACGGTTTGTTTGTAAATAACAAATGCTCTCTCAATAACAAAAGATCGTACATAAACAATTTTTACATATAAAAAGTTAATTTTCTCTTCTCATTTCTTGAAATAAATTTGTTAATAACGTCATCTAAGTTCATTTCATTTGCCAAATCCTTGTGAAACTGAAGAATCGATACGGAATTAAGCCGCTTTTGACCCATTGTTGATCTAAGGTAAGTTTTTAACCTCCGAAGTCCCGAGAAAGATCGTTCAGCTGTGGCAGAAGTTGAAAATTATTGGGGGGGGGGGGGGGGGGAGGCAAAATGATACGTTGCCCCTCTGAAAAATTATTAGGGGGCAAAGAATTTTTTGCCTTAAGTTGGCGCCTATGCTTGTGTGTAAAACCCCCTGACAATATGGACTGTCGCATTTGCTATGAAACGCCTTGGATGTAATTTCATGTTGGATAGTACCTGATGAGGAGTGTTATCGCTAATAAACGTCCTTTTTGCGTGCTTTTCTTTGGTGGGAGAAGAACTGCGTTGTGATTTCCGAAGATAAACAAGTTAAGAATGCTAACTAAATGTTCGTTATATTAAGGCAGCTGTATAATAAAATAACTCTACTTTAACAAAGTAAAATATTGGAAACCACTGAAACCTTAGCTTAAAAACTCTAATAATCACCAATTATCACAGCTAGATCCCATCTGAATATACGACCATTTTTAGCTAAAATATTTATTATATATTAATATTATTACATTTATTATAAATATTAAGTATACTTTACAACAAAGGAAGTATCACATTCATAGTGATCGAGAATGAATGGTCAAGTATTCAAGTGCATGATGGACTGAAGTCAGAAAGAATGAGAATCATAGTCAACTTCCTATGAAGCATGTTTGCTGCGTGGACTCTAAACATTAATTAAGCAAGAATGTGAAGTAAAGGCTCCTTGAGAACTAAAAGAACAAAATAATTTCAATTTATTATTGGATATATTCCAGAAAATAAATTTCTGAAAATCAGAAAAATACTGATATATTTTATTTGCAAAATGATATTAATGTTTAATTAAAGAAAAGTTCAATCGACTTCATCTGATGATAATGATGAATCACGTGGATCACGAGGTTCAAATATCCAATCGTAGTCTTGAAACGCTTCGTCCTTCATAACTCGAACTACCCATTTTTGACATTCTGAGAAATTGTGATTTCCAGTAGTTTAATTGGTGGTTTAAGTGGTTTAAGTGGTTTATGTCGATCAGAGTCTGGTATTTTTTCGAGCTTCAATGCACAGTGAACGTTTTCGAATTTATGTAGCATTAAAAATAACAGTGGAATGCATTTAACCTGTCACGAAGATCTTCCGCACACTTAGCCATCTGAAGACTTATCCATTCAAGAGCATTGTCGGCGTATTCATTGCCCACAAGATAGTCTTGAAATATCGGCCCGTTGAAAATATAACCTGGATGTTCGCTCTGTCAATCGTGTGATATGTTATTGCTCTAACGGCCCTTACTTTCTCTACGGAATCTGTAAATAATATATTTAATATGACTTCTCTCCTTGGACGTTTTTTCAGATAAAATGGATAATTACAACCTATTTTTGAACTTAATAACAGTTCGACAAAGTCTCACCAAATCGGGTTAAGCATTTCTAACATCTCTTTGAGATATTGTTCGTTCTGGTAACATTTCAAACGTTCCATTAAAAGGTTTTCTTTCGGAATGCTTTGTAATCTTCCCATATTTGAAGAGTATATTGCACTGTGCGAACATTGACGACAAAGTGGACAACGATGAGCTCCGTTATTATAGTCTATAAATGGAATCATAGCAATTTTGTTTCATAAGTTAAAACTTATTAATTAATGTAAAGCTTTTTGGAATAGCTTTATGAAAGTTAATTCATTTTTGAGAGATATAATTTTTAAAGTAAGGAAGTAATTAAGCAATACCTTTTATCGTTTTTGCAGTGCCTTAACGCAGGTGGTACAACAAATGTGATTGGATCCCTTTTAATAATGCTGCCTCAATTTTCTCCATGTCATCCAAACATATTAGACATTATTGTATTTGTTCACCGTCGCAGTTACTCATATGCAATATTCCCCGACAATATGGACTGTCGCATTTGCTATGAAACGCCTTGGATGTAACTTCCTGTTGAATAGAACCTGATGATTCGTCGTCTGAAATTATGATTGCATCTTCTGGACTGTTGCCACCAATAAATGTCCTTTTTGCGTGTTTTAGTCGACGAAGAACTTCATTGTCGTTTCCTTCCATCTTCGTCTAGACTATTCTCCATATAATTCATGGTGCTTCTAACTATATCCATCTCTTTCGACACCATCACGCCGGTTTTGTTCGACAATGCTTTTCCTAACGTCCGAATACGCTTTTAGAGATGTTAATTCTTCTCCTTGCATTTAAAAAGCAACTTTTAACTCAGCGAATTTATCTAAAACAACAGAACTGTTCAAGCAGCGAGAGAGTGATGTGTCAAACTCCATGTAAATCTCATTATTATAATCGTTATCCATTTCGAAATGAGAAGCCGCGAGATGAATGAACATTGCAGACTCTTGCTAAGCGGTCGATGTGATTAAAAGTTGATGAAAAACAAATAATTAAGTTTTAACCTTATTGAATTTTGAATTTTTAACATTTCATTTAATTTTAAATTAAATAAGTAAAGCAACAAAAAGGACGACAAAAGAACTTGTTGCATCGAATATTTAGATACTGCTGCGTACCATGCTGTTTTAGATTGTTTGGATACTTGGATAGTTACTCAGCATATTGTTCCGTTTTACTGACTGATTTTGGAATCTCAACTTGTTCCTATTTTAAAAGTTTTTAATTTGGCAGCAAATTTTTAACATGTTTAATAACATCTTTTAAATATTTAGGATTTTGTAATTGCCATGGAATTGTTCTCGAAAAAATGTTGAATATGATATAAGCATATATCAGTAAAGAATGTAATTCTAGTTGTAGTTGATGTTTATGCTCATAAACGGATTTTCTTTCTTCATCAGAAAGTCTGAATAATTTTCGCAAGCCCGCTGTAAAGATGTCAGTAAATTTGGCATTGTCCTCTGAAGGTAAAACTGTAACGATAATCATTGTTGGAGATTTGGGTAACAATGTGAGGTGTTATTATAGAACATAATAAAATTTTGGCTAGAGATGTAAATTGCTTTTTGCAGTTATGACAGATTTTAAGTCCAAATCATCCTAGTTATGCAATGGACTTTAATCAAATAAATAAATAAAATATATATGACAGATTTTATTAGCTGGAAGTTATTTATCGATCCTCAATTATCGATTACCTTAATTGCCCAATTGGTGCACCAAACAGGCAGCCTGTCACATCGGAAGCAGTATTGAACAAAAACTGGCAAAATGAAATACGAACCTCAACATTTGGTTGCTTTTCTTAAATGATTTACATCAAATAAGAGCAAAGATTAAGAATGAATTATTGAATAATGATTTAAAAAACAATTATTTTTGGATATAATGTTAATCTACCTATAATAATATGTATTAATTTGTAATGTTACTTTCATCAAAATTATGATTAACATCATAAACACAAATGTCGAACAAGCGCAAATAAAAATAACCAAGAGATCCGTTGTTGTCGTCCGAAGTGGCAGCCAGGAAAATTTTGAATTCGTTCTTTTTGGATGAATCTGGCGTATTTTCCACCCCTTCCTTCTCACAGACAAAAAACTTTTTTGACTGGAGATTCAGCTCCTTGTAACTCATGGTGACAATGAACTGTAGACGAATATAGGAACCTACTTTGACAACTTCATTTACGTTGCTTAGTAGATGTTGTATCAAAATAAAACTAAGTATAAGAATTAATGGCTTGCTATCGTCATGGAAAATGTAAATTGTTAAACAATGATCAATTTTACATCTCGACTTTCTGAAGTGCAGGGAAGACAAATTTTACAAAAATAGCTCGATGAATTCGTCCTCGATGCCTGCCTAACTTCTGTAAAAAGGAGAAAAATTACAAAAATAAGTAAAGTTATATTAAACAAAACGAAATTTATTTTTCCATTTTCTCTGACCCTTTAAGGTGGGATCCCAGGTTTTTTGGTAATCGATGTCTCTGTAGACCCTCATCAGGAGATCGGGGTCAATGTCTGCCAGCAAGCCATCAGCCCTGAAGCTGCATTCACCGCATAACTGTCAAAGATTATAATTGTTTTACTTGTAAATCTTCCTGTATTTCCCTCGTGTTTTAAAATTTATTGGTACAGATAAATTAATAAGTTGTCTAAGGAGCGAGATATATCTAAGATCCACCTTAGTCTTTCGACGATGTATAGCAAACCCATCGATTCTGACGATGTGCTCCCAATCGCCAATTTTGTTTGACGAACCGCTCTTGACAAGAAATGCGGCCTTGTGCATGTTCTTTTCTATCAGCTTGATAGAACAAAGGGTCTAACTCGATGTACTTTAAAACAAAGGAAGGGTTTGCATAGCCATTCTCCCAATAGTTTAATTTATTCTGATGATTTCAGTGGTTGATTGGAGCCCTAAAATAATTTTTATTTGTCGTTAAACAGCAGAACCACTATTAGGTTATTTTAAGTCGATGTAAATAAAAACACAGAAATAACACTATTTATGACGTAAGGTCGCGTCGGAGTTGGGTTGAAGACTTTAATGACGAAAATAACGACATTGATAACGATCCATTTCAAAAAGGCAATCGATTCAACAAAAACACGGTGAATAGAAGCGACAGAAACATAAAACCAAGGCACTGTAAATAAGGCTTATCGTTTCTTTGTGTGCCACATCATAAATACCAATATTATAATATTACCAATGTTACTAATACCACAATAGCAAAAAGAAATATAGTATGTGATCATTTATTTATGAAATGTTGTGAAGTTAAATACTACTGCGGCTGGCCAACAGGCTCTTCATCCATCTTTGAAAGCCTGCCACAGAAAATTTAAAATTTAGAATAATCTTATTTTTAGTGCCAGATAACGATAAGCAGCATGTTCAAATTCTTAGGATGCACTGTAGGCTTCCAGGAAACTACAAGTACATTGAACTCATTGAATCTTTGAATTAATACACCGAAAAGCCGTTCTTAGCGATGATATTAAGATTTTAAGAAACAGTTATAACCTCTGTGCACGTTCATTGGAGACAATCTGCCATAATTCTTCCCCATTCTCAGGAGCGATTTCTTCCTCTGAAAATATTTCATCTCACAAATTAAATGCAACCGGATTATTCACAACTAAATGAGTTAATTTAAACTTCAATTTAATTTGAATAGCAAATCAAAGACGAACTTTTCAGCTGGCATGTCACTTTGTCATCGTGCAGTGAATTGCTGCGCCTCAAGGTGGTCGGCTGTGTTCAAATAGAAAACACTCGAAGGTTCACAAGCACACATACAAATTATTGCACACTAAGTGTTAAACATTTTATAATTAATCACCGTTGCAGGTTTTGAAGACATTTTGGGTAGAAACCCTGAACTCTTAGTGCTCAGCGTTGAAGGAGTAAAACAAACTTTACAAGAATTGAACTCTGAAAATTAAACACATTCTTTAAGGTCAAGCTTCATTTAAATTTCTAAGCATGTTTTCATTTAAAAAATTGATAGAATTTTGTAACAAAGTTGGTCACATCGCTGAACTGATATTTGAAGTGCAAATGTCATGAGAAGTGACATCAGACATTTTGCTAAATGCAAGATAAATTCTGCAAATATTGCAATAATGCAATAACCTGAACTACTGTTTGTGTGACTCAGACATGCATCTGATTCTTTGCTGTAGATATTGTTTATCGAATTTCGATTTTATTGAATGTAAAAATTTTAATGATAATTAAGAATATATAAATAAAAGACATTTAGTGAACATAAATTGAATGAAAAAATATTAATATTTCATTCAAAAATTATAAGCATTCAACTCATAAAATTATCACATTAGCTATCACATTAATCATCACTTGTATGTACCTGAATAGGTAGCCATAAAGAATATAAATTCATATTAACTATCACAAAAAAATTGATTGAATTTTGTAACAAAGTTGGTCACTGAACTGATATTTGAAGTGCAAATGTCATGAGAAGTGACATAAGACATTTTGTCATTCTATCAAAATCTAAGCTATAATATCTCTAATATCATTCTAAGCAAAACCTTGTCTTTTGATCTGACTGGACACCCAAATCCTAAAAATCACAATTTGGTGTAAAACTTAGCAATTTGTTCGATGCAAAATATTTTCACTTAATAATTTCAATTATTTGTAAAATTATTTAAATACTTCCATAAAATAAAAAGAATTATGAAAAGATGATGGCAGACATGAAATTGGCCATCCTGTTCTTCTTGCAATTTTGCAGTCATTCGTGTCAAACAACTTTTCTCAGTTTTTCTCTTAACATTTGAGCCTGGTCAAATTGATTTGGAACGTCTTAAATTATATGTTTAAATCCAAGAATAAGCAATAATTAATTTTCATTTAATTTTCTGATGAAAATGTTGATTACGATAATGATGATGATTATGATTATCATTATCAACAAACATGTCCGATGTCTCCTTGTGGAAGGAACTGGTGATCTTTCAGCGCCATCACTCTTTGAAAAAAGATTTACGCACACAAAATTAATTCAAATCATGTAATTGTATTTTTAAGTAAAAAAGTCAAAACAAATTAATGGCTAAATGAAAATAAGGAAAACCAACCATCACTAAATTCTTTTCATCAGTTATCGGAGGATTCCTCTCAACAGGATCAATCTAAAGTTACATGTGATTGCAATGTAAAGTAAACTAACAAACATATTTCATGCATCCACAAATACAGTTGTTTATCATCACTTGTCATTAAATTTCTACTCCTGCAAACTCCACTTTTTAAATGGAATAAAAATTACGAATGCTTTTAAAACATATTCAATAAATTACCAGAGGCAGTTTGAGCCTATTCTTTCTCCTCTTCCTCATCTCTCGTTCTTCGATTGATCTCCTCCTGTCCATCTTCCTTCGTTCTTCGAACAGTAATTCATCCTCCATGGTTTCATGTTCTTTGTTTTCTCTCATTTCCTGCCTTTTGGCTTCAATCTGTTGTTGAAGCATCGTTTTAACCACTATTATTTAAGTTTTATAATAGAAATATTTACAACTATTGCCTGATATGTAATTGTAATTTACATTTAGAATGAAAAGTGCTTAAAAATTTACAGACATCTGCAACAAGTCAACATAATGATAATCATTCCTACCTGGTTCAAAAGTTCATCTAAATATTGCAACCTTCTGATTTTGTCATATTCCTCCTGAAGTACAAGATAATTGCTGATTACCTTAAATTCATTATTACATATCCATTTCATTTAATGCTTCCATAACACGTTTCCTTTAAAATCATTAGCCGCTGCAAAAGTGAAACAAAATTTTAATCTTGCTTTTAACCTTTTCATTGTCAGACTCCACTGAAGGTTTGAGTAACCTGCCCTCATTGACCTCTCTGCCTTTTCTCATTTCTTTCTCTTCTTGCATTCTTAACAGCTCGAGGTCTGCTAATTTCTCTTGCTCCTTTCTTAAAAAGTCCACTTCCTCTTTTAGTCTCATCTGAAAATAAACAAAACATGATTAATTTTTTTTATTTTCAATTTCTAACCAAAAAGCTTGTTATTATTTTGACAACTTTATAGAACTATATTTTTTTAAAAATTAAAATCTCCAGCCTGTTCAAGCAGTTCTGCCTTGTATTTCAGGTTGTTAATCTTGTCTTTTTCGATCTGTTAATTTAATATTTAGTTTTGCATCAGTAACTTCATCTAAAATCAGTGGATTTAAAAAAACAATTGAAACCTTGAGTTTGTTGATTTCATTAATTTGGTCTTTCAGTCTTCCTCCAAGGATTCCTGGTTGAGAACTTTGAGAAAAAAGTCCAAACGTCCGTTCGTTCCTTTTCACCATTTCCTCCTCGTCCAACAAATCCCTTTGCTTCTCTTCCATCTCCAACTGCCTTCTCATGCTCATCTAATTTCAGAACAATATAAAAAGTTAAATAATGTAAAAAAAGTTAAATAATGTAAAAAAAGTTAAATAATGTAAAAAATGTTAAATAATGTAAAAAAAGTTAAATAACGTGAAAATAATGTAATAAATATGCAATTAAAAAAAATCTATCAAAGAACCTGGTTTATTAACTCCATCTGATATTCAAGATCTGGTGATTCCTTCACTAACTGTAACAAAAATCATGCAATGAACATTACATGTGAATGTAAATGGTATGTAAATAATAATTAATTATATAGATTTTTATAATTTTCCTCTACAACCCTATTACATTATTAATAACCACAATAAATTCAACTTACAACTTTAATTATCAAAATCCTGCATATAATACTGAATGAAGAATACTGTTCCATTGACAAAATTACAAGAGCAACCAAGATTTATAAAAAGTCGCATAAAAATAAAAAAATCATTTTTATGACCATGCCAACCTGTGATCTTCTTCTCCTGGCTTGCATGTCCAGATGTGGTTTCATTTTCTTTTCCTCCTGCAATTTCAGCAACTCCTCATCCAATTCCAATTCCCGCAATCTTTCTTCGATGAGTTTCTGTTGCTTCAGTCTTATCTGTTTGCAAGCAGCAGATATTAAAAGCAGAGGCCACTAAGCATGTAATGCAGTATTAACAAACAGCAACAATTAAATAGCAAACAAGTAAATAGACAATTAAATAATATACTATTATTGGGAGTACAGTTACCTGTTCCAACAATTCCTCCTGAAGTCTGAATTCATTCAGTTTTTCGTTCTCATCCTAAAATTACAATTGTGCCCAGTAATTAATTAATTAATACATTCTTCATTTATTTTTTATTTTCATGGTTTACGCATTTATCAAGCAAAATCATTTTAATTCCATTTGTTCATCCTTCTGTTTGCATATAATTGTTACTAGGATCTAATGCGATATTTGTGTTGGTTTAAAATAAATGTAACATGAACAAATGCATATTGTGCCTCTCACAGCACATTACAACCTGACTTAAATCCAACTTTTTGAAACCTCGCAAGGTCCTCAATTGGAGCTCCTGTTGAAGTTTTTCATCTTTTTCTTGAGACTGCCTCATCATTTCTTCGTCCTCTAAAAAACTTTTTTTCCTTTCAATTTCTTCCAATCTTCGTTTGAAATCAATCTGTTTCAAATGTTTACTCCAAATAATAAAATAATGCAGCAAAATTTAGAAATAAGCAAGAGTTAGATTTGATTTGTAAAATATTTCTTAGCAATTATGCTATTTATTCATGTAATTCTTAAAAAGTCTTTAGAACTATTGGTTAATAGGATTACCAATTTCTTCTTATATTAAAATAAGATTGTCATGATAAGTTAAAAGAATATAAAAATTAAATACCTTTAAAACTTAGTTATAGAAAATGATCGCACAATTATTCCTTTAATTACCTGATCCAGTAGCTCTTCTTGATATTTTAAAATGTCGATCACTGGTTTCCTTGCCTGAAAATAAAAATAGAACTGTCTTAACTATAACACTTTAAGCATTTTCTGTTCCCATTTTAAGATAATCTTTAGATTCTTGTGATTCAAATGAAATTATGTAAAAATTGTGTAAAATCCTTAAAAATATGATGACCTGCAGTTTAATGGGTTCGACAAACTTGATGTGTTCCTTCATTTCTTCTTGTTCCTTTTCATATTTCATCCTTCGTTCTTCCTGCCTCCTCAGCATCATCACCTCCTCCTCCAGTTGTTCTTTCATCTCTTTTTCCTTCATTTGTTTCTTCAACTGGATCTGTTATGTAACATCTGCTATGTAACAGATTATCAACACCCTTCATACATTCATCAACTATCATCATCACCATCATGAACCATCACTGTCACAGGAAATTAGGTCCCTTACTTGCTCCAGAAGCTCTCTCTGGTACTTAAGCACTAAATACTTCTCTCTTTCTAGTTTCTGAATGAAACAAATACTTTACAATTCAAATCCTTTACTAATTAATATTATTATTATTATTATTATTAATTTTAACTAAAACTAATTTCACTTTTAATCTTTCTTCCTCCTGCAACTTCCTGTTGATTTCTTCTTGCTCTTGTTGAAATTTCCTTTCCTGATCTTCAATTTGTTTCATAAATTTTACTTCCTCCAATTTCTCCTTCTCCTTTTCTGCCTTGAGTTTCTCCTGCTTGCATTTTATCTAAATTGGTAAATAATGTTCTCGTGTTCTCGCACATGGAATTGGCTATTGAAATGTTTAGACAATCACAAGGATTGCTTACGCTATGTGAAGCATAATGAATTGATGCAATGATTCATCAAATATCTACATTCATATCAAAATTCAAAAGTGCATACTTGCTCCAGTAAGTCCTCCTGGTACTTCAACCTGCTTTGTTTTTCATATTCTGACTAATCAGAAGCATATCTATTTAACAAACAAAAATAATGCTCCAATAATGCAAGCATCCAAATAAAATCCACACCAATGGTTGTCCAAATATCCCGTGACCTCCCCTGGCAAAGCTTCCGCCGGTGTATTTTATTTGTGGAAGATTGGAGCATGAATCGTGTCTGAGACTCGAGTGACAATCTTTAAATTTCCGTACGAGTGCTTCTTTTGCGTCCGAAGTTGAAATGTTACTAAAGATCTCCTTAAATGGAACTTGATGACTCCGAGGAAATTCTTGAGGGGCTGTGCATCAAACAAAATATTTTGTTGGTCTGAATAATAAGTTGAATAGAATTAAAATTTCAAATTTAATTTCTAAATTTAACCCTTTGATTGTTTTTCTTCCAACTTTATCAGGTTCTCACTCTTTCTGATCACTGAAAAATATTCAAGAAAAGTCGTGTTTTCTCTTTATTCTATTTTCCGTTTAATTTATAAATTAATATTTAAATTACAAAAAATATATATATAAATTCACACTTAACCTGCGTTGCAATGAAAGTTCAACCCAATCTTACTTATAAACATCTACTACATCACCATTATCATGACTGAGAATGGAATAGTCATCATCATCTTCTTCATTAAAGACTTACTGATGATATTTCCATAAACATCCCTCAGTGGAACACCTGGATGACATTGCAGGTGGTCCATTTTCTTCTGCAGCCTGCACAAGAAAACATTATTCACGTTATTTATAAATAACATATTTAGTCATTTTATGCTAATTTAAGATAAAAACCCATTTTTATAAGCAAGAATAATGATTATTATTAAACACAAAAAATTAATATTACTATTAAATATTCCATAATTATCTAAATGGTGCTTCCTTGCACTCTCCTTGGCAAGGATGGAATAGACCTTAATGGTCCTATACCACATAAGGCACAATCACTCACTGATTGTCTAAGTCTTTTTCCTTGTACTTTCTCATTCTGTCAATCTGCATCTGCATCAGTGTTAAATTCACATTTGTGACACTCATTTAATTAGAAATTCATAACATATATACTAAATAAAATTATTAATATATTAATAAGATAATAATAATAATAATAATAATAATAATAATAATATAATATATATATTTATTACATAATATTAATAATATATATAATATATATTATGTAATATATTATATTATGTAATATATTATATTTTATATATTATTAATAATTAATTATATATTATATTATTAACATATAATATTATATTATTATATATTATATTATTATATATATTATATTATTAATATTATATTATTATTATTATAATTAATTAATAATAATAATTATATATACAATATTAAATTATTAAATATAATATTATTAATAATAATTATATATAATTAATTATAATTAATAAATAATAATAATAATAATATAATATATATTTATTACATAATATTAATAATATTACTTAATATATATTATATATTAATATTATTATTATTAATATTGTAACAATAATAAATTACGGTAATTAACAATTAATTACCTGCTTCAAGAGTTCCTGTTGATAAATCTTCTTCTTAATATGTGCAATTTCATGGTCTTCATTATCCTGAGGTAAAATGGAAATTCTGAAAAAGTTCCAATTCACCACTTTAGGACTCAATAGAATTCATTTTAAAAATATAATTTGATTTCTCGAATAAGTTTCAAAAAATGTTAGTAAAAGAATTAAATTATCCATTGGATGTAATAATATTAATACTGATTATTAAAAACCTTGATGAAGTTTCATATTGGTGCTGAGTTGTGGATACATTTATGATAGGAAGACCATTCTCATTAATACCCATGCTGGGGTTACTGACGTCTGCCATTCATTTTAAATTATTTTAACTCATATATGAAAACATTTCCTTTTCTTTGAGAGGGCAAATAATCTGTATTGTATTATTGCTTGTATGTCTTCTAAAATAGATTACTTTTATCATTGTTAACATTATGTAGGTTTAACATATCTAATTATTTAGAAATACACCAATACATGAATTTCTTAATTAATGCATTGTATGTCATCACAATTTTCCTAATGCCAACAAATGATACCTATTAAGATCCTATTCCTTCAAAAGCTTCATCAGTAGAATTAAATAATTTTGCTAAATGCCTTTTGTCAAATTTTTTATGTAAAATATATTATTTTAATTATGATAACCTCCTTTATTCCCATCTTCAGAAGATACTGAACATCTGAAATTTTTCAGTAGAAAAAATTTCAATCTTAATTTAGTTAAACATTGAACATTTGTAATAAAAATTAGAATATCTGAAGTAACAGCTAGGATGCAAAAATTTTCATCATTATTGAGGTCAAATACTAACAATGAATATGTTTTGTGAGCCCCCTCAGAAAATTGTTCATCTCTTCTCAGGGGTGCATTAATCTGACAAAAACATGATTATTAAATTAACTCGTAATTACAAACAAGGAAAGTTATTTATTGTAGAAATTTAAAATTCAAACCACAATGTTTGTAATATAAATTTGGCATAGTGTAACTGTAATGGATCAAAATTAATCAAATTAAAGCCAAAGTTTTAAAATTTACTATTTCTCAAGTTAGCAATGGTTAAATGAATAATATTGCAACACAAATAAATTTTGCACAGCATCAAAAAATTCCATGAAGTGTGGGCCATAATTAATTCAACTAGCATTTGTTATAAAGTACAAAATGTTAGATTTTAAATCAATGATGAATCTCTATACCTGATCATCTTGGTCTCTTGTTGAACTGTGTAATCTATGTGCAACAATTCAATAATAATAATTTATTAATAATTCAACAATTAATTAAGCCATAAAAATAGTTTAATCACATAATAAATTATAAGCAATAATAACAATTCCAAAAATTTTTTGTTTAATGTTGATAAAATTCTCTGCTAGAAAATAACAGAACAATTTTAACAAGGAAGCAAAAAGCCAGGCATGTACTTGCAATCCCTCATTGCTTCCAAGTGCCCAGCATGTGATCCATCAGATAAAAATTTTCTAAACCAACTACTAAATTTGAACAATTATAGACATTAAAAACCTTTTTAAGAATATTAATACTAAAATAGTAATCCAGAATATCACTTGTGTGTTTGAGTTGTTGGTATGGGACATTCGTTGACGTTATTCAATTGACAAGTTTCCTATTTTAACAAAAATATTCTACATGTTAAACTTCATCTCTTGGCTAAGATATGGATGGTAAATTAATTTAATCACATAAAATTTAAAAAAATTCTTCCTCAAACAAGCTTAACTATAAATTAAATGTGACCATCATCAAATTTAATTTTTTACATTCGTTGACATTCCAATTTTTTGCTCCTAGATATTCTGGATCGCTTCCTACAAAATATTTGACATTCATTCTAAACTTTGAATTTGTATTACAGAATTTTCATTGCAAAACAAACATAAAACAGATCATTGCAGGCCAATGCCTGGAAATATATTTAGATAAGTATTAGATAAGATAAGTATCGAACAAAATCTCTACTAATGGTTTGGCACACCTTCAGATGCAAATTTAAAAAAAAATGAAAATATTTAATAGCAATTTCAGACTGCTTACAAGGCTTGAAGATGTTAAAATCGGCGCTGTTGGTGGAATAAAGTTGATATTTTTAGCTCACCATAGTGACGAGTTAAAAATGTTTTTTTACTTGATGCCACCGTTCTGAAACTTAAATGTATTAAACTTATCTTTTGTCTGATAAAACCTTAATGCAGCATTTCTAAATATTTTCCTGTTTAAGACTAACAAGCTATTATTAAACATAAATAATTTAGGTAACTAGCAAGGTAGGCACCAATTAATCAAAATTCTTTAAAAGCTTTATTTGATACTGTAGTAGTAAGGATACTTCAACTAACATTTTGTCGTTTTCTGGATGAGTGTATTATTAATTAAATGAATATTATTTAATCCTGGAGGGGGAACTTTGAATGATTTTCGAGGCAGTGACATTAGAATCTTGACCACTGCATTCAACGCCTCTTGATAGTGATGAAGAGTTTTATCACTGATATTTGCAAGAACGTCATTTCTTTTTCCAGGGGGGCAAACACTCGCACAACTTGAGGAGACGACCTTTTTTGCTTCTAGTCAAAATTCAGGGAGGGGGCCAGCCCTCTTAAACATGAGATGACATTTGTTTACGTCTAGTTTAAAATTAAGGAAAGCAACCCCTCTTCCAAATTAACATCCCTGGAGCTCTCTGAGCAGGGAAGTGCAATATTTAATGTTTATTTATTTGTTCGAATTGAGATGAAGGCGGCTAGGCGACGCCCGATCTCACAGGAACACTCAATAATCTGATGAGCAAGCTGCAAAACATCTTCTGGTTTGAAAATCATCAGCTTACCAATACCATCTGAGAAGATGTTCTGAATCAGTCACCTAGAGAGAAAAGAGGATTGAGCCTTGCCAAAAACCAGCTGAGACTCCATCAATTTGTTTGTTTTCGGCCAGTAAGATATAATCTCACCCACCCAGGTACCACCGGTCCACCCGAATGATTTTTTAGTCTTATTAGGATTACCTCATGATCGACAAGGTCGCCGAGCGTTCTAAGGGCTACTCCAATACTTTTTACAAGTTGTGAAATGCAGTGATGAAAATTTTTGCCAGCCAGTTCAAAGCTCGTACTTTGAAATTGCTTCGCA
Source organism: Whitmania pigra (assembly GCA_021613335.1). NCBI lineage: Eukaryota > Metazoa > Annelida > Clitellata > Hirudinida > Haemopidae > Whitmania > Whitmania pigra. The sequence continues at coordinate 910,307 of JAJTWR010000308.1, forward strand.
GGCATTCATTATGTTATCAATTCTATTTGACCAAGGTTTTTCAGTTTTTCGTAAAGATGTCAATTATGTTTAACATAATTTCGATGGAAAAATTCTTCCTCAAACATTACCTCACCCAAAACTCAAATGACGAATTTCGTTTTGGATATCTAACAATTGTTGTCACTGGTGAGGGAATGAGTCGAAAATTGCTTTGAACTTGTTGACGCAATGGATGGACTATCTCTAACAAGTAGAAACTATAGAATTACATTGCTTTATCGGTAGAGAGTAACGTCATTTTAGTTTTTTTTCAGTAGGGGCAGACCCTCGCATAACTTGAAGAGGTGACCTTTTTTTTTCTAAAGTCAGGGGGGCTTAGACTCCAGCAAGAGTCGGGGGCTCGTCACCGTTGGCAGCTTAATATGTAAAAAATTAAAATCAATAACCTCTCTTTAGCAAATTACGTTAATGATGAGACATGAACCAAGGCCGTTGTCTGCTTAATAGGAAATTTTATAATAAGCCTAAATTTTTACACCAAACATTTTAGTGATAACTTACTTGCCTTAATATGTATTTTACAGTTTTTTTTTATGTAGGCAAAGTTGAATATAACCGATTAAATTACATTTTTCCAGTTGTCTAACTTTATGTTAAAATATGCAAAGTTAAAGTGATAGTTAATAAATGTTTAAAATTAAATATTGTGAGTTTAAAGATGTTTCGGCGTTTAAATGCTATCCAATGCATTTCATAAAAAAATAAATCAAAGTTATCGATATTATTTTCGACATCATTGTTTCCAAATCAACAGTATCACTTCAGTATTTACCAAATGAAGTATTTTAGTATTTATTAACATTTATTTAAAGGGAAAGTTTCACGACTAAAATGTTAATAAATGGCATTAGTTCAACTGGACTCGATAAAGACTTTTATTTCAGAAAAAATCTTTAAAGGACAAAACCGAATTATAAACTGAACTTGGATTTTTTTAGAATTGTGCCTAATATTATCAACACCGATAAATTGTCACCGATAAGTTTTTAGAATTGTGACTAATTTTATCAACACCGATAAGTTTTCAAAAGCAGTCTGCATAAATATTCAATGCGTTGTTGAAATGGCTTGATGTCATGGACCAAATTTTAGATAATTGTTGCAAAAAGAATAATTTATTATATATGTACAATTTTTAATAATCATTATTTTATAGTATTTATTAAATTTTCATTGACAAGTATTGCTGAGTCTTCCCTCTACTACTCGTGTTGCTTATCTGGTTTTCTCTTGAGCGGAAAGTATACTGTGTTGAGTTTGGATTGTCAAGATGGCCGACAGGGACGATAGATTTGATGATGAAGTTGAAGAAGAAACCATCGCTAAGGACATCGTTGTCACGAAATATAAAATGGCAGCTGATATTGTTAACGGTGAATATTGAAACTATTTGAATTTGGATTATATGGTTGTTTCTGCGCGGAGCGTATGTTGTGCGCTGATTTGCGTTCGCACGTGGTTTGCATGCAAACACGAATAAAATTTAAGTTGTTCTACTATATTGCTCCGTAGACACCTTGAAGAAACTGGTTGAAAAATGTGAAGTTAATGCCAAAGTCCAGGATTTGTGCGATTTTGGTGACAAACACATTGCAGAAGAAACTTCAAAAGTTTTCAAAAAGGAGAAGGATTTGAAAAAAGGTATTTTTACTGAACTTGCCATTCTGTTACTAAACTCAGTTGTTTGAGTGCATCGTAATTTCCTTGTTTTTACCTCATTAAAGTTTTAAAATTTTTTATTATCTATTTTCTTCCAGGCATTGCTTTCCCCACTTGCGTTTCCATTAACAATTGCATATGTCACTTCTCACCACTCAAGGGAGATTCAGATGTCTTGCTGAAGGAAGGAGATCTTGTTAAAATAGATTTGGGAGCTCATATTGATGGCTTCATTGCTGTGGCTGCACATACATTGGTTGTTGGAGCTTCACCAGTAAGTATTAGTGATACATTTAGATATGATCATATTATTTTATTGGAGATACTGAAATGACTCAAACTTTAAAGGACAAGAAAGTCACTGGTCGCAAAGCTGATGCCATGCTTGCTGCACACGTTGCATCTGAGATTGCCTTGAGACTTGTCAAACCAGGGAATGAGGTTTGTGTTTTAAACATTCTGGATCAAACTGGAACCGTCGTTGGAAGATTAATGTGCGAGCTTTTGTTTTTAGAACTTTTTGGTAACAGACATGGTTCAGAAAGTGGCTGAAAATTACAAATGCAAACCAATTGAAGGTATGTAGTAAGTTGAGGTGTTTGTAATTTTTTTTGCTAATTACATTTCTTTCTCAATAGGAATGTTGTCTCATCAGCTGCAGAAGCACATCATTGATGGCAAAAAGACAATCATGCAGAATCCTTCTGAAGCTTTGAGGTATGCATAAATTAATTAATTACTGCAAGTTTGTGTTTGAAACTGTTTTGAAATAATGTTTGAAAATAACATGTTTTGTTGATTTCAGGAAAGATTATGAGAAGTGCGAGTTTGAAGTTTACGAAGTATATGCTATCGATGTCCTCATCAGCACTGGTGAGGGAAAGGTGGGTTTGTAACTTCAAATAAACATTAGGATTAGAAGTGCAGTGAAACTTTTAAATTTTAAATAGGGCAGGGACATGGATGTAAGAACCACTGTCTACAAGAGGAGGGAAGGCATCTACAACTTGAAGATGAAGGCTTCCAGACGTGAGTGTCTGTGCGTGATTTTCATGTCAGAATTTTGAGTTAAATACTTTGTTTCATTTCAGAATTCTTCAGTGAGGCAGACAAGAAGTTTGGTACCATGCCTTTCACTTTAAGGTGAGATTGCATTGCTTTACGAATTCATGAGCATTTTACTTGATTCTTATTTTTGAACAATAATAACAGGGCATTCGATGATGAGAACAAGGCCAAGATGGGGGTTCTCGAATGTGTCAAGCATCAACTTGTCGAGCCATTCACTGTGTTGTTCGAGCGTGAGAGTATGTATTTTGTGACTTATTTATGATCGGGATTACAGTCTCGGTTGATAATGATTTAACGGATTGCTGTTTCTTACGCAGACGAAGCAGTCGCCCAGTTCAAGTTTACGGTTCTTCTCATGCCGAACGGACCCATGAAGATAACGGGTCTGCCGTTCGACACTGCCTTGTACGAGTCTGACTGCAACATCCAGGATGAAGAGATCAAGAGCATCCTTGCTGCCTCTGCCTCCCGAAAAACTGCCAAGAAGAAGAAGAAGAAGGCCGAGAAAGCAGTGATCGCTGCCAACGGTGTCGAGCCCCCGACTCTTACTGAAGTTTAAGACTGTTGTTTGTGTTTCAAAATAAATTTCAGTAGGAAATGACTGTAATGTTCGGTGGTCGAAACTAAAGTAATTTTCGTCAGATTGTGTTAGTGGTGTCCTTATTGATCTAATAAAGGCAAACATCCACTGGTGAATCTTTTTTGTTGGTGAGAACGAACTTTATGACAGTTTATGAGTGCTTAGAAAACATTAGTTGTTGGCGGGGATTTGAATTCATTTCGGGTTGTCGGAGATGGGTGTGAATTGCCTTGTGGGGTCTTGTCGTACGTTGACTAGATCATCCGTTACGCGGTTGCTTTCGCACACTGCTTCTGGAACGTTCCTATGACATTCCATGAGTAATCTCTGGTTTTCGTCTGTTTCTTGTTCACGGAACCGAAGCCATTTCAGAGGGAGGCTTGCAAGACCTGCCCCTGCTATCATGACTCCTGCCACGATGAAAGAAGTGGAATGCGTTAGGGGAATCCATCCTGTTTTAGTAAATGGGATTTAATAAAATACAAGGCATAATTTAATTTATGCAATTGTTCAATTTAGTAGAACGTTAAAGTTTGAGTTATTCAAGAATAATACTTCCTAGTCCAATTACTTAACTATGCTAGCGCTTCAATAACAGATCATAGATTTTTTTTTATACATATTCCAACAAAGTAATTTTTAAAGTAAATTTCAAAAGTAAGACTTATTTACTTGATAATAGTGGAGCCATCATTGTAGAAAGGCCTTGGAAAAATGACGAAATGGAATACGATTGAGGAAATCTTTTAACACCAAACATGTCCATTAAGAAGATTGGATTAAGAGTGACAAGGCTAGCTAAAATAAATAGCAAGCAACACGATTTGTATGTTCAAGCTATTGAATAATTCAATTAATTGAATATACTTTATGCAGATTTATTTAAAACAAACCCATGAATAATCCAAAAAAGACTGTCACAACCATTTGATGCCCATAAGACGAGATCCAAGGCAGTGCAAGTGCTAAGACCCCACAAGTTAATAACGTCGAAGGATGTAAGATGAACTTAAAATACGTCCATAGGTCGCACAAAAATCCTACAGGAACCCTGAACCCAGAGCTGAGAACCCAGAGACTAGTGAGAAGCACTCTCGATTGGTCTGCTTTCAGTCCGGTGAAGAAGATGTGAGCAGGCAGGTTCATGATGAACATAAAGGAAGCTAAGGTACAGAAGTTTAATTTACTTCTCAGAGATGGGTGGCTGACACATTAGGGCTAACCGATGAATGGCGTGATGAAGGAAAGGCTGTATAAGATAAATGAGGCCTTTTGCAGGACTATAAAAAATTCATTCAATTCAAAACACGAAGGTTTTCTGTCTGAATAAATTGAAACAATGTTGTTTCCTGATGATTTGATAACTTTATAAATTACATTTTGAGACATCTCTTCCTCAGTAACGGAGGATGGGTTCTGGCAGTCAGATTCCCTGAGAATCTCATTGACTTCTGCTTTCGTAGAAACTGTTTCCTCAAAATACTGCTGAGCGCAAATTGCCTGAGAAGCGCTGACGAGTAAGTTGTCGTTTGTAATGACGAATCCATCCAAGGAACCGGAAGAATTCTCCCTTATCCTTTCTCTTTCTCGTGACATTTGTCGTATTATGAATGACATTTCCACTGTGTCTTTTGATGCGAGTCGCCTGTAGAGTCTCTGAATCTTTGTTTTAACCGACTTTAACGAAGAAGTTTTCTGAACGACTCCATTGAAGATCATACCGCAAGCAATCCCATTAAGAAACAGTGCGCCATAAATTTGATTGGCCCCTCTCCAGCCATACCATGCGACCAAACATTTAGTACACGGAGAGATTATGAATCCTGAAAATCCTGAAGCGGAGAGGATGATTGCCACTGCTGTGCCTCTGTAGGATTTGAAGGTCCTCGATATGATAACGATGCACGATAGGTGAATTGCTCCAAATCCAATACCTAGAAAGTGAAACGTAGTTAAAAAATAACAAGATTACGAATTACATCGATCCCCATCATCTAAGCTATATGTGTTACTAGTTATAACCAACTAATTAGCTAATAATTATTATTATTACACATATTAATACATGTCAGTATGCCTTGATTAAGAAAAGTTAAATTAGAAGTCTATAATTCTCACACTGCAAATGAGATTTAAAAAGTTATTGAATAAATTAATAGCATTCAATTTACAAATCATTCGTTGAAAAGTTCCCTAATTAAAATTAATTGAAACGCCGCTAATACTGAGAGTTAACTGACATTTCGTGACATTTAAATGACATTCCCCAGATTTTCACTGAAACTCTCGCGAAAATAAACATTTGTCGATTATTATTAACCCAAAATTAAAGACATTAAAAATTAGTCATAAACGATCACATAAAAAATGACATTTTCAGACTAAAAATCATCGAAATCAAACAGAATTCAACAACAGAAATAATTGTCTGAAGCAGATAGTTAAGGAGCTTGACATCTCAAACAAACCTGCCAACATGGTATAACAGAAAATCAAATGATTGCCGTGAGATGCCAACGAACTTCCTATCAATCCAGCGGAAGAGATCACAGACCCAGTTGTCATGACTACCAAAAAATGAAACCTCCTGAGCATGAAACAATAGAATGGAGCTGCGGAAGCGATCGCAAGTACATTGTAAAATTCACCATCAATAAAGACCGTGTCTCCCATACTCACACGTAACCAGGTAAATGCCAGGAAGCAGTGATCCAATCAGGACAATCCGCGTACTTCCGGCTTTTTTGAATTCATCTAAAAAAATCGGATAAAGTTCTGGAAAGCTCTGACACATCCCTTCCACGAGGCAGTTGCAGACGATGGCAGCTACAAGCACCAAAGCTTTTCTCCAAAAGGATTGATTATCCAGGTAAACTTCTGCTGCGCTGTTCTGATGTAATCCCATGGTTACAAAAACGTGTTCCAGCTTTTATTTACCTCCAAACGCATTTCTAGAGTCATTTTTAGCCAAAATCTTGAATCGCTTTCGCGCGGTTTACTATTAGCTATAAGCATGAGAACTCTAGTCCGAGCGTGTATCTTGAGCCATTTAAAAACTGACTAGGCAGTTATTAACAGCTCTTAAATATGCAATGTTGAGAGCTTTTAATTATTAAAATTTGCATGTCATTAAGAACTTTTGAAAGCATATCATCATATCAATGTCTCTCTCAGTCGGCGAGAGACTTCTATCGTGCCATTTTCAGCCAACCAATCGAGGCGAGAGGTCGGAGTTGTAAACTTGTAAATAAATTCGAACTTTGGACTATAAAATATCGCTCAAGTTTATTTGCTAGGGCCATATGCGTCGTGAAGTGTCTGGCCGGTCATTTAATAGCAATGGACTCAAAAGTGGAGATGGGTGGGCTCGGATTCCGTTATGATTATCAAGCCATTATCAGAGGTTCTGCTATCTTCACATTAAGAAGATCAAGGTTGATAGCGCCAAAGCAATCAGCAAGGCTTATAATGTGATTTTTTACGCTTATATGCTCCTTCAATTATTTAATCAATTTTGTAAAAAAAGTAATTTTTATTTAATAAATATTAATTTAATAATAACAAGCTTTTGGAGATATTATTCTACATGGGCCCTATTTTACAAATGTGGATACTAATAGTCACGACAATGATGTTAATTAAATGAAATTAGTTAAATATCACCAAGGCTAAAAAAAAGGTCTCTCGTGAAGACTTTGCATATTATGAATTATTATTGTTATTATTATTAATGTTATTATTATTATTACTAACTATTTCTTACAGGCTCACAGGCAGTTAATCGGAATTGCTGCACGATGGACTATTGCAAGAGATTTTTTAGCCTTTGCGACGAATATAAAGTTTATTCAATAAACGATGGCAATAATAATCTTGAAATCTCCTTGTCTAATCACACAAAAATGACCTTGAGATAATTACTCTTTTTTTCGACTTTTTGTCGCCTTGAGGCAAGAGCACTTTTCGTATCGATGGCGAATTGACTGCTTGTTGGTTATCGATGTTATCAATTAATTATATCATGAAATGTTTGAATGTTTCTCATTTTACGGAACCTTTATTAGGCAACGTTAGTCGGATTATATAAATAGCGGGGGAATTAGCGGGGGAGGTAGACTATGTGTCTAACATAATTTGCAACTTATTATTCGCAAATGATGCCTGCACATTCAAGTTACCAAGTTTACAACTTTATTTTATATTTTATTTAGTAAATATTTGTTACAGAACACGATTATAAGATACGTCTGAAAATAAGCCGCACAATTTTTTGAATATTATTATTATTACTATTTTTATTATTATTATCATTATCATTATCATTATGTTGAAGGGGATCGATGAAATATTTATCATCATTGGTTGCAAGCAATATTTTCGACCGGAGCAACTTTTAGCTAATTGTCACAATGTGTGATGTTTGCCAGCCAATAATCGTTTGGATGGTTTTATGAATTGAAACATGCTTCACAAAGCTCTAATTTTCGCGTATTTCCACTATCTCTGTTCGCTCTCTTCCAAATAACTATTATAATTAGCTCTAAACCCTATTGGGTAATGCGTCTTAAAAAGTTGTGTTAATAGCAATTGTAACTTTAATAATAGATTAACTTCTTTAAGCGGAAGTCAGATTATTTCCAGGGATTGTTACCGACGCTAACTACTACTTCTAATTCTACTCATGCCACGTGAACATGCTAGCCATGTGAAGGCCAAAGCCAAATCATGACAGGTACCAAAAGTTTCTGCAAGCCCCTAAAAGTTCCAACCCTAGCCGAAACACTGATGGCATCACTCCTCGCTAGCTGATTTATGCCAGCCACTTCTACAGGCGCCATATCAAATTACCGCCCCCACCTCAAAATATTCCTCAAAAAAATCGTAGAAAAGTCTATCTACAGCAGGGGTTCCCAACCTTTTTGTGCCCATGGCTCCCTTAGAAGACAAAATGTGGTCCACGGCCCCCCTATCAAAATTTTTCAAGAAAAAAAGTAATGAACAATAATTTACTGTCAATTTAAGATTGCTCCTGCTTCTTGTTCACAAGTAAATGGAATCTGGGCTTTAATTTTGACAGGGCCGCTCTCATGTCATCCTTTGCATCAAGTTTGTTTCGCGATTTTGTTTTGATTGTCAGCAGGGTTGAAAATCCAGCTTCACAGAGGTAGGTTGTCACAAAAGGAATGATGGATGTCACGGCTCTTTTGGATAGAACTGGGTATGATATCATCATGGAGCACCAAAAGTTAGCCAAACTCTTGACCTGAAACTCCCTCTTTAGCAACTCTTTGTGCCTCAGATCAATGAGATCATCTTTGGCCAAGTCCTGATCATCCACACTTTCCAAATTGACCAAAAATGGATTCCTGACCCAGGTATCATGGGGTTGCAACTCTTTCGTAATAAAGTAGTCATGAAATGATGCTCCATCAGAGTTCCTAAGTGAGCCAAAATGTCGCCTTTAAGAGAAGCTGGTATGGTGCCAGCTGCCTCCAGACTGGGTTGCAGAGACTCTTCTAATCTTGAAAAATTGGCAAAGTTGTTATTCTCCACTCTTCTGATCCACAGGGGCAGCTTCTCCAGAAATGAGCCTAGTTCCTTACCAGCATCAATAACAGTCATGTTAGGACCCTGAATCAGTGTTAAGCTCATTTAAATGGGTGAAAATGTCAGCCAAATATGCCAGTGATAGGCTGAATTCTGGCAGACAAAAAGGTCACTCTGAGAAACATCTCTTGTAAGAACACCTCAATCTGCAGTTCCATTAGTTGTCTGAAAACCTGCCCTCTGGACATCCACCTGACGTCAGTATGAAAGAGCAAGACTTCAAAAGGAGCACCTCCCTCCTTGCAGAGTTCCTTGAATAGTCTGTGGTTTGTTGCTCTTGCACGGATGTAGTTCACCACCTTTACTACTGTTGACATCACTTCTTTCAATCCATTTGGAAGAGTCTTTGCTGCAAGGGCATATCGATAGAACATGCAATGAGTGACAGTCACAAGAGGTGACTCTGCTCTGACACTTTCCTGTACTTTATCATAAACTCTGCTCCATACTCGTTACTTGTGCATAAATATTAATCTCGGATTTTTTAAAAAGTTAGTTTAAAAATAATTTTGAAAATTTGTTATGTTGATTTTTGGAAAGTACTCCACGGCTCCCAGGTTGGGAATTCCTAACCTACAGAAACGCATTTATTGTAAATCAAACCACATTTCTATGCCAAACTGATCTCCCCAGACATAGATTCTTTTTTACATTATTCCCTATTAAGTATCTTAAAAATGTCATGAATGAGTTATTACAAAGCTTAGCAATATTTTAAAAGCAGTTTGGAAGGCCAGGAATTCCAGAAACTTTTACAATTGTCCACACAATCTCGAGGAACTGAGGGTACGATGAAAATCCCAAGGACCCACATTATCTCACATTATATACCCAATAGGTTCACATTATTTTCAGTTATAAGTTGATCTTGAAATTTTTTAACATGATTCTTAAGCCCTCCAATGAACACGACCAGCAGTAAAAGCTTTAGTTAACAACAATCTGTAGCACCAGCAAAAATTTATTATCCAAACAAAGAACAGGTGACAATACATTTCGTACTTCGCCTGAAATAGCAGTGCACTTATTAATTAATTAATTGAATGATTGATTCAAAGTAGCACGTTCCTGCAGGTGAATTCTTGTGAGGATGCTAATAAGTTATCAATAATAACAACCATAATAAGAATAAATAACGTACATCAACGACAAGGATGATAATTCTGGTTTGAACTTTTGTCAAATTTTACAAAACGAAAACACTGACAACGCAATATTACTTTTCAATTGTCAACAGAAAAAAACATTTCCGAACATTCTGGTCCTCTACAAGAAAATAAAAATAAAAATAGTAATCTCAAGGCTTCATAAACCAGTTTTCAACTTTATCATCCAACAAAGCACTTAAATGCCAGAAAATGATTTAAAAAACATTTTTACAAATTAATTGCATAATAGTAAGTTGGACTAATTAGAGGTTGAATGTTTAACCTTATAAGTTGGAAAAGTTTTCTCATCGTGAACGAATTTATGATCTATCTACAGCATGATAAGATACATTTTGCCACACACTTAAACTTAAGTCTCTGATGTGCTTTCATCAAAGGGACTTTGACGTCCCAAGTTGAAATAAGCAGATTAAAAACTAACCACAAAAATATAGTCGATCGTTGACGTTAGTCGAGCTTAGAAATTTCCAAAATTCTTCAATTAACAAATTTCAATTTCGGAGGAAAACCTGCGCCTCGGGCAAACGAGCCCGGGTTCTCCGTGACGAGTCGTTCTTGCTACTGAGACAAGAAATTGAAGGATGAAAATGAGAGAAAATTATTGATTATCATTTGTGTTTCCAAGCATGTTGGTTGCAAGGAGGAGGGTGTCTCCAATGAATCTGTTTAGTGGCAGAGCAGACCTTGAAAGAAAGAAAATCATTGCTAAAAAAAATAATAACAGAATCAAGGACAATCATATGAAATGGAAATTATATCGAGCTAGACATCCAAATGCATATGAATCGTAAAATTAAAGGTTCTTTGCGTTCGGTACAAACCTTAGAGCTTCTTCATACTCAATGTCAAACCCTTGAAAATATTGATCAGACTTGAGTGCATGGTATGGGTGATTATTTGTGACTATGTCGTCATCTGTGACCATCATCTCTGACTCATTGCAGAGAAGAGACGACGAAGTGACGAGGGGCATGACCACGTGACCGTGGGCATCGGTGATGCTTATTCGAGGGTTGTTGTTGAACCTGTAGTTCAGTTGCTGTGCAGCAGAATGCTGTTGATGAAGGCCGTGATGGGCCAAGTTCGGAGGAGACCAGTGGATTCGATCGGAGACGGAGGACGAAGAAGAGGCAGAAGAAGGTGAAGTGGAGGCGACCTGAACATCCTGAAGTCTCGAAGCGGCGAGATCCTCGTCTTCTCGAATGCAGCACAGATTCTGAAAGTTACAGGCAGGAGGACTCGTTCTCATCACGTTCGAGGCCTCGTACTGTTGAGCTCCTCCCAGTCCTACGAGCCCGCCGCCGGTCGACGCGGGGGACGAAGAAGGGGGACTCAAGGGCCTCACTGCAGAAGAAGGTGTGACCATCATTTTGAACGTGGGGACGATGTCAGGCACTGGACAACAAAAGGAATGATGAGGCGGAGAGCCGCACGATGAACATGCAGAGGGCACTGTTGCAAATTGACGATCGATTGAATGAATATTTTATTCGCCATTGATCACCAATTGATTGATTTGATTGAATAGTCAAAACAAAAACTCGCTTGGGAAAAAAACATACCAGGAGCATTTGCAAATGAGTAACTGTTTTGCTTCTGTTGCTGTTGTAATTGTAGCATTTGGAGGTGTTGGTAGAGGCACGAACTTGATTTGTCGAGCTGTTCGAAAGTTTGTTGGTGCTGTTGGGTGGTAACTGGTGAGGCAGGGTGTGACGAGGAGTGAGGAGGAGGGGATGGATTTGGAGATATTCGAGGTGAATTCTGAATGCAACAGATGCAAATAGCTCGTCAAACAAATAAACAAACAAACAACCACTAAAATATTTAAATAATTTCATGTTGAAATCGAACCAATGCATATTCATTACCTGCATGGAGTGATGAGGCTGGGATGTGTTTGATTTTCCAACCACCTGATTGGCTGAGACAAACCTCTGTTGCAATTGCTGATGCTCTTGCCTCAGTTGCTTCAAGCTTGATTGCCAGGAACCAATGACCTAGACCATGAATGAATTATGTTAATGATGTTTCCCCTGTTTTTGTACCTGATCATACATTCAATGACCTAGAACATGAATGAATTATGTTAATGATGTTTCCCCTGTTTTTTGTCCCTGATCATACATTCATAAAAATATTAATTTCTTTTTCTTCGAAAGTAAAATCCAAGCTTTCTTTGTTTATTGCTCACTTTTAAGTGAATTTTGAAACTTCCGAGCATTTCAACGTAAACGAAATAATTTGGCGCAGATGTTATCAACAGCAGTAGCTTGCACACATTTGCAGTAAAACATGATCCAAAATAAAAACATTGATTACTGGCTCACATCATTTTTTACAGCCTGGTTGTACATCTTCTCAAGCTGGGACTTGTACTTGTTGATTAGGGTTATGCCGTCGCTCGACCTTCTGACGGGAGAGAACCTATCCGAAGGGATGTGGAGGGCACTCACGTCCTTCAGGGTTTCCCGGTCTGTTGGGCCAAAGGAAAGGAGAAAAACAAATTACTTTGGATCACCATTGATCATCTATTCGTAAACACATACATGGCGTTCTCTCCCTGTTGAGGTAGGCTCGACACGATCGAATGGGATTCGAAGCCAATCTCTTCTGAACGTCTTCGGAGAGTTCGTGGGTGGGGGTGGTCATTGCAAGGGTGTACCTCTTAGAATACCCTCTGCATCTCATGTACCTGCCACGAAGACAGCATGTAAAATGCAGACGAATTGAAGACTAAGAAGTCATCGCTACCTGTCGACTGCTTCCGACTCTAACTCCTTCTCTGCACACTTCTCTTGTCTCTCCTTCTTCACGGGCAGGAGACCAAAGAAATTCATCTGAGATTTTAAAGCTTTATTTATTTTGTTCTTAAATAACAACAGGTTAGATGTGTTTAAAAACATTTGATATATTATAAATAATGTGTTAAATATCAAACAAATACTGGTATAATAAAAACAATCCCACGAAGTCATTTTTTTCCTTTGTAACTCCATATCAGCAAAACAAATCAGGACGTTTCCTCAGAATTTTGTTCAAAAGCAACCTGCCAACCTGTGCTTCGAGTGTGGGATTCAGGAGATTTTCGTTTATCCTGGCAGCATGTCGCTGGAAGAGGTGAATGTTTGCTCCTCCATCAGAAGCTCTCCTCCCAAATCCTAAAAATCATTTTCATTGCAAATCCAAATTCTTTAGAAACTTTAAATTAAATTAAAACTAGGAAACTTTAATTTTAAGCCACCTGTGAAGAACATCTGTGGTGGCTTCAAGAGGTGGCTGTCCCTGCAGGCGACATCCGATGGCGGAAGAAAGAACGGCTCGTGTTTTCGGTGCCGATCGGTGGCCGAGGCGGGGCGATCCTTGTTCCGTTCGTCGTAGATGGGCACGAGGTTAGGAAATAAGCCCATCATGGCATTCGGAGGAACCATAAATTGTTGCAGTCCGCCGGCCACGTTCGCCGCTCCCGGATGAACCGGCAGATGCCGAAGACTGTCGTCGTGATCCCCCATGCCGATGGTGTGCCTCCTCATGGAAAGGTATCGAGCCATTGCTTCAGGGGAGGGTTCGTCAGGATCTGAGTCGAGATTGATTACTTCCTCTGCCTAAGAGCAACAACATCGAGAGTGGATTACAAGTGTAAGACAAGAGCTCAGTGCATAGTTGACGCAACTCTTAAACTCAAACAAATGGATATTAAAATCTCTGATGTCGGGGCATTCAAAGCATTGGAATGGATAAGTAAATCTCATTAAAAAGGACATCGCAATCACAATATCACAAATAAATAAACAAAACAAAAAGTCTGTTCACCTCGGACTTCTTGATCAACTGGTAATGGGGAGTCAGAGTCGGACTCAACCTTCTCACAGACTTGTAAGGACTGTGCACTTCGACGGGTACTTCTACCTGAGACACTGGATTGGCGAGGAATTGCACGGTGCAATTAACACACGAGGTTTATTGTGCTTTATCGAATATCAAAATAGCAATAATAACATATTGAGCAAATTGACGAGCAGAGCAGATAGAAGAATTACCATGAGAATGTTAAACATTGAGTTATGAAAGAATAATTGCTAATTGGACGAAACTTATGAGAAGTTCTCGATGGCTGAGAATCATTTGGGTTCAGGTGTCCATGAAAAATGACAAGACCATGGCTAGAATAACTAATAAGCAGCAATAGATAGATAGAAAGATGGAAAGAGGATGAGAGGAGTAGAAAAAAACATGTAACATCGGATGCATCGTGCACGATGAGCCACTGAAACTATTAATTTTCCAAAAATCAAAATGAACACAAAAAGGCAAATCGAATCAAGGCGACAGTGGATCAATTCATTTTCAGTAATTAAAATAATGTTTTATTTAACAATTAATAACCATTATCAATTAATAAGCATCAATAATTAAAGGCCGTTAATATTTAATCACCGCTCCTAACCGAGCTGCTAAGTTAATTTTCTGACTAGATCCTGCTCCTGTCTCATCCGGAATGAGACATCAAAACTTATCGATGGAAAACCAACTCACCAACTCCAGTGGTGATGCTTGACCTTCGTTGGGTCCTCATTGCTTGGGGAAGGTGGGTGGGAGAGACTGTGTTGGTGAGCTTCGAGGCATCTGCTTTTCGACATCTGTCCACCAAGAGATGGTAAATGGCACTCAAGTAGTCGTATTGCTTCTCCTTGACACTCTGCGAGTAAATGTCCCACATTGAGAGGAAAAAAACAACCATAATTAGATGACAACAATAGTAATAACAAAAACAACAATAATAAAAAAAAATAATAATATCAACAATAATAATAACGTTGGTAAGAAGAATAAGAAGCAGATGTGCACAAAGGTATCAGAAAGAGAAGCAAGAATTCATTAGTATCGTTAATTGCACTATTAATGAGGATGATGGAAATTAACTGTGAGAGCTGCATACAATGTTGTGAGATTCAAATATGTCCTGTTCTGTTAAAACTGGCTCTGTAGGTCATTTTGTTGAAGGTGATTAAAGATTAAAATATTAAAATATTAAAGATGAAAGCATAACTGGACCAAACGAGCAACAAGTTGTGCTACCAGCGTAATTTGTTTACGAGAGCACTGCAAAAAAAGGTCGCTATGCATTTAATAATCTTTGCCACTGCACATGACAGATGAATGGATGAGTAACTATTGTTAGTGTTTCGATTGAGGCCGCGCAAAAAGATCAGGTCAGCGCTGGTTCGACTGATTAGTACAGAAAAGTTAGTATTGCATTAGCATAATTAAACAACAAATTAGCAACTTCATTGACTGACATGAAATTCCTGCACCTATCCGACCTGCCACCTAATCATCATCATCACCATCACCACCATCATCATCATCAGATCTCAAGGACAATCAAATGTTTCGAGATTGTATGAAGCAGTTTATGCCAACATCCTTATAAATTACAAAGGGGCAATAAACTAACAATGTCAAAACAAAACAAGATGTTGCTGAACGATACATTAAAAGCTGAGACTCACAATAAAATCAATGCCAAGCCGGTTATAACGTGTTTTCGACAAAAGGCGAAGGAGACAGAATGCAGAATCAAGGTGAAAGAAAACAAAAGATACATTGTTGCTCCAATTCGAATGAACGAAAAGATCCCAGGAACACTTAACGGGAATGACCCAATCAGGAATTCATTCCAATGCTAATTTCACGACCTCTGTTCTTTCGGTTTGTTATCGATTTCATTAAGAGTAATTGTCTGATTTTAAAATGCACGTGGATGCGAGATGACTTTGCACAGAAGCATCTTTGTGTAACCTACGACTGTTACGAACATTGAGGATCATTGTGGAATGATGACGATAATTATTTTGTGATGGTGATAATGATGTTTTGAATAGATGAATTTATGTGGAAAGCTTGAAAGTAACTATAATGTAGCTGCACTTCTCCTTTTATAAGCCGAATTAATTCATGAGAAAACATATCAAGAAGACTAAATAAGAAAAAAATCCATAAAATAAAAACTTAAAATGTACCTCAGTTCATAGAAAAATACAATTTGTGTACTAAAAAAAAAATAAGGGAATTAAAACACATTAGCTATTAATTCAGAATAGTCAGCAAAAATATTGCTCTGAAATGTGACAAGTGACAGACTTTAAGTGACATGCAACAGAAAAAATCTTAACCTGCACCAAAACCATAAACTTTCAAATCTAGTGAAAAACAAAACCGACACGCTCACACGGGCACAAACCCGAAGCTATCACACATTTTAAAGTCAAGCAGAATCATGCCTAACAGCTCAGAAGCGTCCTTTTGAAGTTTGAAAAGAGTAAACAAACCTTGACAGTCTGCTCAACGTCTATCTTCAGTCCCCGCATGTGCTGCAATACAACCTCGTTCAGTTCCTCCTGGTCGCCATCTTCAACATGCCTCAAGTTCAAATCCACGAGTCGGTCGAACTTCTCGTCTTCTCCCGACATTTTCATCCACCTGTGGTTGATGATGTCCCTCATCGTGGCACGCTTCGAAGGGTCCACGTTGAGCATGCAACGGATTAAATCTTCGCATTCTGAAATAATGAAATAAGACAATCGGGCATATTTCCAATGAGAAGCTCTCATAACACATTTGCTTAACATAACACAGCAACGACATAAGATGATCCAAAGTCTTGAATAAAACGGAGCATTAAAAATAACCTGTAGACATGAAAAAGGGGACCCTGAATTTGCCAGCGAGAATCCTTTTCCTCAGACTTGCCAGGTTACTGCCGTCGAAAGGAAGGCTCCCGACGACCAAGACGTACAAAACGATGCCCAAGCTCTGTCCAAGGACAAATTGAATGTTCGGGAATTTCGGATTAATTTTAAGAAGCAGAGAAGAAGAGTCATTTAGTAAAACAGAACAGATAGTGTTAACAAAACCAATCAAACCCAGCAAGATATCTTTAGTATGAATCACTACTGAATGGAGAAGATTTGTTAGGCTTTGATTAGACTTTACTTAAGTTAACCAAATGAGAAACTTGAAAAATTTCATAACAAGAAAATCTTTAAGAAGATATTTAAAAGAGCAAAAAAGTCGCATGTGCAAGACAATTCAAGTTTCTTTTGAAAAGAAAAACTTTCACTTGCAGGCCTGAGTCGTAGGCAGAAAGGAAAAGTAATGAAACATGAAAGAAACATCAAGAAAATAATTGCATTCACCAAGCCTACATACATACGTACATACATACATAACCCGATGAAACTTTTAACGAAGCATTTGAGCACAAGTCGTGCGAGCTAATGTTAGAAATTATGAAACTAAAATTTTAAAATTAGGAAGAAAACACATTGGAAGGATGGCAGCAAGCCTAATAAAAGTCTATGGCTTGCTACATGGACTAATGGCAATGATGACTAATGTGGATGATGGTTTGAATAAAAATAAAGGGCTAAACCAAGATTGATGATGTTTATTTACTTAGCAGCTAATAAAGTGTCCACACTGAAATATAAGTACTGGTACACTTTCAATTTGAGTGGAAGCAGCAATAAGCAGATAATGACGATAACAGCTATTAAACGCCTAAGTGACAACACTAACACATATAATATGACTTTTATCAATATAATGTAGCATTGCAAGTTATTATTAAATAAAATCTAATGAAAACTTCTCAAGTTTAGTTTTAACACAGCCAAGTTAAAGATAGTTTTAAAAACGTTTGACAAATATAGGTCCAACATACCCATATGTCAACCTTGGGTCCATCGTATTCATGTCCTTCGAAGAGCTCAGGAGCCGCGTACGGGGGACTACCGCAGTGGGTCGACAACAAACTTCCCGGAGGACAGTGGTTGCTGAAACCGAAATCTGAAAAGAAGCCAAAACAGTTGACTACCAATAGAAGAGCTCTCATTCCATTGCCCGAGTAAACCAAAATGGCCGGTCAACACAAACCCGCAATTTTAATATCCTTATTTGCATCCAACAGAAGATTTTCAGCCTTCAAGTCCCTATGAACAATGGACCTTGAGTGACAATAGGCCACAGCAGCAACAATCTGCTTGAACTTCTGTCGAGCATCTTTCTCATTCATCCTGCCGTGAGCCACTAGATGATCTGTTAGATTCAGTTTATAAAAGGCATAAATAATGGATTCCTGGCCATATCAAAGTCAATGTTATGAATGTGCACACAAAAGTCATCAGAATAAGGCTTCACAAATATAGATTAACAGCTGAATCTTCACAACCAACAGTAATTTTAGAAAATCTCCCAAGGTAACATCACAAAGTATGAAAATCTAAATGAAAGTTTCAAAATCTCAAATATGAGGAGACCATACCAAATATTTCCCCTCCACTTGCATATTCCAGCACCAGGTATATCATCCTCTCTGTTTCCATGACCTTAACAATTAATTTGAAGAAATAAATTCCTGCTGAACTACTAATTTATAAATTACAAAATACCTGGTAAAGTCGAACAATATGCGGGTGGCACAAGAGCTTCATTATTTGTATTTCTCGGTAAATTTTTTTCAAGTTCTCAGGATCTAATCTGGCTTTGTCAATAATTTTTATTGCAACCTAAAATATTTACAAAGTGTAGGCCTTAAATATTGTTTACATCATTTTCAAGGCAAATATAAAAGTTATTAAAAGAAAGGGCATATGTTTCTAAATGAATCCAGAAGAAATTCCAATTCAGTTTAAATACATTAAAAAACGAATTAGTTAAAAATCGATCAACCCAAATAACCTTTGATTTGGTGACTATGTTAGTGGCTAGTTTTACTACAGCGAAATTTCCTTTTCCGATGGTGGTTTCCATCTGATAATAGCCGACTCGGGCAGGGGCATGCCCCGAGACTCCAAATCCCGAATCTATCTTCATATGAGGCATACCGAGTGCCGGTTCCTTTGCAGCCATTTTCAGTCATAGTACAAAATATTGAAAATTGAAGCACACACACGCGCACACACACGCACCCCCGTGACGTCAAACGTACTATCCACAATGCGGAATATCTCCGAAAGTGCGATTTACGACGCTAAACATTGCGCTTTCAAGTGACAATTACCTTAAGCTAAATTTATTAAAAATAATTTCAAAATAAACAATATATTTGTTTTAATCCTAATCAAACTGAATGCAAACCGCCGTTCTGAACCCTGATCAGTCGCTTGCTCGATTAATAGCTTTTAATCAAAATGTATTTATTTAAATTTTAATATAATTGTAAATATATTAACTTAGTATGTATAAACCTATATATTTTAAAGCTCATGAAATGCAGAGAATGTGTGAAATTAAGACGTTCATCCAAAAGCATTATGATTTTACTAATTAATTAAATTTTAATAATACTAATTACTAAAAAAATTATTTATTAATTTTTTTTATAATTACAAATTATTTTTAGTTAAATTCTTATTATTAAATTTATCCATCCCTGCCTCAATTTGTAACACTATTTTTGGGTCGTGGTTTTGTTGGTGCGCAGCGCCGGTTATTAATCGGATTATAAATTATTTCTGCGCATGTGAATATTCTTTTCGAAAAATGTCTAAAATTTGTGCAAAATGCGAAAAGGCTGTTTATCCTTTAGAAGAACTTAAGTGTTTAGATAAGGCAAGCCATTAAACTTTCCACATCATAGATTTATCATCGAATTCATTGGATCGTATGTTTTGATAGATATGGCATAAAGTTTGTTTCAAGTGCTGGGAGTGTGGAATGGCATTAAACATGAAGAACTACAAGGGCTACAATAAGTTTCCCTACTGCAATGCGTTAGGCTGATTTGCATTTGTTTCTTTTTTACTGGGATTATAATTGCTTATAAATATTATATTTAAACTCAACATCAATCACATGAGTAAGTTGCAGACAGTTGCAATAGGGAACGTTTTTCAATTAAGATGTTTTTCAAGTTATGGCTATATTGGAATATAACATTTGATTTTGTATTTGATGATTTACTTAAGCTTCTTGTAATGCAGCCACTACCCTCAGACAAAACACACAGTTGTGGCAGATACACCGGAATTGCAGAGACTAAGTCAGACTTCGAAGATCCAAAGTCAGGTAGCAGTTGTGGCATGATTTCAGTTGGATTGATGATCTAATTAAAAGAGTAATGAGTTTTTGGGCTTAATTAATGGTTGTCCTACATGAGCTGAATATTTGTATTCATTGGAATAATTTTGCTTTGTCTGTGCAAGAACGCCTATCACACAGAGTTTAAAAAGTCTCTTGGCAAGTACACTCAGATAACAGATGATCAGGAAATGATGAGGCTGAAGAGAAACCAGGAAATCTTCAGCACGGTAGAATGTGCTATGTGTCCTGTGAATGCTTTACTTCACATGAGATCCTTAGTTCTGTTTTGAAAGTTTGCATGGCTGACTTCAGTAATCACGAGGCCATCGTGTAGAGCTTACGTTACCGACGTGTGTATGTTAAAATTTCCAACGATTAATAGCGATCTCCTGAGTTCGTTAAATGCTTTAAAACTGGTTTAAGATGATTTTTATACATTTTTGTGTTCAAGTCAAAGTTCAGGTGCAAAATCTGGCTGGCTGTTTGATAATCGATTTCCCATTGATGCCTAACACAAAGCTTTTCTTTGTTGTGATTAAATCCATGTAGATTAGTTCTTTCTACCAATTTAATTAGCACAATGGAAAAATCTTTTTATTTAGTTTTAGAATCGCTATTTTTTTTTCTCATTAGATTAAATATCACGAGGACTTTGAAAAGAACATAAAAGGTTCAAAGATTCAAATAGCCGACGATCCGGAGACCCAAAGAATGAAGCAACTGAATAGCATCGTTAGTCAGGTGGAGTACAAAGGCTTGAGGGAGAAGGTAGGAGAGATGGAAGCCAAAAGGAAGGGTGCAGGTGATTGGAATTTTACTGATGCCTTTTGATATTAAATCAATTATAATAGTTTTTATTATTTCTGACTTTTGAGTTGATTTCAGATAACCATCCCAGCAACAATCCTGTTGAAAATGAACAGCCTGTGCAGTCCCATTCTGTTGCTTATACTGGCCAAGGCAAAGGTGAGTCATTTAGGCACAATTGAACATCATAAATAATTCAAGACATTGTTTGAATTCAATATAGTAGTAGATGGATAGAGTTACTTGGATTGGGTTGTTGGATTTTGTCCCCAGCATATTATGGATGCCTTCAAATGAATTTATACACTAGATAGCCTTGAGCCAGGAGAACTTAATTAGTGCTGTTGCAAATTGTGAGCAGTTGGCTGATAGTATGTATGGCCTTTTGATATTTAAGACCATTTGTGGCTCTCAAACTCCTTCATCTGCGGAGTTCATTGTTCTCAAACTCACCTGCACAAATATGCTCGGAATGTGGATGGAGTCGAGAGATCCCTAGCTGCACGTACTGGCTTGTGATCAGGATGCAAATGAGGCATTTCTATGCAGTTGTGCTTGGCTGGCTTGCATCATTGCAGTATCATCATCATCATCTATTTAGGTCTTGAATTACTCATTGCTTTCAATAGATTCTGCAGCAACAATTTGAAATACAGCTAATCAGAGTTTTATCTCATTTTTCAATAATTTCATGTGGGAGTATCTAATGAAAACAATTAAAAAGTTTTCTTGGTTTTTATCTAATCCACAAGCAGATTTTAATGGAGTTCAGTTACTTGTCAAAGTGATCTGTCAATCAGAACAATTTATGATGTTAATTATGCCTTAATTATTTTTAATGTACTTCATTTATCGCTTATGAATTTGTTTATTTCCAGTCGATGTGAATCATTCTGGCAAGAAAATTGGTTCAATTAATGATTATGATCCCATCGGACCCGGTTCAGCGCGTACTCCAAACAAGCAGAAGCAAGAATGGGAGGAGACAGTACCTTTGGATTCTAAGAAGAACCGTAATTAAATAATTTTACTTAGTGATTAACTTATTAACAAGATTAACTTATTAAAACTAAAAAATTCTGACCTACTAATGTATAATAGCAAGTAGAGAGACAAAATATGGTGCTAATGCATTTGTATTTATTTATGCCTCCTTCAGTCAGTCTCATGTAATAAAAATATCAGCCAAATAAATGATTGAGTGAATATCTTGAGCATTAAGAAACGTAAAAAAATTCTTTTTAAAAATAATAACTTTGTTTATTGGAGCAGCTACACTTTTTAAAAAGATCCATTTTAAACTACTTCTCCATATATTTCATTAATTGAATTTCTGTTGTTGTTATCTGCTAATTGAGGCACGTTGTGTGAAGTGCATTTCTAGATTCATTGGGAAATTTTTTAATTTTATGGTCTGGTACTTGGTAAAAATTGTTTTAAATGTGAAATAATTTTAAGAAATCTGGAGCAATTTATTTTTATTACAAAAATTTTTGTGCGCAGTGCGTGGAAGCAACTCTCCCACAAACCAGGGGAATGTCAAGCAGAATACCTCAGTACCCAGTGAGTGCTTGAACATTCAAATCAACTTTTTATAAATTTCATTCATTAATAATATGATTATTAATTTGATTAATTAATAATAAATTAATCCTGGTGTTGATGTAATACAAAAATATCTGCTTAATACTTAATCATGCTGGAATTATTGATGTAGATTTCATTATCATTTCAAGATGAGATTTTTAGCCAATTTGTTTGAAAGTCAATTTGTTAATCACCTGATCTTGACACCTCTATGATGTGATCATTTTTAATGATCATTTTAACAGTCACTTCATGACTTCATTTTTTTAATAAACCTATTTAAGAGATTTTAACGACTTTTCAGCCAGGCAGATTGACAGCAGAGGATCTGCATCAAAATCAGGCAAAAAATCACTGGTGTGTTCATGTAGTTCTTACTCATGATAACTACATAAGCATTAATGACAATGCTTATAATGGCTCAGTTGTCTTACTTTTTTCATATATATTTTAAATTGTTGGTATGGGAATGTTTATTAGTAACCATAACCGATCATAAGCTTAAAACAGTTGAAACATTCTGCAGGGAATGATGTGCAAGGCAATGTATGATTACACGGCCCAGGATACTGATGAGGTGACATTCAAAGAAGATGATGTCATCATCAACTGTGAACCGATCGACGAAGGCTGGATGTATGGCACAGTGCAAAGTACAGGCCTTCGTGGGATGCTGCCCTCGAATTATGTCGAGAAGATCTGATGATGATTATTATTATTATCATGATAATGCTCTTACTGCAAAATTATCTTGCTGATGATCTGTAACTAGTCTTATCCTATGGCACAAAAGCTTGAATTTGTACTCTGCAAAGTTTGTTGGGTATTACTATCTTGGATACTTGTGGTTATTCTAAGTCATTTTATGGAGTTTTTTTATGTAATGTTTTGAAGTCACAGCTCTACAAACTTGTATCCAACAATATTCATCTCATTGGGTCTGGCTGGAGTTATTTTAAATATCATTCGCTTGTATTCGTCGTGCTACAAAAAAAAACATTGACTTAGTATTTGCTTCTAGTCGTAATAACTGAGTGTCAAACAGGTGTGACTTTACTGTGTTCTCTTGCATGAACCATTGATGCAAGTCTTGTTGCGTGCTTACAATCTGAGTTGTTACTGATATCGCTTTCGGCTCTCTTTTATCTCTCTGTATTGTGCTGATGGCTATAACTTGATCATCATTATCTAAAAGCTTATCCAAATTGTGCCTTTTCAGCTATGGTGAGGTAAATTGTGTTCTCCAACTAATTATGGTAATTCCCAATCCTTCAGATCTTATCATGATCTTTCACTTTTGTGCTTCTATGCTTCAACTTGATAGGGGTGGACTTCATTAAGTTTTTTTTTAAATAATTATAGGATGGAGTGACTCATTCGTTTGTTTGTGAAAATCTTTTTAGACCCAAATAAAGGAATCTGCAGTTCTGCTTGCTGTTTGTGGAGTATTTCCTGTACGCTTCAAGTGGTTCTTAGTTATGAGGTTAGAGGTGGAATGCAGCCTGCTAACTAATTTCAGTGAAAGACACATTTATATGAAAGATGCAGACTTTCCCAACAAGGCATTAAAGGAGTGGTTATTCATAAGCAGATGTAAAATAAATTTGTTTATTGAGAATCTTTCATGAGCTTTGATAAAAACAGAACATTTAAAATCACGAGGGCTCTAAGTCTGAAATTTTCACGAAAAGCAATAAAAAATAGTCCTCAACGACGTCGTTCTACAGGTATCGAGAAGTCGTCGAGCAAGGACAAAGACTTCTTGCTTGAATCATTCAACGAGAAACAAATTGATGCAATGAGGAGAGTTCAGGCTCAGAACCTCATAAAAACACCAAGCATTCAAGTAGCAAACCAACAAATAGCATGCCTCTAGAATGTTGATGATGATGACGATAACGATGCAACTAAAGATTTCTAATGTTACATAAGATCGTAGAACTAATCATTGGCTTGAGCTGCGAATCAACATACAAAGCAAATGCGATCTGAAAGACTTCTCGGCTCAACTTTTTTCTGCGATAAATATTTGGACTTCATCTTCATTCTGCGAGGTCTTCCTCTGCCTCCTGCCTGCCTGCATGGCAGCCCTAAGTCTCATTTTCTCTGCGCTAAATTCCGAGGCTTTGCCCTTCCTGGTCGAAGCTTTGGCAGGTGTCGTGGCATCTCTGCTCCTTGTCGGAGTTTCTGAAGTTGATGAATTAACTTGTTATTGCTATTATTGTTATTGAAAAAAGTTCATACTTCAGGCAATACTTCCTTGAAAAGTAAGATGAAATAATAATTATTACCTTGTTTGTGAGAAGTTGATGCTTGATGAAGCTCGTTCTAAAATATTTGTTAAAATGCCACATGACAAACAGCAGTGCTAAATTGTGAAGTTTAAACATTCACGAAAGTATGTGAATTAAAAAAATATTACAAGAAAAAATGGCGAAACGCAACAGTATCACACAAAAGTTTTCGACATCTAGGTACAAGCAAATTTGAAAACATATAAAAACACAAAATGACAATTCATTTTATCAACGCCCTCCAACATACCTGAGTTTTGCTTTCCTTCCAACCATTGTTTCGGAGAAGTGTAAGTTCAGCAAAGAGTGTCTCAACATCAGACACTTGAATCATGACCAAGTCCCAGAATCCCTCGAGGTCTTCACAAGTCACCTGAAACTGTCCTTCCTGTGTGCTGGTCTTCAAGCAACAATGTAAAAATTGACATTCACCTCTATGCCAAATTTACTTCATTTTCTCACTTACATTTGATAATGTTTATATCTAAAGTTGTTTACAAATTCTTATTTTCAATAATTTCTCATTGCTGTAGAGATATTGAAAGGTCATTATTTGGTATTATATTAAAAGTAAGCAAAGTAAAATTAAATGTATTCCACAAGTAACATCATGCATTCATTCCCTAAATCGAGGCTTCACAATGTTTATAATAACATTAACATCCACACACAAATTTAGCATCCTTTCTTCCCTCATTCGAAGCCAATTAATTGTTTGCTTTCTTTATGAAGTGATTTAAAAAGAAAGTACCCTAGGTAATACCTGCAATTAACTTTTTAACTAATTATTAGTATTCTGGAAAGAACATGCTTCAACAACTTTGAACAAATTGATAAAGCAATGCTTTAAGAAATGGACCACATTTAAACTGGTAAAAAACAGGCAGAATTTACTTCCTAGCTTCTATTATTAAGTGTCAAAATAATATTTATGTATTCACTCAGCTAATTATATTTTAATAAATAAATCTTATTGTATTAAAATTATACTCATAGATTAATGTTTATTAGATTTATCAAATTCAACAAAACACCTTCTGTTCAAGTGCTTTAGATAAATAGAATACGTCAATAAACAAATGAATTAAACAGCTAATCATAAATTAGCAATTTCAAGGTCCAAACAAGGTTTAGATCCAATTGGCCACACAGACATAAATGTTAAAGAAATTATTCCTTGAAAAACTGCATTTTCAAAATTGTCAGGAATTGACTTGACAAGGCATTATTACTATCACTATTAATAATTTAATTTAATGGATTGTCAGACAACAATAAATGGATTTGTGAAAAAATAAAAATATTACCATGTTTGAGTGGCACAGTCCTGCAAATTGATTGAACTTCTTGCTGGTCAGGAGGTTTGCTTTGCCTATGGCAGCCCTGATCTTTCCGGAGGCTGAAAGAAAATTGCAGACCCATGAATAATAAACCCACAACAATAAAATAGAATCGCACCGCAAATTAATATTTTACCAAAAAGCACTCTTCTAACAAAGTTATGCACTGATACTTTTGATTTTTTAATTTTTGAATGTTATAATGCCAGCTTAAAATGACTGCCTAAAACATAAAGTTAAAATATAAAACACAAAACTGCAAAAAAATGTTATTTAAAAAAACTCAAATTAGTAACAGCAACTATTAAAAAAATTAGTCGACCATTGTGAATCTGTAAAACAAAGATTCATCTATGACAATCACCTTCGTCTGGCACATCCGGTCCGAGCCACGAATCGAATTCAGCACACCTGTCATTCAGTACTTTCTCCTTCTCTCCCATGAGTTGCAAGAAATAATACCCATTCTAAACACAGGAGCATTAGCATACATTAACATAATCATATGCTTGTATCATTTTTATACAATGTTTTTATAACTTCAGCCACTAACCTTTAGATTAGCATCATAAGTATCAGCAGCAATTATTTCAAATTCTCTTTTTTCATTTTCATCAAGATTGCTTTTTGTTGGAGGGAATGATTCTGACTCTGAGAAACCATTGAGAATCTCAGTTGTGTGTAGTGAACTGCCAGCAGAAGAAGAATACTTGCCAGAGTCGTCGTCCGGCTTGACGGAGGGCGACGACCAAATGTTCAGATTGTCGTTTGGCAAGCCATTTAAAGACGATTTACTGCAATCATTAGATTCTTCAGAACTTTTTGATCCCGGACTAGACTGATCGTTGCTAGAGCCATTCTTAGCGTGAGGCTTGTCGAAAAATGGCTTGGTAGGTATAGAGCTCCTGTTTGCTAAAAGCACTGGATAATGGAATGGCTTTGGCTTTTCGGATTTAAAGTTGGACCTCGTGGAATGTAGCAAAGGTACTTTGAACGAACAAATACTTGAGGGGTTTCTTTTGGCATCTTCTGAAACATTTCCATTATCAATTCCATTAATACATTCTAATTTAAACAATCACGTAACTTTAAATATTTTAAAAGTTAAAATCCATTCAAATAAATCAATTTGAAAACAGACCATTAGAATTTCCAGAGGAAAATCTTGTTATCATTTGCTTCACGTATCCTGGCGTTACCAAGTCGGACGCCGTTTTAACGTTTTCTTCGTTGATTTTTTCATTTAGTTTCATGTTAGAACATTCAGTACTGTCTCCTGTCGGTTTAAAGTCAAACGTTTCCGTCCTATTCGTCGAACTAGCTGGAGTCTCTAACAACCAAAAAATAAACGAAAAACGAGGTTATAACTCATTGATGCTGACAAGCAACTGACAAAATTCAACTCATTCCGGCTATAGCCATTCATCAAATTGTTTATATAAATGTAGGCAGTGTCCCTAAAACTAGCAAGCTGCGATAAATAAATGCTGGGCTCTTCGCTATTTTTGTCGAAAGCATACCTATTTCTAAGTTGTTAATTGTGTTTAGGAGAAATGTTTTTTGAAGAAACTCAAAAGTTTAAAAAATAACATTTAAATAAAAAAAAACCAAGCTAGTTTAGTTTCTGAAGCATTAAATTACATCATTACCACCGACCTATCCCAACGAAATATTAAAGTAATGGAAATGCTGCCACAGCGCTTTGACTTTTAATGGCTAAGAATTTTTCACTTTTTAGGCATGCAATAGTTTTGACTAGAAAGTGTAATTATCGGGTTGTAAAACAAATGTTAATTAATGTTTTTATCATTTTTACCTCTAGTGGCCATGAAGCTGTCTTCCACAAAGCTGTTTATAGGAGTATTCAAGCTTGATTTTTTCTCGTATTCGTGTATCCTCATGCTTTCGAGATATGACCATACATATCGCCTCTGCTTTCGAATTGGCTTGATTAAAGTGCCCTGTATCAAAAGATTTGCGTTTTGAGCTGGACTTCCAGGAAATTTAAGAATTTTATCCTTTGAGTTTGCGAGCCGATATAAGGATCCAACTTTCCCAGAACTAAACTTTCTACCGTGATTACCGTTAACGTTGGAATATATTGATTCAAAATATCGTAAACTATCTTGCATGCAGCTGTTATTATTTATGTTCCACTTTAAAATATTTTCAGAACATTGTCTCAATTCATGGATTCTTTCGGTCATCGAGGAGTTAAACTTTTTTCTTGAACTAGCCATTTCACCGGTAAATAATGGTAGTAAAGAAGCATGTAAATGCGTCAGCAAACACAATATTTAAAGTTACTTTAAAAATTGAAAAATTGACTGCCCTCCTTACAAAAAGGCCAAATGATCGTAAAGCAAAACGAACACTTAATTTCAAAATCAAACGGCGTCTGTTTAAACTCTGTTTCTATAGTATCAACATTTCAATTGACGAGTTTATATAATGAATTTGTTGGTAGTGTTTTGAATTGGCTAAGTTGTGAATGTAATATTTGTAGGAAGTCTGTGAACTCTACTTTATTGTTCAGTTTTCCTCAATTAAAACTATTATTTAGATATTGTTTTTGAGAAGCATTATAGCTGAGTATATACTTATTTACTTATATTTGTGCTAATATTTCTATACACATTAACAAAATCAAATTGGAAGAAAAATTTAATTTTAAAGGATAAATGGTCAGCATCCCCTACGAATAAGAACATTTAATGTCGTAATTATCATGGAATCTATAATCTGTTGAGAAATGCCGGGTGCCGATTTTACACCGAAAGGCAGACGATTGTATCTAAAAAGTCCACGATGAGAATTAATCGTCAGCATTTTTTTTTCTTTAGAATTTTCCTCTACTTCGACCTCTAAATAAGCATCGGCAAGGTCGATCTGAGTAAATAATGTGCCATTAAATTATTGTAAAAATATCATCAGGAATGGGTAGCGAATAACAACGAGTCGTTTAATCCATAACCACAGAGGCGGATGCTTCCGTTCGCCATTTTGATAACAACAAATGGGGCTGTCCATTTAGAGTGATTATTCCTTTTTTTTTTATCCTATTGATTTCTTCATCAAGTCTGGCTAAATCCATGAATGGCTCTGGTATTTTCTTTCTGAAGTCTGGTTGCGCTTCGGGTTGAAGACTCAACTTGGCTTTGGTCACTTTGCACAGACCTAGACCTGAGAAAAACATTTCTTTATACTGCTGCTTGAGCTTCTCCATGCCCTTCCTTGAATCGATCTCCACATTTCTGCATGTCCTGTACTTATTGAGTGCTCTGAGACATTTCTGACAACTGCTGCACCCAAGGCACTCCACATATATCTGTGACATAACCATTTCCTTTACCATTAGTAATATTGCTTAATTTATCCCTTACAATGAACACCACTTCCAGTTCTCGGTGAGCTTGGAGTTCCGACCAGTTTGTAGTCCTCAAGGCAATGTGTGTCTGTTTTAATTTTGGTGACCCAATCCTCATCCAACCGCATGACACCTCACCCACTATGACATCAGTAAAACGTCAGCGTCAGTATCTAGGAGAAATTTGAAAGATTTCCCTTTTACCGAAATTAACAAATGTGGTTGTGAGCCAGCACCCACTGTATTGATTTCATTCCGTTTTGGAAACTTCCTTCTCTCCTTGTTGTATTTTTAATACTATGTTCGTTTATTACTACAACTAAACTATAGGAAATATGAGGGACTGGGAGAGAGATTAGAGTGGAATGAGAGAGCGACCTTTAACCTAATACACAGTTACTAGAGGTAACAATAAAAATTACTAAATATTATATAAAACTAATTATATAATAGTAAACCTAATTATTGCACCACTACAACACTTGTTCTGAACACTTATTTTTAAAATGTGGTCCTCCACATAAGAAATATGAAGGTGTCTTCATTCCCTTCTTAGGAACATTATTCCGGTTCGAATTTTGTTTCCTCCTTCCAACAGTATTAACCGCCTGGAACTGCGAGTTTCTTGGAGTCCTCCCTTACCAATTTAATTACACGATAGATATTGGATAATTCCTAGAAGGTTACTTCATCTGATTCGTCTAATTTGTTCAATAGATGTCTTCTGAAATCTTTTAGTTCTAGAGCCCGAATGCCATCACAAATGACAAACACTTGAGCGCACACAATGAGCACAATGTCAATCTCGCGACCTTCAGTTTTCTCCCATAGCTTGTTGATCAGGTTCAGTGTGGTCTACATCACTGACTGGAGCAAAATAGATTTTAAGACATTCCAACCTTCGGCGGAAGAGGATTCTTCAAAAGAAAACATATCCTACTTCTTAACATTTCTTAAGGTCTTTAGAAAAAAAAATTAGTTATGCATTAGCGTTCGTTGCAAAGCTAGATGATTGGGACTCCCGCGGTTTCGAATCCGTGCTGCTATCATCAACACTTTAGAATTTTTAAAAAGTTGTTTTATCGTTCTTTCTCCAAACTTAAGTTAATAAAAAACTCTCTTCGATCATCGATGAGCCAGTCAAGGCTTACAGACTTGGCGGTCCTCTCTATAGAGAGGGAACTTGACGATGGACCGAATTTTAAAAGTGTTACAAAAAAAATGCGGGAAAAGTGGGGAGACTATGTAAATTTTTAATCGATTTGATTGTAAAAGTATTTGAGAGCTTTTCGAAAACTTGAAAGTTAACGGATTATTAACGGCCAAGGGTGGGGCAGACCTTATAACCGCAAGACAGGTATGAAAGTGAATAAAACTATTCATTATAACTCATTAAACTTGAAGTCTTACTCAAGTCAACAAGAGTCAATTTGCAGCTAAAAGCCAAAAAAAGTACCGTTATGGCAACATTGTTCACGAAAAACCAATACATGTCTGATATCGACGGACAGCTTGCAGTGTTCGCACCTACATCTGTTCATCTCACCTGTAGGCATTAGGCATGTAGCAAGAGGAGTCATCAAAATAACCAAGCTGTTTGAGAATTTCAGTTGCAATTATTGTTTCAAAACAGTATAGTTCTGGTCCATTGTTTATTTGTTATTTTTACTCGACTTTTACGGTGACAAATATGGATGAGGATTACGATGTTTTAACCACCTTAAAAATTTTGATCATCGGAGAAAGTGGAGTTGGAAAATCGAGGTTTGTTACTTCAATAAAGCTGGAAAGAATTCAATTTAATCTTAACCTGAACAATTATAAAATGAATCTACTTTCTAAAAATCACATCTCTAACACAATTTAAACTAAAATTTAGCATACTAACTACTCTCAAATATCTAACCTTTCTACTACGTCGAAAGTGCTACAGAAACTCATTGACCTCATGTCACCAAATTTCCCAATTTCTCTTCCTTCCAACAAAGACCTCCACTGAAACCACCCTTTCTCACATTTTCAATAATTTTTTCCACGTACATATATGGAAAAATCGCAACTGTACTGTTACGGTCAGCCTTGACCTCTAAGTAGTCTGCGACATCGTTAATTACCAAACACTGTTGGAACAACTTTACTCTGATTTTGGCATTAAGGGCTTCACTCCTACAACAGATCTCAATACCTTAAGCTTGATGATCACACTTCTTTCTTGGGATTCTGCTCTAGGATCCATGCTCTTCATCACCTATACCACCACCTCTAGAACTTTGTCACCAATACATGGGTGACATGAACCTTTATTCTGTCATCCCCAACTATAGTGACTCCAATCAAGTTGAGAACCTATGATAGCGCTCGGATGCCCTTAATAACTGGCATCTTCTGGCTAACTTTCTCCAACTCAACCTGCAGAAATCCGAAATCATGTTTATCAGCATACTCACGCACCTCAAAAATCTATATCCTTCATCTTCAATAAAATATAGCTGGAACTCCTCTTCCTTCTACCACCCTAAAACTTCTTGGCGTCACATTTAACTCTCAGCCTTAAACAGCACGCCTTCTCCACAATCAAATCCTACAACCGTCTTACATAAGCAATCCGTCAAATCCAACTGTTCCTCCCCGCTTCCCCATGACTTTTGCCTTCGCATTCGTTCCAGTCCTTTCTCGTCTGAACTACAACTTTCTACTCTGCGGCACTTCTGCCTCTCTCATCCATTTCTTTAAGCGCATCCAAAATAACCTAGCCATACTCGATCCCAGCCACCAAGACGACTCTGACGCTATGCATAAGGCTTCATATAAATTAACTATAATATTATTTATTATTATTATTATTATTATTATTATTATTATTATTAGAATGATTATTTGTTCATATGTGTGTTGCTTGATTGAGCTCGTTAGAAAGTATTGACTTTCAGATTACATTGCAATAAATGTATTACCTTTGAATTACATTTTCGTGTCCTAACTAGTTAATAATAATAATTACAAGATAATTCCTAACGAAGCTATTGAACAAGAAGTGAAAGTGAAGCACAGGAGACAAACTTAAAGACCACTATATTTTAAGTTAAGAATTGTTAATTTAACCATATTTTCATTTTAATTGGCAGTCTCCTGATGCGCTTTGCCGAAAATAAATTTCAAGTTGACCAATCTGCTACAATTGGTTTGTAAATGAAAAATCTTTCTAACCATTATTAACGCTTCCATCCGAGAAAATAATGATAAAAACAACGACATTCAAAAACTGATGTTCCTATTGATAATGTCAATAATAATTTCAAATCATTAAGAGATAGATAATGACCTTGCATCGTCCAACTCGTGCCTTAAATTAACATACCAATATAGCAACTGCTTCGGTCATCTCAAACAATTTAAGTTTTGTTGGTGTTTGTAAACTTTACGAAATAAAATCTTAACAATTACCTTTTCTGACTAGCCAAATTAACAGTGAACAACCTGTTTGTAGGCATTGATTTCAAAGTGAAGTGCATCACGGTTGAAGGAGAAAAGATCAAATTGGCAATTTGGGTGCATTTTTTTTATTATAATGAAATGTTCAACATTTAAATATTTGAAGCAACATCACCTTAAAATTTGCAAAGGACACAGCAGGACAAGAAAGGTTTCGCACGTTGACTCCGAGCTTTTACAGAAGTGGACAGGGATGCATATTAGGTGCGTTTAATTACATATAGACTTTTGCAGTAATGACAAATGATTGACCCGCATGTATGTCTTCCGCTAGTGTATGACGTCTGCAAGCACTCCACGTTCGTCAAATTAGAGGAATGGTTGAATGAACTGGATACCTATTCAACAAACAGGGCCATTGTCAAACTTTTGGTTGGCAACAAAATAGATAAGGTAATTTGAAAGCGTTCTCCAGAAATGGAATCTACAATATGCTCTGTTATGTGTGAAATTTTTGAACTTTTGCCAACCATTTTTCTAAAATTTTTCAACTTTTACAAATAAAAGGAACCTAGAGAAGTGTCTCAAGAAGAGGGGTCTAAGTTCGCGACTAAGCACGAGATGATGTTCATGGAAGCAAGCGCTAAAACGACCGAAGGAGTCCAAATGGCATTTGAAGAATTGGTAGTGAGGGTAAGCAAGACTTTCAGATTTTAGACGTTTTAAATACTTTTTTTGGATACTTTGGAAGCACCCGTTGTTAACGCCAATGAAGTTGAACAAAACTCAGTTTCTAATTTAAGAGAGATGTGATAAGTGTCAGATAAGGAATTTTTTTCTTCAAGGATTATAACCAACCAATTATTACAACCAACAAGCTTATGATATTATAACATTTAAAAAAAATTTCTAGATCCTTCAAACACCCAAGCTGTGGGAACCGGATGAAAAAGGAATCCAGATATCGCAGAGAATAAAGGAGGAGGATGATTCTTGCTCTTGTTCATTATGAACAGCTTTTAAAAGGCCAAGTTGTTGAAAACTTGGGTTTGCTTTTGTATCACTTGAAAGCTCTCGTTTCAACTGGATTAGTATTGCTTCGAGAAAATGTGAATCATGCACTTCCTATTTTGGCGCCTAATTACTGTAATAATTATAAATAGAAACATACATTATTTCCTATTAAAGCAGTATTCTGTCCAAAAGCTTATGAGACTGGATCGTTATTGTTGTTTACAGTCAGAACAAAACAGCATCGAACCAGCACTAATCACTGTCACATTTGTGCACAAATTTTTAAAACATTAGGAGGACTCAACTCTCTGAATCAATGTGTACACCAAGACCATGTGGCTGGATCAGTGGAAATATGATACAATGTAGAATTGTGGTTTTATAATACATCTAGATATAGACGAAAGTAAAATAATTATTCCTCTTTGAGTGTGCTTTTGGTTCCATTCTAGACCTTGAACAAATGCATGAGAGTAACAGAGTAAAAAGAAGTACCAAACACACCAGCTATTGAAATCAGTTCTAATTTCCAATGAAATTTCCTTATATCAAAGTTGTTGGTTGTGCAATCCATTAGATAAAAACAGTTGCATGAAACATAAAAATACTTATGTTAAATCTTCTGTGGGAGATACATCAAGCCAAACAAAGTCATGACTATTTCATGTAAAATTTCTGACACAGACCAAGACAAAAATTTCAAATAATTATAATTCATCCATCAAAAGCAATCTTTGCTGGATTTTCCTAAATTCTAACAGCAAATGTTTAGAATTAGGTCTCTTCTTTGGCAAAGCATCCTTACAAAGTTTGTTTATTTCAAACAAGTAGAATGATAAAATGTTTCCACCTCTCACATTGCCTATAAAAAACTGACACACATCAGGAACTTTCCAAATGTCTATTTTTTCATCATAAGGTGGCATGTCTTTGTCATCAAATGTTTTGTTCTTGTGGGGCCACAGCTGTTCAGGAGCCACAAAAGTTCCGAAGATTTGTTTTTTTCCGCATTTTATGCCATTTCTGTCAACCACAGGAAGGGCATCCAAGTCATTTGCAATCAAGTGAAAATCATCTGCGATAAGAAACTGACTGAGCATTTTATCCAAACTATTTGCATCACACATCACAGCTGTACCCACAGGACTGTTATGCAAAAAATTCAGAACTTCAATAAAATTGATGCACATGTTGAACCTAGTAAAAAGGCTATTCTGTTCTTCATAACTCTTGATAATTTTGTGAAAATTTTCAGCAGAACCATGTTTATGGTATTCAGTTAAGTACTGGTCTCCACAAACTCCAACCAATTGTGTGATATAATTTGAAGGCTGGAGTAAAGAAATCATTTTCGAGCCATGGAAGTAATCATTTGCAAACTGCTCATTTTTCAGAACATTTAGTGCCAACGATTGATTCATCCAATCCACAAGAAACACCTGGATTTGAAAACAAATTTAATGTTGAAAAGGGAATAAATTAAATTAAAATCAAAATATTTTGTAAAACATACCTGCTTAACATATCCCTCCCCCAAAATGTGCCTCAGCTTAAAATTCTTCCAATCACTGCAGTTCAAATAAGGCAAACATGATTCTAACGTCGGTAACTTAAAGTGGCCACTTTCGCACACGTTCCCATCTTTTGTAAATGCTGCTGCGCAAAGTGGGTGGTGACATAGGCACATAATCCATAAAAGAAGGGTGCCAAAAGATGTTTTTTTCAATAAAATTGTCCTAATCATGAAATAAAGTTGGAAATGACTCTCCTCAAAATAAACCCTCGATTTGTATCTGGACCGTCCGCATCCCGGACAGGCTCAGGAAGTAATAATAACTGAGCATCATCAAGTTTGACAGTTGATTAACACACACAGAACCAAGATTATTCAAATCACTTTCCATTTAAAATCCGAGATCCGCAACTACTATTTAGGTCATCTTCTAAGACTATCGCCAACAACCATATCATACCGAAAACCATCGTATATGAGCTTTGCATATTAGAGCTAGACATAGACAAATTTTGGTTGGGATTTAGCCGGGGAGTGTCGTAAATCATATACAAGAAATTTAGATTTTTTAATGAATCAGAATCCAAATTATCGCAAAGATCCGTCATTTGGTGGAATAAAATCCCTAGATAATAGTTTACAGAAGCTCTTGCAGGGCACCAGGGCGAATCACTCGTTTACAGTCTACCGACGCCTGGTGATAAAAATTCATATTAACCTATCGTAATAAATAAAATCATTCGATATTATCGTGCAATGTTAAAGAATGGCCCGGTGCTCTTAATATATATATACCTCTATACCATATGTAAATGTATACCTATACTTAAGAAAAGGTAATGCTTCCACATTCTTTGGCAAATCTTCCCGTGTCTTTCTGAATGCACTCCGCCATTTATTTTAGTTAACTCCCTTTCACTTTCATTTGAGATGACAGGTGGGCGTAAATACAATACAAGTCTTGTAAGCAGTTACAACACCATCCAAAAGTAAAGGACCATCCGATACAATTTTACGTTACTTTTTCACGCACGAATCTTTTTCTATCTCTGCCTCAGATTCGGGGACAAACCCTCACACGACTTGATGAGGTTATTTTTCATCTTTTATCCTAAAGTCGGAGAAACAACAAGATTCAAGTGGGTGTCACCCCAAAAGAGGTCACTGCTCATTCCAAACCACCATCTCCACCCTTTAAGACTGCATTCCAAAAAGTATGAATTTTTCTTGGACTTGAGGTTGATAACCTAAAATAGCTAATGAAAGTAATAAAGACAAGTTTTGTACAAATAAATGTTTATAAAAATTACTGTTAGTAATTTAAGAAACGAGTCTTGCAGCGATGGAATTACAGCTAAGTAAATGAATCTGTCCCTTAATTGGCATCGTAATTTTAAAGAGTTGAACGAAATCAGAAAATCACACCTTCAATACATTAGAAGGTTCCACCTCTAAGTGTATTTTGACACCAGGCTAAAAATGTAATCCCGGTTGTATCTTACCTAGATGTGATCTTCTCTGCATTTACATCAGTACCACAAAATTTGATATCTTTTACAAGTGCCTTAGCTGTCAATTTGTACTCTATAGTCAATCATGAATCATGCAACAGATGATGCCACAATATAATATTCAGGAAATCTTGTGTTACTTTACAGAATATAAATTTCACAGCCTCACTCAAAGCATTCTTTAGTAAACATTGCAAGAAACCTGGATATCACAATAATGATCAAGTAGCGTACCATACAAAAAAATTAGAAAACAACTAAAACAAATTAAATATATAATTAATTTATTTTGCTAGAGTGCTTCTATGGAATATGTTGACAGTCGTTTCATGGCATTTGCGGTGAGTCAAGTCAAAGGAGCCAATGGTAAAATTTCCATCTGGAGCTTTGAAGTAATCCAATCCCCGACCAATTTTTATTGTCCAGCCATTGTTTAGTCTAATGGAGAGACATCAAATATGTGAAATTGTTGAGAGATGAAGTTTTTATGTAATAATTAGAGTGAATAAGTGACTACATAGTCAAAATCCTTAAAAAAAAAGTTTCTTAGCCACATGAATGAAAAAAAATTACTCAACAACAAGGAGATTTTAATTCAGAACACAATCAAAATTTATAACATTGAATTTGATCCATTTCATGTTAGACAGATTCCAACCTTATTTCTCTGTCATGAAGAGTGGGTGAATATGAGATCTCCAAATCAATTCCTTTTGAGTTAAGACTTCTTGATAATTCAGCCAATTTCTGAGCCTGCATCGACTGTGATTTGAGGTCCTAAAGTGTTTATACCTCATTAACTAAATCTAAACTGGAGGAAATCATAAAAAAATATTTTTGCCATCAAATAGATAAATATAAGTACCTGTTCCTGTCCAGTAATCAACTTTATAGCCTTGACTTTTGTTGTTGTGTATAAAAGTTCACAAAATCTCACAAAATTTGTGATCTAAAATTATATAATCTAAAATAACATTTAAATTAAGAAAATGTTTTATAAAATATACCTGGTGACTACTACGAATATATGGATCAAGAACCTCCACATTTGTTACTCTCTCATCTAAATATTTACCAAAAACTTGTGAGTAACTGTTTCCAACAGAATCTGCATCAATTTGCCTCACTTCCGATTGGAAATTATTATCTGTTTTTAAAATTTAAAAAAAGTTATAAAGGTATAAACCCTTGCTACAGATCTAAATTTTTGTCACCTTTTCTTAGCAGACCTTTTAGCAATTCGGCCCTAGCCAAATACTTATCAAACTTCACTCTTAGTGAAACCTTCTTGTTATCATCTTTGAGTTCTTAATTAGAAATGTTTACATATAACTTTGTAAAATTATACTTTAAAATATTATAATTCCTCGTATTAATCACCTTTCATGACTTTCAACATCAATTCAAGTCCATGTTCGTAATTTATAAGTGACTCGGCGTATCTGCCTTCGCCGTCAAGTTCAACTGCTCTTTTCAGTATATTTATCGCCCCTGATTCTTGCAAAGACGCTGAAACATCCATAACATGTACCCGCTTTCGTCTTGAACATTACTACAGTGGTTTGAAAGGTTTAAAAGTATCAATGATTATTTTGAATAATTTTATAAAAAAAATATAAGTAGATAACTAGAGAAATAAAACATTACACTTTTAATTAAATTTATTTTTGAAACTTAAGAATAAGTACGAAGCTTTAATGAGGACAAGCATGTCATTCTGAATGATTCATCACCTTTCCAAGCACCTTTTGTGCAAACCTTACAAAAAGATGACGTTCCTGCCATCATTCCAAACTCTCAACAGTCTACAAGTTGCACTTTTTGTTTTCATCTGATTGTAAAGATTAATCTCTCCAAGATGTTTACAGATTTTTTTATAGTAATTACTAGAGTAATATATTTTACCCACTTTTTTCGCTCACACATGAATAAAACTGCCTTCCTTTCCTTTTCAATGCCATGGTCCACCTTCTTGTCTTTTCAATAATCTTTATCTGCTTAAAAGTATTACACTATATTTTTTCAGTAGTCCGTCCCCCTACTTTTGCCTCATGGCCCCTACTCGCAAACTGTTGACGAAGTTCAGCCTGATAGCAGAAGTGTGCCCCTATCGAGGCTGACCTTTGTGTTAATTTAATTGGTTTCTTTTTTGAATAAATTGCTCAAAAAATTTATGGACTTTTTCATTCAACCAAAAGGTCAAAACTCATCAAGTGTTTATCAATTTGTAATCTCACCTAAAGCGAGGCCACAACTACCAACTCAATTTCAAACAAAACCAAATTGCCAGTAATTCCTCAAAGGGATATACAACTAAATTCAGAGAAATTATATTTTGGCCATCAAAACAACTTAAACAATGAATACTTTCACTGAAAAAACTCATGGCCTGGAAACATCATATTTACAAAAACAGGCCATGGTGACCACAATTAATTGCAAATGTCCTCATACGAATTGACTCTGCAACCAAAACATAGCTTAACAGCTCAGCATAGCTGGAAGTTCTCAGGAAAACAAAAGCATCACATCAGTATATATCATTTTGATTTCAACAAGCTTTTCACATTGGCATCCACTAATGGCTGAATTTTAAAAAAAGTATTATCATCGTACACAGCTCTTCCACATGAATCACGAGGCAGGTAGTTGAACAATTTATCTGGTAGAAGCAGCAATATGTGCCTAGCAGCAACAGGTGACAATAGACCTGCATTTATATAGTAGGTTAATCGTGCATTGATGTCATATTTTAGTTTCTGGTATACTGCTGAATCTGCCCAAGAAATGATTTCTAAAACAGAAAAGCATCTTTAGCAAAAATGTTCAAAATCACCTTATCAAAACAATATAAAAAACTGACCGGTTTTCGTGAACAACGGAATTACTTCATCCCTTCTGGACCCAATGTGGTTGTTCAAAGTCCTACTGAATAAGGCCTTTTGTGTATGTAAACCACCTTCATTCTTTGAACTCATGGCAAACCTTGGATGATTCAAAATTGCTTGTGGAATGTCATTTTTGGCTTTTAAGTTGAGGTTGAGAGCCAATCTCTTAGAGTCACCTGTTTCCAAGGGTGATGCACTGGTGGCTAATGGTGCCCCACAAGAAGTTAACAAATTATTCCCTACTTTGCAAAATGGAGGAGTGAAGGGGACGTCCAATGGATGTATTCTTTTAAGCCATTTTGGGCAATATCGTTGTGTCACTAAGAAAACACTTTTACCAGCATAAACAAATTTCAAGTAGTGAAACTGCCTTATAACATTTTCCAAGCGTTCCTTTGCCTCGTTGAACCCAACAAAGGTGATGTCCTTGTTAATCAAACGTATAGTCCAACACACCTGTCCCTGTTTCATATGCTTCATTGCAGATGAGG
Organism: Whitmania pigra; assembly: GCA_021613335.1. NCBI lineage: Eukaryota > Metazoa > Annelida > Clitellata > Hirudinida > Haemopidae > Whitmania > Whitmania pigra. Next base: position 950,762 of record JAJTWR010000308.1, read on the forward strand.
CAAACAAAGCAAGATACAGTCTCATTTGGGATTTATTCATGGAACTGAATAAATTCAAGACTTTTTCATGCTCCTTGTATTCAATATAAACAGGTAGGGACACAGAGCCTTCACCACAGAGTATTTTGAGATAAGTTGTTGCACCTTTGTACACTTTACTTATTTGTTTATAATGTTCTGAGAAAAACAGTAGCAGCGACTTGTAATTAAAAGAGCTCCAAGTAATTAAATCTGGATGACTTGCTGATAAGGTCATCAAGATCACAATTTCTTTGAACATCTTCCCTGAAATAAACCAATTACAGAGGAGCCACACCATCTTTGGAAGATCTGATTAAAAAACAAAACAAAATCAAAATGCTTCATAGCCGAGCAAATGAAATAATTTTAAGAATGTAGTATAAAAACCTTGAATATCTTTAAACATCTGCTTGGATTTAGTGCCAAAATCTGCAGAGTAAAAGAGACTTCAAGTACCAATATAATAATATGTTTATTAATAAAACGCCACAAGCAAAAGCATCAGGAGCACTCGACAAACTGCATGGCGCTGCATCCTGGAGATGCTTTGTGTCGGTACAAACAGGATTGCGAACACGACCTATAATGGCTGTCGCTTTTACCATTTGTTTGCAGGAAAGCTGCCCCTTGTGTCAACTTGTGCGATAAAATTAACAAAAATGAATTTAAATGCAAATGAACAGAAGCCATACTATTAGCATTGGTCTCCAGCAATAGCTTCAAGATGTTCAAGCAAATAGAAGCAATTTGTAGGACAGGTTGTTTGCAATAGCTCTCATCTGAACTCAGTGCATTCATGGTGTGCTGGAAAAAGACACTGAGGTTTAACATCCGAGTGGGAATCAAATCTTTTGAATCAGACTCTTCAATGACTGATTTATGAGAAATGATGCTGAACAAATTAGACTTTGTCATAAGCTTGGAGAGTAGCAAATAATTCTTGTCTTGCAAGCAACACTGTGGAATAGTACAATTCAATGAGTATATAAATCACATACAAAATTAACAATGAAGTTTCTCAAAATCACATACAAAATTAACAATGAAGTCTCTCAAAAGTAACCTGCACTGCTGCTTTTATCACATCCTCTAGTGGTAACACTTTAATCTTCAGATTATGGAACCAAATACCAGCATCAACCAACATCCTCAAAATGAATGTGCCTGCCTTGAAATTTGAACACAGATCAGAATTGACCAATAACTTGCTGCCGATCATAGCCACGTCTTGGTGACGGTCTTCATCCTGGAAACTCTTTATGATGCCGAGGAATTCCGTGGGCGATCTCAGCAAATCTGCACAGAAATAGCACAATTGCTCTCTGATGTTCGGATTACATTTCCCAAAGATATCACTCAGTACGTTCCATTGCTTAGATGTCATAGCCGACTGAAATTTAAAGAGTTGAATGAGCCAAATATGAACCATGCCATTTTAAATAAATCAAATAGTCAACATCAAAATATTCACTTTTATCATATCTTCATAAGATTTCCATGAGTCTTTTTCAGTGCTATCTGTCTTTACTTTAACAAAACCAGAACTGCAAGGTCGTAACCAGTCCATTTGGACATCATCATCCTCCAAAAAGACCCTGTTGATGAAGACTCAATATAGTCGATTGAATATGAGGCAATAATAAAATCACTGACCCATCTCCCTCAAGTTCTTCATCATTGACATTAATGCTGTTATTAATTGAGGGGACATTCAAACCTGCATCAGAATAAGCTACAGAGTTCTCTTTAGATTTTATATCACTTCCGTCAGATAAGGAAGGGTAACATTCCAACTCCTCCTAATGAAATCAAAGAATAAATTGAATAAAAAGACCATTACCAGTCATGTCTCACTCACCTCTATCCAAACTTCTAAATCATCAGAGTCTATTATTTGAGTGTCAGTTGAATGGCTGAGGTCTTCAAAGTAATCTGGCTCAAATGCTTCTTCGCCATCCATTTCCGATAGTTGTTTCCAACTGCAGACTGCCAGAAATGGCTTTGTTATGCTGTAGCTAAAAGATTTACCAACATGGTCACAACATAGAAAGGTGCGAGTGACCACTCATGGAGTTTCAAGTCAAAGCACATCAAATGTCCACCCGTAGTTCACAGATTAATGAAAGTGAAAGAAAATTTTGAAAACCCTGACTTCGGGCATCAATCGAAATTGATAAAACTTAACGTTTTAAATAGAAATATCTGCAAGCATGAAAAGTTGTATAGCACCCACCCAAAGTTTTAAGAAGTAAAGGATGTAAAGACTCACTGGCCTGCAGTTGCCATAATATGTAAGGTAATGGAAAGAATGATCAAGGAAAGCATGTCAAAGTTTTTTGAAAGAAATAATGTAATCAGTGATAGTCAGCATGGATTCACCAGAAATAGATCATGCCTCACAAACTTGTTGGAGTTCTTTGAGGAAGTATATGACTGAGTTGACAAGGAGAAAGCAGTAGACATATTTAGACAATTTGATTCTGTATCCCACCCCAAACTGTTGAAAAAGATCCAATCATATGGCATCACTAAAGACTTTTTCCTCTGGCTATCGGACTTCCTTCAAAAAAAGAACCCAAACAGTGAGGATTAATGGTGTTTTGTCTGAACCTAAGCGTATGACGAGTGGAGTTCCTCAAGGAAGCGTTCTCGGACCGACACTAATTCTCATCTTTATAAATGATGTAACCAATAATACTGCAATTCCTGGCGTCTCGACAAAATTATTTGCAGACGACATTAAACTATATGCCTGCTCAGAATGTAGCCACAACCTCCAAGATGCAATCAATGAACTTACTCATTAGAGTGACATATGGCAGCGGAGATTGGCTCAAGGCAAATGCTCTTCAATTTGTGTCTGCAATCGGTTAAAAAAAGACTGCCAACTACCACAGTATTTCATAAATAACCAGCAACTAACACATGTTGCCCTAATAAGAGATCTTGGAGTATACTCGATGGAGGTCTCACACATTGCTTTTCATATTAAAAAGGCCGTACAGAAAGCATCCATAAGATCCCATCTAATAAATCTTTCTTTTACTTCTAAAGACAGGACCATCCTTGCAAAGGCATTTTGTATATATGTCCCACCACTATTCTAATATTGTTCACAAGTCTGGAACCCCCACCATAAATATTTGATCAAAAATATTGAATCAGTACAAAGAATATTTACAAAATTTATTCCATCAATCCAACAACAGATTTGGAGAATAAAAACCAGTTTTGTAGCCCTGTTTGTGGTGAGTTGGTTCCGTTTATCATTTTGGATAAATGAATATGCACTGAAACACTGGGTATACTTAAGGAAGACTTTAACAAGTTATTCAAATGGGCAGAAGATTGGCAGATGCTTTTCAACGTAAGCAAATGCTCCATTATGCATATGGGATGCAAAAACACGAAAGTTGAATATGTATTTGGAGGAAGCATTCTGGAGCGGTCTAACCATGAAACGGATCTGGGGGTAATAACGCAGAACAATGGAAAAGCATCTCAACAGTGCATGGAAGCTGCTAAAAAAAGCAAACAGAGTACTTGGAATGATAAAGAGAACAGTAGTGAGTACCGACAAGTATGTAATACTGAGATTGTATAAGGCATTAGTAAGGCCACATCTTGAGTACTGTGTGCTAGTGTGGAACCCTCATTTGAGAAAGGATGTAGAAGTGTTGGAAAGAGTACAAAAAAAGGCAACCAGGATGATAGAAGGTTTTGGAAAGCTGAGTTACGAGGTAAGATTAAGTAGATGTAAATTAACAACTCTGGAAAAGAGAAGAAATAGAGGGGACCTCATCGAGACATTCAAAATTTTATCGGGAAGGTAAGGCCTTTGCCTGAACAGTTTTTCGAAGCCACAAAAAGTGCTTCAACCAGAGGGCACAATTGTAAATTATATAGGAAGGCATCGGGAAACTTAAAAAATAATTTTTTCAGGACAAGGGTGGTTTCTTTAGAACATCAAAACTTCATTTTTAAAGTTATAATTTTTTTGTTTTGTTTTTTATGTTTTTTTTTGTGTTGAAATATTTCAAAAAGAACAAAACATTTTGAAATAAAACAATTGAAATATTTCACGCTCACATCTCTAGACCTATGTCTCCTATATAAAATAATTCATGGATTTGTCAGCTTGAACCTCCGGAACTCCTTCAAATTTTCTCAATATCAAGCAACACGTGTTCACACCCTCAAACTGAAACTAGACACTTGCAAAATAGATGCCACAAAGTTTTCATTTGTCAATCGTGTGACAAAGGTCTGGAACTCACTTCCTGAGGAGATAGTGTCTGCCTGTACTTTTTCATGGTTCAAATGCTTGATTAAGCGTTCGGACCTCTCTCGGTTTGTGACTGCTGGAAACTGAATATATGATAATCTTTGTTTTTATTATTAGCCTACTTTTTTCCTGCTTCCCCTGTTTTGTCGCTTGCCTTTGAATTCCAGACTGACCTAAGCAAATTATTCAAGTGGTCACAGGAGTGGCAGATGCTATTCAATGTGAGCAAGTGCTCAGTCATGCATATGGGAAACAAGAATACTGCAGAAGGATATTGATACTTTGGAAAGGGTGCAGAAATAGGAAATTTGAGTTATGAAGAGAGATTAAGATTACAAATTTATAAATAAGGAGAAGTAGAGATGATCTCTTAGAAATATTCAAAATTTTGACAGGAAGAGATAATTTAAAACCTGAACATTTCATTGAGGCAACCAAAAGTATTTCCATTAGAGGATATGGATGTAAGCTTTCTAGGAAGGCAATGTGCACTCTAAAGAATAATTACTTTAGCACCAGAATGCAATCTTTGGAATAAGCTAGTTATATATTCAACATATTCATATTTGGTAGAAGTATTTAAAATACAACCATCAAAATTTGGATACTGATTTAAAAAGCAGGAGTGGTTTATCGCACAGACATTAGTCTTCTTAAACCACTATAAATTAATGTTATGTTAAGTGCATATTCCAAAGGCCTTTCAGAAATGCATGGATTGCACAATCAAAGTTGTCGGGCAACAACTTCACACAACACATAGTTAAGCTATAAAGAATACCAGCTCTGACATGGAGCACATCACCATTTGAACTACCTATGGATGGTATATTGATGGAATTACCCATTATTTCACATCTATTGCATTGCATTATACAATTCTGAAACCACACTTAATATTAAATAAATTGAACTAGTTATTTACAGAATAATACAAACAAGGATAACCATTTAACAAAAACACTAGTTGCTTAGTTAACTTTATGAATGGTCACTACTGTCTAAGATACACTTTAAATAATTAAACATATAAAATTGTGTATAAAAATGAAAAATATTGCTAAAATGAGCCTTGAAAAAGGTTTTTGAAAGACTCCCCTGCGATTAGGAATTATAAACTGTTTGTACACTTTTGAAATGTTAAGTTGAATGAAATCCATATTTAAGATACAGATGAAGAATATCTCAAAAGCAGAGCCTATCTATCAACTATGTCTTCCAAATTTTAAGATATAATAGGGATTTTTTGTAACTCAGAAATGAATTACCATCACTTACATAATTGCCTTTACAATCAGAACTATCCGTCATTTATAATGTTGGTGACACAATAGTGATTTCACAACATAAAGTTGTAAAATATGTTTAAGATATGAATATGAGTCAACTGGTTTGAAACTCAATTCGTTAAAAGGCAATCAAAGATAAACTTTTGCATGTTTCAGCTCATTACAATTAAAAGAGTTGTGCAAAAAACCTCCAATTCAAGTAATAGTTGAAAATTAAACCAATTAAGATAACCATCATTTCTAAATACAGAACCTGAAAAGGACTCAGCTTAATTCTGAATCCAAAGTTAAACATGGCCCTGCATTTCACCTCAACAAAATTATGTTGTTTAGAAATCAGACCAAGTCTTTACTATGCATGCAAACAATGTAAGTCGCCAATTTACTACACATGGAGCACTAGTGTGACCAACCTCGCTCAAAGCAATTGCATGCATGAAACTCTTGAAAGAATAGATGTTAAAGGTGCAAAAAAAACTGTTGCACACCAGTAGCATTCTATTAATGTCCTCCGCGTAACTTGAATAGGACAAGAAAATCGCAGACAATGACGACGCATTTACACACGTCAAGAACCATCCACGTAATAAGAGCTAAATATCACTTTAGATACATCGAAAACGACCGGTATTTTCCTCTCAATTTGGAAGTTCGAGTGTCATAAATATTAGGCAATATTTAATAATAAAGAATACCTTACGAGGAAACACGGCCGACGGCTGCAAAAATCAACAATAAAATTTACCGCGAAAGTTCACTAAAGGATAAAGAATCACAGACATGCTTAAGTAGCTAAATAATTTTAAAGCTTCAATGAAAACAGTAAAACAAGTAAAACAGCTTTGGCTTTAATTAACAACTCCATTTAAAAAATTCTTCTAAAATAGTAATTTTTATAAAATGAAAAAAATTATATTAAGTTAATTCAAGTATAAATGCATTATAATGTGTAATAAATTGCAATTTTCTAAATATGTTAACATTTTCAAATTGAAATATTATTTATTATATAAATATTATGGTATTGATAGAAATAGCTTTCAAAAGTATAAATTGTATATAAACAATTTGAAATGATTGCTTAAATCCATATTATTTTTAGATACGTAGGCTATTTACATTTATCTTAGCATTTTTGAGCGGACTCTGCAAAAGTAACGTAGAATCGTGATATCTAGAGTGTGGTTTGTAACATTTTCGATGTTTAGATTTTATGCTCCCGTCTTCAAAACCTTTGGCACGATACGTACATTTGAATATTCTACGAAGTTCGTTTTGTGATATGAATCTTATTCCTTTGATAGGAGACATAGAAAGTATCTGTGCATGTTTGAGCCGAGTTTGTTTTTGGCTTGTTTGAAAACATGGATTCAATAATATTACGGGCGTTGAGTAATGATTTCTTAATTTTTTTAGGAAATTTTTCAAGATGAATTCTACATCCAGAATAAAAGTTGTGGTAAATGATGTTTTGAAGCCAAGTGAAGATAAAAGAGCATATCGAGGAATTGAGTTAAGCAATGGACTAAAAGCACTACTCATCAGCGATCCAAGCACAGACAAGTCTTCTGCAGCTCTTGACGTGAACATAGGTCTTTTGTGCATTTGTTATGTTTTTATCCTACTTTGTTTGTATGTGAATATTTTATTCAGATTTTAGGAGTACTTTGATTTTTTATATTAATTTTGTTATGATTTTTGTGGTAAAGGTCATATGTCAGATCCAGACGACATCCCAGGATTAGCACACTTCTGTGAACATATGTTATTTTTGGGGACAGAAAAGGTAGGTAACTTAGTCACATGTGATTTTGAATCTCAAATATATGCAAGTTTTCTATTTTCAGTACCCCGAAGAAAATGATTACAATAAGGTTTGCCTTGTTTGGTTTGTTAAAATTGTCCTCATAAATACTGATTTTAAAGAGTGGACTTGATAAATTTTTCAGTTCCTCAGTGAGCATGGAGGGTCAAGCAATGCCTACACTTCAGCTGAAAATACAAATTATTACTTTGATGTATCCCCAGAATTTCTTAGTCAAGCTTTAGACAGGTCAGGATAGCCAACAATTGTTTTAGCTTAATTTTTTAAATTATCTGATTGGCCAACAGGCTAAATATTTTAACAAATAGATATTTATAAATTTCTTCATTCGCAATTTTAGATTCTCCCAATTTTTCGTTTGCCCGTTGTTCACTGAGAGTGCTACGAGCAGAGAACTCAATGCTGTGAACTCTGAAAATGACAAAAACTTGCAGAACGATTCCTGGAGGATTCATCAGCTGGAGAATTCAACTTGCAATCCACGCCATCCGTTCAGCAAGTTTGGCACCGGTAAGCCTGTCCAACTATTAATTTAAAATGATTTTTAACACAGGAAAGATACTTTTTTTATCAAGGAAATAAGGAAACTCTTGAGGTTATTCCAAAGCAGAAAGGGTTGGACTTGAGGCAAGAGTTGTTGAAGTTCCATGACAAATATTATTCGTCCAACATCATGTCGCTTGCTGTGCTCGGCAAAGGTCGGTTCTTGTTTTCATTAATTTTGAATTATTAATCATGATTAACGTGGTGATCTTGAGAATGTCATCGTAGTAAAAACCATGTCTATTAGGCAACTTACTATTTTAAGCTGATTATTGATTGAACAAGACACTTGTTTGAATTTTCTTATAATTTATTGCTCATGCAAGCTGTTTCAACTGTTGTTTTTAAGCTTGCATCTCTAAACATAGGCATTTATGAATATGCATGCACTTTAACTCATAGAATTAGAATTACAAGCTCTACTTGATTTTGTTCTTCATTGGTTTAATAATGTTTACATTTGTCTCGGTGATTAACAACTCCCTAAGTATTGGAGCATTTATGTTTATACTGGCTTCCATGAAATTCCTTGTGATGTGAAGATTATGAAACCGATCCCTTGCAGAGAGCGTGGACGAGTTGACAGAAATGGTGACGGAGTTGTTTGCCGACGTGAAGAACAAGAATGTCACGCCTCCGGAATGGTCGGACCATCCTTTGGGCAAGGATGAATTGAAGGTAAACAAAATAATTGAATGCATTTTGATACACAGCAACACTTCAACGACAACAAATTGTTCAATTTCAGAAGAAACTCAGTATACTTCCAATCAAAGATCTCAGGATGCTGAACGTCACCTGGCCCATACCTGACTTGCATCAGTATTACAAAACTAGTGTCAGTTCAATAGTTATTGCTGATTGATGATTTAAATCCACATCACCTGTTCTGTGAATAACGATGGCAACACGAATTGATTTTGTAGCCCGGCCATTACCTCGGTCACCTCATAGGCCACGAAGGACCCGGTTCTCTCTTGTCTGAGTTGAAGAAACGAGGTATCTCTATGTTTTAACACAATTACTTTCAGTTTCAGGATGATTGTCCATCTCATTATTAACATAAAAGTTTGCATATATAACATGCATTGAACAAATTCATATCTCCTGTTGCTAATGCTATGCATATTATCTTGATTGATTTTTGATGATTGCTTGATGTGTAAATATGAATTATTGTCATAAATTCATCATTACTTTATTATTTTGATAATATTTCTACTTACTTCTACCATTAAGTTTCTTTATGACAATTCCACTTTTAAAAATTGTCTGATGTGAAATATGAATATATGCATATAAAACTAGCATATTTAGCATTCAGGCTATTTGTAACATCCTTCTCATCTCTGTTACTATTGATTTTATTATATTATTATTATTATTATTATTATTATTATTAATTATTGTTACTGTTGTTGATGTTGATGATCACATTTCAGGATGGACAAACAGCCTGATGGCAGGTGAAAATACAGGAGCAAAAGGGTTCATGTTCTTCAATGTTAATGTGGACCTCACAGAGGAAGGAATAGGTTTGTGGAATTAATTAAATAATTAATCCCTTCTAAGGAGGCCTAGGCTGGCATTAATCTTGAAAATTGTTAATTAACTTGAGAAGTTAACTTAATAAATATGCATGTATATGTAAATAATATATATTAATAGTAAATATAATTTTAATGAAATTATTTTCAGAGCATGTGGAAGACATTGTTTTGCTCATATTTCAGTATCTCAACATGCTGAAGAAAGAAGGTATTAAGAAATGGATTTTCAAGGAATGCCAGGTGATACAATCATGGATTACTTCTAAATTTCAGTGCAGTAGCTAGTAAGGCAATGACCCTGAATAAATGTAATGCGGAAATTAAAGATAATGTGAAACAAATGATTTCTTGATGCACGCCTGCATGATTGTAGTGTCTTTATTCTAAATTTTAATGTGGCTTCTCATAACATTAGAGTAATTAATTTATTGCTCAGGAATTGAGTGAAATGGCATTCAGATTCAAGGACAAGGAAAGGCCAAGCAGCTACACCTGCAAATTAGCATTTGCACTCCAGGTGAGAAAGGAATTGCAACAGTATTTAGTTTAAATGGCATAATTTACTAATAAACTAGAAGTTATGATCATTCAGTAAATATGACTTGTTATATGATCTAATTTTATTTAACGTAAATACATTTATTTATTGCATGAAAATGTAGTTACAAAATGTTTGGACAATACTGATTATTTTTGGTACTTTTGTAAACAGATGTTTCCCATCAAAGAGGTTTTGTCAGGCCCATATCTGTACGATGATTACAAGCCTGAGTTGATGGACATGGTATTGAGCAAGCTCAATGAAGATTCTATTAGGTTAGACATCAATTTGTAATGAATGAATTTGCACTGATTTTCTTTTTATTTAATTTGTTCAGTTGCTTTAAAGTCATAGTTGTATAAATTGCATATTATTAATGTTGTTACTATGTTCATGCAATTACAGAGTTTATGTTATTGGGAAAAAGTTTGAAGACCAGGCGAATTTGACAGAAAAGTGGTATGGAACAAAATACTCCATTGAGCAGATTCCCGAAGAACAGATTAAGGTAGAATGTGATCATAACTACATCATTTACTTTATTATTATAAATAAAATTGTTTATTTAATTAACACAATTTTGTAATTGATTGGTGAATTATTTTTGTTGCTCAGAAATGGAAAGAAGCAGGAGTCATTGAATCATTCAAGCTTCCTGAAGTCAATGATTTCATCCCCACGAACTTTGACATCTTACCAGTTGATGTGAGATGATTTTTTAATTAGTTTTTAAAATTGTAATCGCTCTTTAATTGGTTTCGTGGTTTTGCTATTTGCCAGTCTTCGATGTTGCCGGTGGTTGTTCACGACAGCGCAATGTCACGACTTTGGTACTGCCAAGATGATGTCTTCAAATTACCAAAAGCATGTTTCACGGTCCAATTGAACAGGTTCTGACTACATATTCATTGCATAGCCGCAATATAAAAAAATTTTTTGTGATGAACTTAACTTATTCTTGTTTTGACTTTCATCTCAGTCCCATGGCTTTTGCTGATCCGTTGTCTGCTAACCTGACGTACATGTACATCGAACTGCTCAAAGACATGCTCAATGAATTCACGTATGCTGCTGAGCTGGCAGGAATTAGATACGACTTGCTGAACAACATTTATGGCCTGCAGGTTTCTGACTTTAAGTGATCATTAAAGTATTTATATATAAAATTCTACCATGTACCATTCAAGTTATGGTTTGTCTGAAATTAAACATTAAAAATTGAAAATTCTGCTCTTTACAGCTGAGCATCTCAGGTTACAATGACAAGCAGGAAAACCTGCTGAAGAAAGTGGTGGAGAAAATGTTAAACTACGACATCGACGAGCAGAGATTTGCAATCCTTAAGGAGGCGGTTAGTTTGCGATGTTCTATGCCGATGTGTTCAATTTAAAAATTGAATCTATTCAGCTCGAGATGAAGCGCAAGAGGTGGATGAATACGACCAAGTTTGGATAGAAATGTGATGAATCGTTGAATTTTGTTCTTTCAGTACATCAGGGGTCTGAAGAACTTCAGAGCTGAGCAGCCTCATCAGCATGCTACTTACTACACAAGTATGCTCATCTCAGAACTGCAGTGGACTAAGGAAGAACTTCTGGAAGCTGCTCATGGTTGTTTGGCTGACATTTTTTGGCGTTTATTATTCGTGCATTGGTAATTAGCTGACGAAAAATAAATTAATTAATAATTGTGGTTAATGGAAATATTATAAATATCATCTATAAGATATTGAGTGCAAATACACTAAAAATGCTGTTCTTTCTGTCTATCTTTTGATGAAATGTGTTTTAAATCATTTTAAATGCTGTTTTGATAAAATGTATTAAATTATTTTATTGTTGCAGAAATGACTACCTCAAGATTAGCATCCTTTCTGCCACTACTTTTCTCTCAGATGTTCATGGAGTGCCTTGTCTATGGAAATGCATCCAAAGATGTGAGTAAAGGTTTACCTTGTCCATGAATATTCTTACAGGGGCTGGAAATATTTGGACAATAGTTTATTGCCTTTAAGTGTTTTTATCTGGAAATTGATTAATTGCAGAAAGCAAAACTGATGCTGGACATGTTGGAAAAACCGCTCATCGAGAAGTACAACATCAGACCACTTCTTCCGAGCCAACGAAAGAGGCTCAGGGAGGTTCAACTGCCTGATGGTTTGTTTTGTGGCTTGTTTAAAAAATACATAATAGTATAATAATATTTGTTTAAAAAATATATAATAGTATAATAATACTTGTTTTTAAAATTATATAATAATGTAATAATACTTGTTTAAAAAATAGATAATAACATAATAATACTTGTTTAAAAAATATATAATAGTATAATAATACTTGTTTAAAAAATATATAATAATGTAATAATACTTGTTTAAAAAATATATAATGGTATAATAATACTTGTTTATAAAATATACAATAGCACAATAATATTTGTTTTTAGATTAAATGGAGTGTTTTAGAAAAACATTAATAATAATTGTTGTTTGGTAAGATTAATAAATGAAGATAAAGTGAATTTTCTATCTTAGACGATCAACATGATAATCTCAATGAACACATGAATTAGTTCCTTCAACCTTCTTATTCTCACACGTCGTTCGTAATACAGGTTGCTGCTACCAGTACAGGCGCGAGAATGACGTTCACAAGAGTTCGTCGCTCGAGATTTATTATCAGTGCTGCCTCCAAGAGACACACACCAATATGCTGCTCGAGCTCTTTTGCCAGATCATCAGTGAACCATGCTTCGACATTCTCAGGACTCAGGAACAACTGGGTAAGTTGCAATTATTTTTTGCATACTAATGTTGATGAAACTACTGCTAAACACTTTAGGAATGCGCATGTTGTTTGTATTATGTAAGCATTTATTTTGCAGGTTGCATGCACTTTATGGTGTAGGCATATTATTTAAATAAAAAAATTCTTCAGGTTACATTGTGTTCAGTGGAATAAGGAGGTCACACGGAGTTCAGGGTCTCCGAATAATCATTCAGTCCGACAAGTCGCCTTCGTACGTCGAAAGAAGAGTTGAAGTCTTCATGAAGAAGATGAAGGTCAGTTGTGGGAATGACAATTGATCGTTGATTAAGTTTTTTTGTTTGTTTGTCGATATTTTGGTTTTCATCTTTTGATCGTTTGCTATTGTTTGGTCAGGATTACATTGAGAACATGTCGGACGAGATTTTCAACAAACATGTTGGTGCACTCTCCATAAAGAGACTGGAGAAACCAAAGAAGCTGAGCAGTCAGAATAACAGATACTGGACAGAAATTATCAATCAGTTCTTCAACTTCCAAAGGGGTTTGCATTTACGCAAATTGATTTAATTTATATCGAATAATATGATGTTGATGTATCTCACATCTTCAGACGAAATCGAGGTCGAACACCTAAAGACTTTGAAGAAATCTGACGTGTTGCAGTTTTATCAGGTCGAGTGAATTTGTTTCTGCTTGTGATCAGTTGAGGATTTATTGACATGTTGGTTGGTATTTTCAGGAACTCTTGGCCCACGATGCTCCAAAGCGCCACAAGCTCTCCGTGCACGTGGTGTCCACGGCACCACCGTCTCCGACCCTGGAAAACAATGTCACCGTCGAACACAATGTCACCGTCGAACACAATGTCACTGTCGAACACATTACTCCACTCAAAGCAGCTCTTGAAGAAGCAGAGAACAGTGAAATGGCAAATGACGTGAATGATTTTAAGGATCTCAAAGTGAGTAACTTGAGGGCAGACCTCATTTTAGAAATCCAGATTTTTGAATTTGCACCTAACTGTTTTCTAGGGTTTAGTATGAAAAGAGCTTTTAGTATATAAACACATTTTACATAGTGAAAGATTAGAAAATTATAGTTTTAAAATGTATTTTGTATTTATTGAAAGTAATGTTTTTGTAAAATTGCATGCCTAAAAGATGAATTGACATCTCAACTGAAAAAATGTGTTTGTGTGTAGTTTTTTTTAAAGATTTTGAAGTCAACAGCAATCAAATTATTACATTAGAAATTATTTTCTGTGAAATTTTGTTACAATTTTTATTCCATTCATTATGAATAATTTGGTTTTAATTTATTACAGTCGATTGAAATTGATGATGTCACGTACTTCAAGAGACAACTAGGTTTGTTTCCCCTTCCTACACCTCTGCTCCCCATCAACAAGTCAAAGCTCTAGAGAATGTTTGCAGTCAATTTCTTTTGGGCATGAGTTTTTGTTGCATGCAAACAAGTTTATGCCTAATTTTGGAGCTCCACTTTCTCTGCTATCGTCTTGTGGTCAACTGAGGCTGTAGTGTTGTATAATTATCTCCAAGATTTCATATCTGGAGCGTATATCTTTCTATGGACGTCTTTTAGTGAAATATTGTAATGGTTATAATTAGGGATCTAAATAAACACCTCGCACAGTTTGTTTTGTCTTGTGGTAACATTGTACGTAACTCTCATTCGCCCATGCGAATTTGTTATTGTTGTTCGTAAAGATCACGACTGGGTTAACATTCATTGCCATTTCTCAAGGCAGATTGATTTTCTGGCTGAAATTTCGCTTGAAAATTCCCTTTGAATTGAATTGACTTTCCAGTCTGAGGGAGTCGAACGAAAAAGGTGCCCATAGAGGGAAGCGCCGTTAGAATGAAGTCGCGATCCGAAGTCGAAGATGTTACTGATGGCAAATCCTGCCCATTTTAAGGGATTGGAGTAATGACTTTCTCTTGAACTTACTGCAGGATTTGCGTAAATTGGCCACCACACTTAGGAACTCCAAGCGGTTCTGTGGCCCGATGATATGCCACTCTCTTGCTTGTTTAATAAATTCGTTAACTTATTTTACATAACGCCGACAGTCGTTACAAATCTCAACTCTCGCCTCCGAAAGGGAGAGATTTCGTACAATGGGTACTACTCCACAATCTTTGTTCTGGACTTATAACTAAACGACGGGGGGCCGACCAAAATTTCGTGTAGTTGGAGCTAGGCGAAGCTTTACGAGTTCTAAAAGGCATTTTTCAGATTATCCGGATAACTAATTTAAAGCTAGAATCAATTTATGAAGGAATAAAGTGTGGATATTTTTATGAAGCCTCGATATGAAATAATTCTAAACTCTTTATTCATTCTTTATAAATTTTAGATAAAATTCAGATTAAACGAACCATATTTAATCATACTTCATTAAATATAATTTTAAAGAATTAAAATGAAATAATATAAAATGTGGACACACAATGTAAACATACCTTCGCAAGCATCAGCGGGAAGTACGATCAGCTGATTGAATTCGTTTCCTCGACTGTGAACTGAGGCGGAATTATCTAAGACTGGCCGACTATAGTAACGCACCTACAGGTAACTCCGGCACTTAAACTATTTATTTGTTACATTATGGGCGATATCACAGCACTAAATTACTTAGGCGAAATTAATTGGTACATTCATAGGTTATATTTCGAAACAAGCTATTTCACCCGCAATCGTTGGATTAGCTTCCGAGCCCAACAAGACCTAACGAAAAACAACTTGTTGCTTCAGCGATGGTTTATAAGTGCAGTGCCTCAGGTTGCAAGAGCGGATACGACGGACGCCCGAAAGATGCCTCGGTCACGTTTCACTCGTTCCCCCTCAAGAATCCTGACCTTCTTCGCAAATGGATGGTTGCCGTAAGAACCAAAACATTCTCGCCGACCAAGTATTCGAGACTGTGTTCCCTGCATTTTCAACCCGACGACTTCATACATGAAAGTTCGGACACAAACGTCACAAGGAGGAGGTCCATGGGCTCGAGAAGACTCATCCTAAGGAGGTTGAAAAAAGACGCCTATCCAACCATGAAACTCCCTGCATCCTCAACTAGTCAGGAGCCAACAATAAAAGAAGAACCACAAAGTCCAACCCCGGAGCAAAATGCGATGATCGAAATCCAATTTTTCGACAAGTCCAACTCTCCGAAGGTAAGTTCGGACGAATCCAGCGAGACGACACTCAGCGACATCAACGACTTCCTCGATGCGTGCCCGCCTCCAAAAGGCTTCTACAAAATCTCGTCGCAAGACCAATTGGTCATATATGCTCTGAGCGTCAACAAGGGCATACCCTACGTAAGGTGTGCACTGACGGTGACCTCCGACCTCACGCCGATCATGTCGATGGGCGGAAGCATCATAGCCAAGGAGTCCTTCAAGAACATCGTCAACGGCAAGATAAACAAAATTACAGAAATCATGAACTTGCTTCGTCAACTGGAGACGTGGTTGTCGACCTTTCCGATGCCGTGAACAATGACGTTTATTATTTCAAGGTTATTGGATATTTTTAAAGAAAGCTGTCAGCTGGTTTTAGGCCATGGTGAGTGAAGAAGCTGCTCGAAGCTCTTTGTGTGTCTTTTGTGCTGGTGACTGTGCTTCCCGACCGGAAGAATTTTGATAATGATGCTTTTGAATGCTTTTCTGATACTTCTTCCTCATCTTCCCTGAAAATGTTTCGAATTATTATTATTATTATTGGACTAATAAAGGTTATTTCTAATTGATTATTTAAATAATTCATTACATTCCAATTTCAAAATAACTTTGTTGAACAAACGTGAGTTTGATAAAGGTTTGTTATTGTTTAATTGAGCTGCATTTTCTTGCATATTGTATGAGGATGTGAGGAATTTGATTCAAAAGCAAACAAACCATTTCATGGAAATGCCATCTTCGTTGATTATCGAAGCCGCTGTCGACCAACTGAACCTCACGATCTGTGGAAACCCAAACACAGGGTTGAAACAGTCCCTCAAAAATTTCTTTGTTTTTGGGTCTAAAATTTACAATTTAAACAAATTAAATAAATACCACTTTCTGTTTTATGTTTTAAACTTTGTTTTACAAATGCAGCACCTTATCATTAAAAACAGTTATATTATTACACCCCAATTACTTATACATTAATAAGCACACCCTCACTAATTAAGATTAATTGTCCACCAAAAAAATCTGCAGAACGACGAAACACCTCCTGGATATCCCGACCCGTAATCCATGCCTGCGAAGGAATCACTTTCCAGAAACTTCCACTCCCTGAGAGCCTTGTCCCTTGCAACCTGGAATCAACAACAACAACAACACTAAGCAACTACTTTCCCACCAACACTTGTAACTTATTCCTTGTAACCATCCTACCAACCTTAGCACAAATACTTGCAGCACTGACGATGGGGTACAAAGAATCTGCTTTCTTTGAAACTGTGATTTTTAATTTCGGAAATAAGTTCTGCAACTTTCTCTGGTAGCTGTTGGCATCTCCAACGGTGTCCACATAAACCTTCGTCGACAAGAAGCAGGTGCTTCACTTTGTTTCATTAATTTTTCATGTAAGTTATGATTAAACTTACCTCCTGAAGGTTGACCCCGAGTTCTACGACTCTCGCAATGAGGTTGATAGCTGTGTCGTGTGACAATAAATTTAAGTTGTACTTTGCTCTGTAATTAAGAATTACCCATTATGATCTGTGATTATATTTAATTGCGTGATAACATCAAGATGCCGAATGAGTTACTTTTTGAGCATGCTGTTTGAAATAAAGTTTGGTGAAAGGATGTCTACAACCCATCCGAGTGTGTTTTTCTCTTCACTGAGATTTGCAAACAACTCATCTCTTTGTTCTTCTTTCAGTGTTTTTGAGTCTAACAAGAAACAAACACTTTTAATTTTCATATCCACTTGGCTTAATTCCTGTTTTAATATAAATAAAAAATATTCAGCATAAAATTAATTAACCTGCGAATCCAATCGTCTTTAGAATTTCGGCTTTAGATATAGGACAGTAGCAAGTCCCATAAACCATAGGTCCTGAAACAGAAACTCATTTCGTCACTTAGTCACGGTGGAATTGTTATGTTTACGAACCTAAAACAGGTCCTCTGCCCGCCTCGTCGATGCCCATCAAACAACCCTCCACTTTGGCAATTTCTGGAACAATCCCCTCAACCCGATGGTTTTTCCTGTTGTCATAAGTTCCGAAATCCATAGTCAGAGCAGGAATTGTGACGAACTCTACGTATTTTGACAAATTGCTGTTTCGCAAGAATCCCAAATAAAACAAGACTGAGTTTTCCCGGCAGAGCGGTTTTAAAAGTGATCATTCAAATAATTCTAAAAACTTCAAACAGCATTCATAATAATTTAATCATCTAAAACGTCATATAAATAAATGTCAAAGTAGCATTTGGAATTTTGTCGTCATGATATAATTGATGATTGGATAATATTGAGACATCCGAAGCTACATTTGACTGATTTTAGCATCTGTAGACCAGAGTCTTAACAAATGGAACCTGTCCTACTTATTTAATGCGTCAGTAATTTCTAATTCCGAGCAACAATTTTCCGGGCTCCGTCGAATGCGCTCCTGTGCCATTATTTCAATGTACAGCTGCCGCAATACGATTCTCATTCGATCTTGCAGCGATGTATTTGACCGCATGCTTAGACAACGGGGATAATTGCGACCAGATTTAATAGTTTTTTTTTCTGGCAAGTAATTTGAAACTTATTCGAAGAACGAGAAAAATGGACGAATAATAGAAATTCCCTTGCAATCATGCACGAATTGCAGGAGCATTCAACATTCATCGAGGCAACACCGTCTGGATCGCGAAAGCTTCAGCACCAATTTAAATCGAAACGTCGCCTTGAATACCAAACAAAGTTTTACTGCCATTGAGTAAGAAGATCTACGTCGTAACTGGCGCTGACTTGCTCTCTCGAAAGCAGCAAAATACGCAAGATGCGCAGATAATTTCCTAACACAAATTATGGTACTAAATCTCTTTCCCTACAGAGTGCTATCATTGAGAAGATGGGTGCACAAAAGATCTTAGACATGCAGAATGTAATGAGAGTCCCTTCTGGAATCGAAAATTTTCCTCGCGGAAATCTGTTGTTTTTTGACGGCTTGGCGAAATTGAGAAGGCGATAAAAGTCGTTGTTTCTCGCATTTGTTTTTAAACGTTTGCTACACAATTTCCATCTTCTTTTGATTCGTTTCGTCACCGTTGGTAGCCGCAGCAAGCGAAAAAATTGATTGTCACGCGGCACAATCAATCGCGCTTACTCCTTTCAATCTTTTGAAATCGCTTAGGAGGAGTCATGCAAGATTGATGATCAAATTCTTTTTAATTGCTCGCACGCCTTCTTGGACGAACCATTGCATGGAACCGAAAGAAAAATAAACAAGAAAATGCAAAATGATTTGATACTTCAACTCAAGACTTGGATTTGATAAGATTTTTATGATTTGACGTGCAAGTTAGCTCATAGGATAGCGTGCATGCGAACGACGGTAAAAACAACAGTCGTTGCGTGTCGTATTCGAAACCCAACTTGCACCGCCACTGAGCGCCCCTTTAATGCGGCGCTATACAAATGGTTGAGCGCCCCTGACGCTTACGCTTATGACGCCATACAAATAAACTTATTATTAATATGTTTGAAATTCTCGGAGAGAAGCCAGGGACGTCATTTCATCATTTTCCAAGGGGGCAAACCCTTGCACAGCTTGAGAAGATGACCTTTTTTGCTTCTAGCCAAAATTCAAGGGGAAGGGGCCAACCCTCGCAAAATGTGAGATGACCTTTTTTTGGGTCTGGTCCAAAGTCAGGAGGAGGGGCCGTTTCCCCCTTGCCCCCCCCCCCCCCAAGTTACGTCCCTGAGAGAAGCGTTCACTTGTTCGCCTGGATATGCGGTGGTCAACTCCAATTTCGTGCTATTAGTGGCGGTTTGTGTCGTAAAAGGAAACTTGGACAGAAACCTAATTGCCAGTTGTAAATGCGAGCCAATTTCCATTCAGCCACGCCCAGTTGATGGCGGATCAAGAAAATAGTTTTTTTTAAACTGTAAATACTGCTGCTTACTCGATCAACCAGCAATCTAACAACATTTCATTTCGATCGATTATTTTGATGATTAATGTATTAAAATATGCAGACTAAATTCACTTGAATTAATGAATGCAATAATGCTTTGAAATGTTTCACCGGACACATGTGTCTTGGTCGACATCTGGAGAAAGTATTCGGCATCCCTCAGGACGAGTCATCAACACTCGTAACTCGGAGGCAAATAGAAATTCCATTTCAATCCACCAGTCCACCACGTGAACTTCAAAAACCTTCCAAGTCGAACACGATTCGATTGAATGTAAAACCGAACGAAACACATTCACATATTTAACATATATTAATAAAATTAATAAAATTAATAAAATTAAATAATATCTAAAACAAACTCGAAGGTGAAATTCATCCGAATATTTCTGAGCGTCCGAATATGGAGCTGGACGCGTGTCTCCGGTTAGCAGCCTGGAGATGGATGACTATAAAAGGCCAAGATTATCGGAGGAGTGTTCACGTCTCAAACAAGATGGCGAATTTTCCCGCCTTCGTTTGCCCGATTGTAACGTGCTTTAGTGACGTCATCACCTCGAAGCCACGTGATTAGAAATTAGAGAGCCAATGAAAAGCTGGTGAGTTTCTAGTTAATTAGTCAATTAATAAATTTAACTAAATAAAGTACTGTTAAAATTTTAAACTATTAAACTAAATGAACCGTCATTCGGTCCTTTATAATGGACATTTTAATCTAGAGAGGAAATGTGTTTAGCAATTACTTAAACAAGATTCGCAAATACATCCATCAATCTCTTTTCATTGGATTTGTGGACCAATTAGAAGCTCCTGGAATAAATTCCAACGTATTTTCGAAACGTAATTTGGCTCATAATTTTTTATTTTTTATAAAAATAAGTATTTCGTCAGAATTACAATACACAAAATATTGTGAATGGGAGTAGCTTAAAAATTATTGAAAAGATTGGCAAGCATGCTAACCTAATTTTGTGACCCTAATTTGAAGCTTGAAAATGTTTTATGGCTTTGTTTTCCTGTTAAAAGAATAATAATCAAATGAAACGTAAATAAAGTGAAATGCCGCAAATAATCGCACACAATTACAACATCGGCTGACATTTTAGGCTCCCGTGAAGGAAATGAGAATCGAACGGACATGATTTTTTGCCGCGTATGTTATTCTCTTTTTCGTAGAATTTATGTAGCGCTAAGGTTTTGATCCTCACCCTGTGGACACCATCCAACCAGGAAACCAATGTGGGTTTCGAACGCGTCACTTTACGATCAATAGAGACTTTTGAATGTCTCTTGAATTTAAATTTGAGATCGAATATGCATCGTTTTTAAGACATTAAACTTTAACAAGCGATCTTTCAAAGGAATTTTTTCTTATCTCCCCCTTCACATCCCTTCACGTCCCTGCAGGTCAAATTTTCTGCCGACAATCCTAGGTGTCGCGCGTCGAGATTTGGCGCGTTTCTTGCGCCCTTGAGATTACGTCTGACAACAATGGGACATCTACAAATACTAAAGAAATATTCTCCCAGGAGTTTTCAAATCAACTCTCTCCAACTGCTCAAGAAAAATAATTTCTTGAAGTTTATAATTTCCCGATAAATTCATTAATAAGCTATAACAACAAAATCTATATTTTCAACAATTTTTCGTAATAAATTCGCGAAAATGCGTTTATTGACTCGGACACCTCGCAAAAGTCAGTGGAGCGTGTGTTGTTGTATGCGGACTCCATCATTCTTAAGCCGACAAGTTGTCTCTGAGTCACGTGATTAATAATTCTAGGCGTGTTCTCCAGTCATTACAGGCTGGATTTGTTGCTGGAAAGTTAAGACTAAAATCTCCAATGACAAGATTCTGTTTATTTTCTCGTTGTCACCGAGTTCCATACGAATTTTATGCTTATTTATTGGATTTAATCAAACTTATTATGATCAATCATGGCTCGTAATTCTACTTTATTCGTACAAGTTCATAATATTTTTCTACGTGCAGCTGGTTTTGGGGTTCAATGTGAGAAGATGACGACGACGACGACGACGATGAGGATGATGATGATGATGATGACGAAAATCCTGAGGCTGTGCTGCACTCTCGGTTTTTTACTTTCAAGTAAGTCCACAATTTTCATTAATTACGTTCATTTATGAATATTAAAATAATTTTTTCCATAAGAAGACGATTGCTAAAATATTGTTGAAAATTTTAATTCACGAAATGCAGATTCCACAACTTATTTGAAAATCGTTTTCAAATCTTGTAAGACCCAGATATTGTCTGAAATATCGTTAAAAATATCCTCAAAATCCATCATTACGGAATAAATCTCGGAATTAATAATTTTTACCTCAAAAGGAATTTTAAAAAACATTTTTTTAAATCAATTAAAAAGTTCTCATCAAATATTTCCCTCGCTTCAAGCTCATATTTAATGGTTTGCCGCCATTTTTGTCCCAAGGCAGTTCGTTGACGTTTGCAATTCAAGTATTCAATATTTCTGTGCGTATAATAATAATAATAATAATAATAATAATAATAATAATAATAATAATAATAATAATAATAATAATAATAATAATGATAATGATAATGATAATGATAATGATAATGATAATGATAATGATAATGATAATGATAATGATAATGATAATGATAATGATAATGATAATGATAATGATAATGATAATGATAATGATAATGATAATGATAACGATAACGATAACGATAACGATAACGACAACGACAACGACAACGACAACGACAACGATAATGATAATGATAATGATAATAATAATAATAATAATAATAATAGTGATGATGATGATGATGATGATGATGATGATGATGATGATGATGATGATGATGATGATGATGATGATGATGATGATGATGATGATGATGATGACGACGATGACGATGACGATGACGATGACGATGATGATGACGACGACGACGACGATGATGATGATAATAATAATAACAATATATAATAATAATAATAATAATATTATAATAATATATAAATATATATATAATATTTATTGCAATAATAATAATTTATATAATTTTATTATAATAATATATAAATATATATAAAATAATATAATAAATAATTTATATAATAATATTATAATAATATATAAATATATATATAATATTTATTGCAATAATAATAATTTATATAATATTATTATATTATTATTATTATAAAGTTGTTATTTTCGGAAACCCTAGAAATATGAAGAGAATAAACAGAGAATAATTATAAGAAAGCAGTGCCGCGAATAAAATGAGGTTTCTGTGATTCCATGTGATTCCATGTGATTCCATGTGATTCCCTGTGATTCCATGTGATTCCATGTGATTCCATGTGATTCCATGTGATTCCCTGTGATTCCATGTGATTCCATGTGATTCCATATGATTCCATGTGATTCCATGCAAACCGTGTTGATGGACGCTCTGATGAGGCGTTGACTATCACCTGAATGAAAGACGCACATGGAAATATAGGGTGAACGAATTAATGAATGAACGAGCGAATGAATGAATGAATAAATGAATAGAGATGGAGTAATAAATTATCGAATCAATTTGAATGTTGTTCCTTGTTGGAAATGATCCTGAATTCAGATTCCTACAAATATCCACGTGTTGCACTCCGTGGCGTTTCCATTCCTAATTTGAATATGCAAGTATGCAAATGACTATGCAAATGAGAACGCCTTCAAGCATTGAAAGCAGGAAGTGGCCACTCATTTTGATGCAGACGTTCGTTTGAATTCGAGGTTTCTGAGTTCAAATCCGGGAGACAGGAGAAGAAAGGAAACAACTCATGATTGATGTCGAACGATTTTTAAGAAATTTTGCTATTTTTTTAAATATTTGTATTTATGGCTTAAAAAATCTTTAGAATGCGATAATTAAATTAAATTAAATTAATTTTAATTGTTGATTCTTACTTGGACAATTTGTTGAATAATTCATTCGAGTAAAAATCTGACTTTCAAGTTTTTGACGAACAGCTTTCCAATGAACAAACATTCACAAACAACACTAAGAACTAAAGACTTCCCCTCTGAAACAACAACAACAATAACAACAACAACAACAACACTCTTTTATTCTCGCACGTGATCGAGTGGCAAACCACGTGGCTCGGAATAAATATCCATCAGTTGTTAATTTCCTCTAAACCTGGACGGAGGCAGGTCTTGTTTACTTCTGGCGGTTCATCCAGCAGACGAGTTTTACATTTTATCCTCGCTGTTCCCGCAAATGCCGAGTGACGTGGAAGTGGAGTGGCGCATTACTTTCCAATTTCTCTTCTGCCAATCAACGCTGAAAGTCCATCACGGAAACTTGCATCTTACTCTTAATTGAAAAGGAAGAAGGTCCATCAGAAGTTTCTGAGACTCAGCAGACGACAAAACCTCTCAAATGCGCGCGGGAAACCAGCGATGCAACTTTTGCCTCTTCTATTGTCTTTTCTTTCGAGATTCATCGATGAAATGAATGCTCCCCTTGTTTAAATCTCCCTTCAAAGTTAACACCCGAATGCCGAGGTCAAAAGGTCACCGCCCTTCAAGTCTACGACATTTTCAGGTCTTACAGGGCGGTGAACCGAGCACCGGGCGGAGGTCAAGCGTGAAATTGGAGGAGAGGTTCGAAGGATTCTATCGAGGCGTTAATTGTGGATATTCATCTTTCTCACGTCAAGGTGGTCGACAGGAGGTCCGCTTATATTGCGTGCCAGGTGTGTGTCGATTAAATTGGGCGTCAAAACCTTTCCAGGGAGAGTGGCGGGCGGGCCGGAGGCTGGATTTGCTTTTCTTTTGTGTGTTTGTGCGTACGCGTCTCTGTTTGTGTGCGTGTGCGTGCGTGTGTGTGCGTGTGTGTGTGTGTGTGTGGTCTTCCAACTCGTCACCGTTCGCCCTGAGATTTTATTCTGACGATAATGAAAACGGATGATTTAATCACGGATCTTGTGTTCGTTCGACCGTGTACTCGCTCTTCATGAATCACGGAATGAAGGACGGAGTGAGGAATGGATGGATGGATGGATGGAGTGAGAGATGAATGAAGGCTGGCTGGATGGATGGATGGAATGAGTGATGGATGGAGAGACGTTGTATTAAGTGTCTCTAAAAACGTCGCTGGAGTCACGCAGGAATTATGGTTGCCATGGTGACGATGAAATCCTTCTTCATTCCTTGGATTAGGAGTGAACAGTTTCACTCTTTCAAACACTTTTGGATTCCTCACCGACTTCATTACTCGAGTTTCAATTGAATGATTAATTAGTTAATTAATTAATTATTGACCACATATAAATTAGTAAGCAAGTAAAGAGAATACTTAAGTATGTATGCAAATAAATGAATATCTAAACATCAGTTACATCAATTGATTTTTTTGTTTGCATCTCGCTCGTAAGATTCTCCTCCGACTTGAATTCTGAATTGAATTCTTCGATGACAACCGAAATTCCACGAACAAACGAACGAACGGATCATCAAACCACAATTTCGCACTCACGAGTGCACGGATTTGTGTGGTTGAGCGGTTGTCACGGACCGGTGGAAATCGTGGTGAGAGGTAAACAGGTGCTCGTTGACATCAGAGGTGCTGAAAGTTGAACTCCCTCTTGAGGCAGGTGTGGAAATAAAAACCATCCGAAATGGAGGAACAAACTCACAGGAAACGTCTGATGGAATAGTTGATGTTGTCGTTGCTGCTGCTGTTGTTGTTGATGTCGTTGTGTGCATAGAGCATCTTCCAAGTTGTCGTCGTTGTTGTTGGAGGGGACTTCATCTCAACAACAAATGTGTGTCACGTGACTGATGACAATAAAAGCGACGATGCCTGGAAAGTTGTTCGGCAAAAACACGTTTTTTCGCAATTTACAAATCACTGTTTATCGTCTCTCGTAATAATTTATTTATTCCACTGAATGATTTGAAATATTCCACATATTTTAAGTTGTAATATTTTCTAATTACGAAGAGTTAACCAAGGCTCATCGATGATTTATCTTTCGAAGCATACGAACGAAAATAAGCCAATGACACTTAATACGTAGTGTCACAACAAACGACGCAATAATAAATAATAATCGTTTAATAATTTATTGTAATCAAAGTGCTGGAAGGATATTCTAAATACCACCGCAGTTTTGTTGTGTTTTAATTATTAACTAACTAATTAACTATGTTAACTACCTATGTTGCCGTGTAACTAAATAATTTTGATTTTTCATATTCGTCTACTTCTAGTTGTTCTGAACGTTGAATCGTGGCGATGGAATTAATTAAAAGCTCGAGAAAATTGAAAGTGAATGTGACATTTCCCCTGATGTCACTCAATTTGGCAGTGTTGAATAAGATCCAATTTGTGATAAAATTCAACAAAAACAAGAGTTCGTGAATTGACCTGTTACTATAAAAAATGTTTATTAGTCAAAATAATTAATTATATTACAAAATATATATAATGTTATTCATCAAAATGGTTTAATCATATTATTCGTATTAATTATGTTTACAATTCAATCGAACAAATAACAGCTATTGAGTGGGTAAAAGTATAAGTAAGCAAGCAAGTAATTAATTAGTAAAGTAAAAAAATTATGACGTAAGTACGAAAGTAATGAAGTAAGTACGAAAGTAACGAAGTAAGTATTGAAGTGCTTTTCCATTCTCGTGGAGAAGTTTCTGACATCGTGAAAGCCACGTTGACGAGACGATGTGACTCATTGCAACCTGGATGGATGAAGATGCGTGGTTGCTGCAATCACCAGTTGTTCAATCAGTTGTTCAATCAGTCGTTCAATCAAATCAATCGGTTGACGCTGTTTTACGCCCGAGACGTCAATTGTAAAGAAATCCTAAATTCCAATGCTGCTTGAGCGACAATGCATCACTTATTTGCTGGCAGCTCGGAAATATTTATCTGTTAATAAGTTCCTGTTTGTTTTTTATATTTATTTATTTATTTATTTTATTTAATTCACGCATCAGTCATTGTTTTATGTAATATATAATTTATTATATTAATATATTTTTAAAATTACAATTTAAAGTGCCACCAGACGAATGTAAAAACATGAAGTAACAAGAATTAATGGCAAACATTGTTTCATCTCTTCGATGGAAAACAGAGTAAAACAAATTACAAATTTAAATAAAAATTAATGTGTTTGTTTGAAAATAAATAAAAAATAAATTCACTTGCTATCTCCAGCTACGACTCAAAAAAGCAAGCGAAGTTTAGTAGTGTGACCTGACCTACATTATGCAACGGAGGTCAAGGGTGAAATGCTCCCGATAAAAAATATTGTCAACGTTATGACGCGAGAAATGATGCGGGATGCTTTCGTCTGAAATCCTCAGCGTTTCATGTATTTGCTTAGTTTTCAAAAATTTATTATTCGATTATTCAGTTGCCAATGATTGTAATCAACAACAACAACGACGACGACGACGACAACAGCAACAACATCAACAACGACGACACTGAAATTATTGATGTCATGCGATTGTTGAAATGTTGTTTGAGTTAATGAGATTACTCGGCTTATTACCGACGTATTATGTTTAAAATTTGTTCCCGATTGAATGTCAATATTAAAACATTGTGATATCATTTCAGTTATAATTAATTTCTTTTGTGTTTCTCATGCTCTTATATTTCAGAATTACTATTATCAATAATATTAATAACATTATTGACACAATATATCATCATCATCATCATCGTCATCACAGCCGTCGTCTTTGTCATCATTGTCGTCGTCACCATGATAAGTTTCAGAATAGCATTACAAAATAAATTCATCTGGCCTTTATGGAGTGAAATAGACTTAAAAAATTGAGGAACAGCGTGAAGTTGAAAACACTACTTCAACTTTTAAATGCAAAATGAATCCGTTTAATCTAACCTTAACTCACCTCGCTGTTGAGAGACTTTTTTATTCAGGGTGGAAACCTCTTCAAATGTTTCTCCCTTGAAAAAGAAAAAAAATTGAAGAATTTTTTGCATGGCTGCTAATGGACGCGCACCAACGACATTTAATAAATATTTTTGTTTTTCAATATTTTCAATTCAATGTTTTTAATGTAAACTGTTTGCTTTTAAAGATAAGAACGTAAATAAAATAAAAAGCTTTAAGCGCAGTCCGATAAGAGAAGCCATTGAAGCTATTTACGTTTTAAAGCAGAAAGGAACTAAAAGTTAACTTAGATTAAGACCACGCTGGGAAATCGATTTGTTTACAAAGCTTTCGTGACACCCCCGTGGCCTTTGCCGGGGTATGGTGGTCCTCGAAGAAAAATTCTCGAGCAATAAATCCGAGCACCTTTCTAGTTAATTTCAGTCGAATCGATCCTTTTTCGATTTCAATCACAACAGTCCCGTCGGAAAAAGCAACATTACCGATAAAAAAACGGAGAAAGCGAAATGAGCACAAAAACTCAATGAAGTTGCTATTGTCGTTAATGTTTGTTTTTCTTTCTTGTTTTTAAATCAATTTTCGATTTCTTTGTTGTTTTTTTTTGGTCTTTCACCGACGAACAGCTTTTCATGAAATCCTAAATTCTTGAAGTGTTTTCGAGAACTCAGCAAATTTACACGTTTAAAGAAAAGCGTCAGAAGCAGATTTCTGAAGTGAAAAGCAAAATTCTCCAGTTTCGCCATCGAGGAAAAGTTTAACATAATTCTTCTGTTCAATGCAGAGAGACGCTCTTCTGGAGAATAAATTCATTCCCGCATTTCGTGATTTCACTCCTCACTCCTCGTGCGAAGGAATGAATGCGATCCAAATTGCAATCCAATACTTCTTGTCGGCCGTTTTCCTCAAGAATGCTCAGATCCTCAAAACAACCGGACGACCCCGTCAACAGAATCCAGAGTCATCATCATCATCATCATCATCCATCCATGCATCACCCAGACCATCACCATCCACGTAGTCACCAGCATCTCATCACCATACGTCACTCCTTCTCTTGATGACCTACTAGTCCGTGCACATTTCAGAGCCTCTTTTAAGGGCGTAATTTTCAGACATCCTGTGTGGTCATTACTTCATCCATTTTCCTTGGGATGCATACTGTCATCGCGTCCCCACTTAACATTAACTCCTGTAATGCTCCTGTCGGCACTACTATCAACACCCACATCATCGTCATCATCATCACCATCGACGTCACCATAACGTCCTCATCATCACAATCACTAGTACGTCCAATCAACGAATTCAGTCTCATTCTTGCATACAAATATCGTAATAATTTAGTTAAATATGATTTTTTGAATACGTATTAACTAATAGGTAATAATTAAAGTCACCGCAATAGTAATAATAATAATAGTAATACTGTTAATAATTAACAATAACTTGTAATCCATATTAATTTAATAACAACAATTAATTAACATTAATATTACCGCTTCCAACAACCGGGTTAGGGGCAGACGACTTAGTGCCGGGAGATTGTTGATGTTGTTGTCATCTCGCGGAAACAGTGTTGAGAATTTATCGAGGGGGGTGTTCCATGGTTCGTGGTTCGTGGTCGGTTCCTCCTCGAATGAAATTTGCATCCAGCACCGAGTAGGGGGTTTGATGGACGATTCTCACCAGCCCTCTCCCATCCCCTGGTACAACGCATCATCAATCAGAATTTTATAAATAAGTAAAACAGTTGTGATAATATGTCTTCCGAATTATTATGCATAGGCTGTCAGTATGTATGTTTAAGTTTATGTTTGTGCATATGTTTGTATCTGTGTGTGTATATTATTCTGTAGATGCTATACAAACGAGTGCTCGCTTTAAAAACACTGTCGGTGTTTTCCTTAAAGCACTTCATTGTGTAACATGTTAACGTTGTCGTTAATAATTAATAATAAATAATAATAAATAATAATATACTAATTATAATAATAATATATTAATAATTATAATAATAATAATATAATAATTATAATAATAATGTAATAATTATAATAATAATATTATTATTACTTAATATCATACATATTTTAATAATATGATTAAAAATAACCATTTATATTTACACTAATAATATAATTTTTATTAATATTGCTACTTAAATTATTGTTATTGTTATTATTATTATTATTATTATTATTATTATTATTATTATTATTATTATTATTATTATATTATTATTATTATTATTATTATTATTATTATCATTATCATTATCATTATTATTGTTATTATTATTATATTATTATTATTATTATTATTATTATTATTATTACTATTATTATTATTATTATTATTCTAATTATTATTATTATTATTAATATTATTATTATTATTATTCCAATATATTATTATTGTTGTTGCATTATTTTTCCAGCACGGAGGATTCCTTCACAAAAGACGAAAGTGTTCCTGCAATTGCTTTTAATTTGCAAATGAAAACTTCATCCACAACTTCCTTCTTTTCCGTCCATCCTTCCTGGTGATGATGATGATGATGATGATTATGACGATGACGATGATGATGATGGTGGTGTACGGAGACATTCCACTCAACGATGATTTTGAGCGGTCACTGAAAATTATATTAAACAAATAAAACAACAACGACAACAACAATAATAATAAATAATGCATTACTTAATAATAGCAACAACTTACTTAATAATAATAATAATAACAACAAAGAACAGTTGTAATAAATTTATCACAAGCCATAATTATAAAAAGTAATTACAATGAACAGGTGAGTGATGTTAAAATGTTATTTAATAAGAATAACAACATTCAGGAGGACGCTAGAATTAGTTTCAAGGTTATATTTTCTTCTCTTTATTTTCCTGAGGATGATCATATGAATTTAAGAATATTTAAGAATAGCCGTTCGACCGGATAAATAAAATAAAATAAATAAAATAAATGGATATAGTAAATAAATAAATAAAATAAATAGATATAATAAATAAATAGATAAAATAATTAAATATAGAATAAGCAATGGAAAGTCATTGAACATGGCAACATGGCGGACAGCGGCTTGAAGACAGCACAATGAAGAGTGCGGAGTGGCACAGGTGTCCAGTGGAATGCAATTACTCGGTGTGGATTCGACTCATCGAGCGAAAGATACTCGAATCAAACACGTGGTCCCCTAATCACATCCACTTCTTCTCACGTGACCACCTGCCTTTCCCAAGAAAATTGTTTTATTTCCACATTAAATTGCAATTCTCACGACGAAATTGTTCCGGTCTTAAATTATAATTTTTAGTTAATTAATAATTATTTTTTAACCATAAATAATGTAAAGGTTTCTTTTATTTTACGCCATCGAATGAATCACTATTTTTTTTTTGTTGAGGGATTTAAATTTTGATCACTCAGATAAATCACTCGAATAAATTTTCTTCCCGCCAAAGATTCCACCTCCCTCCGAATAGTAGAACATCCGGAGGACACCTTCGTGCACCGGAACGACCCTGCTACCCTCAACTGCAGGGCCGAGGGAGAGCAGAACCCCCTCATCACGTGGTACAGGAATGGGGAGAAGATAGAAAAGTCGAGCGCCTACAAGATTTTGCGCTCGAACGGTCAGTTGTACTTTCCCAGCGTCAACTACCTCCACCACTTCTTTGCTTCGAGCAACAGCAACAACAACAACAACAACAACAACAACAACAACAACAACAAACTCTCGAAAGCTGCACCGGACACGGGCGTGTACTACTGCAACGCCACCGATCCAAAAAGCGCAATGAGCGTCATCAGCAGGAATGCCACCCTCCAACTAAAAGGTTCCACTTTTTTCGATTTCTTCTGTTTTTCTAATTAAGCCAGGACGTATCGAGTGATAAATGGGCTTCTCTTGTTAATTCAAGATTTGTATCAGTGCCACTCCGCTCTGCGATAACATTGAAACTTCTTAAAATTCGAGAAATCGAAAAGAGGGAAAAAAATGTTCAAGTTTCCCCTGACAATGAGGGTTGTCTCTCAGATGTTCATATCTCTTCCGATTGATGGATGAGAATCATTTTTAGTTTGATTCAAATCATTCGAGTTTGTCACAGAGAGATCTTCATCTCCCTTCGTTTGTTCTCATTGAATTACCGAGGCATCGAAATCATTGTTTGGGGGAATATCGGTAAGAATAAAATACATGAAAATCGTAATTTCTCTTCACATTAAAGTGATGCGTTGGCTGCGTCCATTTGCGGATCAGAGCTCGGTTCTCTAATTGAACGAGTGATTGATTCTTCCTGCTCACAATGCCTGGAGACCATTGGATTGAATTAGCTTCAACCGTTCAATCGAAAAACATTTCATTTCTGAATCTCGGTTGACAGGCAAGTAAAACGAATGCGATCGGTCTGTAAATGGAATAACACGACGTTCCATCCATGTCGTCACTTTGTCCCATTTGTCAACACTCACCTGTTTGACATCTCACCTGAACTGATTGCTGTAATGCTAATTACAACAATGACGTGATAATCATTCCTGCCTCTTTTTGTTGTTATTGTTGCTGTGGTTGTTGTTGTTTCTGTTGCTAACAACAACAATAATAATAATAATAATAATAATAATAATAATAATAATAATAATAATAATAATAATAATATAATAATAATAATAATAATAATAATAATAATAATAATAATAATAATAATAATAATAATAATAATAATAATAAAAAGAATAATAATAATAATAATAATAATAACAATAATAATAATAATATAATAATAATAATAATAATAATAATAATAAAATTATTTATTATGTCGTTGCTCTGCAAGGATTACATTTTATTATAAATTTTGAAAAATATTTCACAACAGTCAACAAAAGACAAATTTAGCTCAGACCTTAATCATTACATTATGTAAATCATTATGTTAAGCACTGTTTTAATCATTGCTTTATGTCAATCAATCTGCTAATCAAAGACATTAGTCTCCAAATAAGAATGTAATTGTTACATTACGAGGCTTCCATAAAATCAAATCAGAATAAAAACTGGACTCAGTCGCTCATACTTGTGAGCTCCTCAACCGGGTAATGAAAGGTCAATGAGCAGGATGACTGGGTGGACCCCGAAAATGGAACGATTTCAAGTATTTGTTGCTGAAATGACTGAAAATCTAAAATATTATATTAATGTAATAAAATAGTTTTAATTCAACATAAGCTTAAATTTATTGAACTCCTAGAAAATGGTAGATATAAATATAATAGCAAAATTCGGATGTGATTTTGGTCAACTGTTTCAAAACGAAGGAGTTACGTTTAAGAATTTTCAGTAATCCTTTACATTCATAAATTAGTCATAATTATTATCTTATTATATGTATTTACTAAATGATTATAATAACTATGTTAATATTTGCTAAGTAATTATAGTAACTATGTTATTTATATTTATTTGTAGAAGATTTTTTTTTATGTCACTAATTGTCATAATTACTATTGTATTATATTTCGTAATTATATTTATCAAAATAAGTTTTGTTGCAATCCATTCAAAAATCGACCTGGATCATTCATTCTCTACCAACCTATCCGGACTCTCCTGAGGTCGGATAAACTAAACATTTTGAAATGGAGAATTAAATATTCATAACTCCCTCCCTCCGTGTCTTTCGGAGCAGATGTTCCACGGGAAGTCAACAAAGATTGTGTCACTACATCGTGCTGTTGTTGTTGTTGTTGTTGTTGTTGTTGTTGTTGTTGTTGTTGTTGTTGTTGTAACCGTTCTTTATAATTAGTGTTGTACAAATAAGGAATGTCGTCGCACATCTTGATGATGATGTCCTGCATTAATTACGACATTGTTTTACAGCGTTCCGATTTGACTTCCACCTTAACTGTCGTGCATTATCGGACCGATGAATGTTTTTGCTTAATTCAGTTTAAAGGAAATAAAGTGAATTCCATGAATCGTGCATGGACGAAAAAGTTCACGTTAGGATTTCGTCAAAAGAATTAAAAGTTTCAATTCAGCCGTGGCTGGGCGTCATTCATTTGTAGCATGTTGGAGAATTTTTTACGACAAAGCAGAGTTCATTGGCTTCAGAATGGGTGGAGAAAATTTCCGTTTCGTTCTCGATTTTGCTAAACGAGGGCATAAATTTGACACCGAGATGAATAGGAGTTAATCAAGCAACTTTGTTAAAAAATTTCCGATATTCACGACCAATAAATTTCATTTCGTGTCAGAAGTTCTCAGCAAAAAAAGCTTTTGAAATTCTCAACAGCAGCACGACATTTTCAATCACTTTTCCTCGGCAAAGAATGCAATAAGATCTTTTGTCAAATATTTCATATTATTTATTTCCCACCTTCGGCTTTTCAATTTAAATTTAATTTGAAATGAAAAATTGCAATCTGAACGAACAAAAATTATTTTTCATAATTTCTGCTAAAAAAACTTTTTATTAAAATATTTCTCCGGGCTGTCTTGTTGGAAAGGGTCTTTGAAACAAGTTATGAGGTTTTTGCACCAAACGACCAGAGTCTGGGAATTGGAAAAAAGAATCGCGGATTGATGGAAGGAGTGGAAATAAAAGAAGGAGGGTTATTTGTGGTTCGGAGGATATTGGAGGTGGCTCTTTCTCTGGCCTCTTTATAGCTTCGAGCATGGAGGCTTATCAAAGTTTAATCACAGACTCCAAATTGATTTATTTAATCCCCTTTTTACCGTTTTTTATTTTTCGCTAACTTTCCTGCTATTTTAGTAGATATTCTTGTTATTTCTGGCTAAAATCCGCTGGGAGTCGTGTTGTTGTGCATCAATAATTTGTGCTTTAATAATATTTGCTCACAAAAAAATAGTATTTATTGAAAATAAAAATATCTTTTTAATTGGATTACAAAATAAGTGGACCAACAGCCAGCATTTTTCGTCGTTTCATTGAATTTAAGAAATGCTTTAAAAATTCTAAAAGTTTTGGAACATCGAAAATGATTTCAGCCCGAGGGAACATTCCGTCCTCAGTATGCAATGACAAAAACAACATCATCATCTTTTTCATCATCGTCGTCTCCTCATATTCTTTGGAATTCATATTCAGGCATTCAATATGTTATGTTATTAAATAAGTCCAAACGCCATAGATTTTCATCTTCGCCTCTCCGATCCCTCAGAAAAGCTTCGTACCTCCTGAAACGGTGAACTTCAAATTACACAGCTCTTCACGGGAGATAAAAGCGACAATGGAATGGCGGATAATTATGCATAAAACCCGCATTAAAACTTTTAAAACGGAATGAAAAGCAGCAAGTCTGAATGAGCAGCAGGGAAGCGAAGAACTCTTCGCCATCGTCCGGTAAAACATTCGGAAACCAATCGTGCTTCCTGGTACTTCCAGCAGAAATGCGATCTCTCTTAATTGACTTCCAAGAACTTCGACTAATACCTGACAGTTCCTTTCGTGTCACAGAATTTGAAACGACTCGACACCACCTCAGTGCTCCGAAGAAGGTCGTAAAGATTTGATTAGCCCTCCGAGTCGAAAACGATATCTTGGGATACATTTTTTTTAAAAATTTCTCTTGAACATATCTTATTCTCTTCAACTTCCCGTCTTTGTAAATTTGAGTTTCTGCTCGAAGCTTCCAGAAACTGTAACTTGTACCCGTAACTTGTATCTCGTCGCATTCTCCTTTGCATCTCGAACGCGAAAGGAGTGGCTCACTGGCATTCCATTACTCTTCGTTTGCAGCACATTATCCGCTCATATCGGAGGATGGCCTCTCATCCGCCATTCCTTCCGCTCTTCAAATATGTGGGCGATTCCAGGTCCGGACCCCTGAAGCGTGAAAGGTTTTCTTGAATGGTTTCCGCTAATCCGATCTGACGTTTGTGCAGAAGTCCGGAAGAGAAGAAGCAACTGGCAGAAGATGAGCATTGTCCCATCCACCGCCCATCTTTCCGATTGTTCCCCATCTGTTCCTCGAAATCACTATCAAAACCACTTCCTCCTTCTCTCCACATAAGCACTCATCGGAGTTCTCTTCATCCTCACCTTCTTCCTCATCGTCGTCGTCACCGCTCGGTCATTGTTCGTGCGCTGTTTAGAAGAGGTTATTATTAAAATGGATGACTCTGTGTTAGGAGCGTCTGGAGAATGGACCCCTGAGATTGGCAGTTATAATGTGCGGGTCTGTTGGCAGAAAGGATTTTTAAAACAGGATTTAATGGGACTCACCGAGCAGAAGTTCGGAGTTCCCGCCTGTAAGAGCACTTTGCCGATCGAGGAAAATTGCAGACGTCACATCTCCGAGATCATCCTTTCTGTTTTCCCGCCATGTGGAAAACACGCTGGAATATGTTATGACCGCATTCAATGGCAAAACATTTATGTGGTCCTTAAAATGTCACACTACCAACATCATTACCATCTTTTCAATAAGTATTACAAGCGCATAACTGTACCCGAAAGTTGCAACATCATTACAGTCATCACCACCGTCATAAGCATAAGTCATCGTCATCATCACATGAGCCTCGTCATCACAATCGTCATCATCGACATCAACACTATCTCCTAGCATCACTTTTTTTATCCCCAAAAAAATCTTTTCCATCGCGGGTCCTGGCACAAATGCAAATGAATTCCAAGGAAAGGAGCAGCACTTTTGTGGCTTCGACCGAATAAGATGCCTTCCCAGCTAATCTCCAAACGACATTTTTTGAACTCATCAAAAATTTTCTTTTTTATTCCAACCTTTGCAAGTCTTTGACTCGTAAGTTCAATTT
>JAJTWR010000308.1:992500-1110000 GCA_021613335.1 Whitmania pigra
TGATGATGATGATGATGATGATGTTGACAGTAGTGATAATGATGATGATGATGATGATTGAGTATCCAGTAAGGCGTAGTAAAGCGTAGAGGAACTTTTATCAAGCCATCCCCATCAACACATATTCACATCTCCTGAGGCAGTGTGCTCATTCCAGCTTGCCAAATAAACGTCCACTCTAAACTTATGAAGGACCTGATTTATGCCTGAAACGCATTTTTCCCTCTCAATACATCGCCGCTTCCCCTGAGATTTCGTCATCGCTCCCTCACTCTGCTTCCCCGAGATTCCTCATCGACAAAATTGTGGAAAAGGTGAACGTTGCACGAATAAAGGAAATAATAAGCCGTGCAACTCCTCTTGAAATATCATTTGCGAGATCGTAATGGCGGATGGGAGGATCAACTGCACTTCCATAAACGACAATCAACCAAAAAACCCTTCTGCCTCCTTGGAGACCATCCAAAGACCATAAAACATCCATAAATTTCCTTCCACAATCTCCTCATTCCAGGCTAATTTCCAATTTCTCCTCCCTAAAAAGGGCTTCATTTGAGCTTCGCAATGACATCTTTCCGTTCAGGCAGTCAAAGAAATCATCTTAATGCTGACTCTGGAAACAGTTCGACATCCCAGCGACACATCGGGCAACCGAGGTGACGCAGGGCCAATGAAAAAGCATCGTGGCAAGATAAAATGAATGGTGACCTTTTCCCGACCTCTTTCGTCATAAACACTTGTCTTTATAGGTAAACTTTGACCGACGTCATAAATATTCATGAAATTCTGGCCACACCTCCGTGCTTTCTGTCAGCTCTGAAATTTCATATTGATTGAGTGGCCGAAGCTGGGCAGATTGAATTGCGAATGTGAGTAGTTTTGATTGATTCTCGAGTTCCTCGCAAGACATGAATGCATGCCTTGAATGCGTTGAATGAATGAAGACGCTCAATGACCATGAATTCGAGGAGACAACAATGCAACCGCTTGACTGACGTCGACTGATGGATTCGGCCATGTTTGCTAATTAATTATTCAGCAAATTCTCTGAATTTTCGATCAACTCTGACACGCTCATCGCCATTCTTTCTCTTTTCGAGTGAGTAACAACTTCCTAGAGCTTTTGGCACCGTCGAATTGCGCCGCAGAAGCTGAGCGTAAAGGAAGTACCGGACTCCAATAAAGACGGCTTTCGACACGGTTTTCTTCATTAGCAGCAGCATCTGATCCTCGAATAAAAACTTCAAACGAAGATGGAAGATGCTGAGATTAAGAAGGAGGGCGGTCCCGCTGACAGACGAGGATTAGGCAGAGTTGGAATGATCGCATTAATGATCCGACCTTAACAAGTAACCAGAGGATTTTAGCAAATATTTCTCGGAGATCAGAGTTTTGATTGAAATATTTTAAAATAATTATTTTCAATCCTTTACTTCGACGTGGAACAATTTCTTTTCTTTTTTTTTAAATTTATCTGAAGAATTTCTGTCGTCGTAATTTCCATCCTCGATCTGAATGACATTTTTCGTTTTGACCGACCAGTACACCTGCAATGACTCATTCGTGTAATTAAAATAGAACAACAGACACAAGAACATAATAAATAACAAAAATATTATGTTATAATTAATAAAAATAATAAAGTAGTTAATATTAGTGAAACATGTATTTCCTGAGAATGTAAATAAATTGAGATGGAACAATGTTCGACAAGAAGAGCAACTTGTCCGTTGTTGGAAACTTCCACTAATTTCCTGACTGGAGTGCTTCCACGTGTACTTGCGATGGAACCTTCGTGTTCGGAGACCTCACGCCATAAGTTTCCTTCTCGAGTACTCCATCTATCAATATCAAGTTCACTCTTCCATTCACTCTTTCACTAACTCATTCGCTCGCTCGCTCATTGGCTCCTTAACTTTTTCATTCACTCCTACAATCACTCATTCACTCCTACAATCACTCATTCATTCCTACAACCACTCATTCACTCCTATAATCACTCATTCACTCCTACAACCACTCATTCACTCCTACAACCACTCATTCACTCCTACAACCACTCATTCACTCCTACAACCACTCATTCACTCCTACAATCACTCATTCACTCTTACAACCACTCATTCACTCCTACAACCACTCATTCACTCCTACAACCACTCATTCACTCCTACAATCACTCATTCACTCCTACAATCACTCATTCACTCCTTCTTTCACTCGTCCGTTCACTCGTTCAAGCACCGTCAGTTGGTGTCTGGTTTGAGACAGGCGCTTGTAATGCGCTTGTTGACAGAGCGGTAGCGGCATAATGAGCTTGCTGAATAGGAAATGAAGCTATAAAAAATAATTTTATCGCCATCTAGCGGTCCGGCGCGGAATAACAGGAGGCCATTGTGTCTCCCAGAGGCTCTTCAGAGGCATGCGAACATGGCCGAATAAAAGATCGTTTTTAATTATTTCCAATTTTTTGTCATTTTTCATTCACTCCTCTGTCCTGCCTTCAATTCCTTTGGAACTCTTGAAGGACGATCTATCTTATATTCATGGGAATTTAATTAATTCCACTGCTTACCATGGAAATGCTCACTTCCACTTAATGACCTCATTCGTTTCCTCACACTCATTACCAAGGTCTTCCTTATTTGTATAAACTTAACAAGTAATCTAAGAGTTTGTCTAAGTAATAATAATAAAGTAATAAAATAAAATTAATATAATAAATAAAAATAATGACAATAATAGTAATGAAACAAATAAATAATAATAATAATAATAATAATAATAATAATGGTAATGATTATAATAACATAAAAAAGAAACAACTATTACGAAATATTATCAATTTAAAAAGGAAATTTCTAAAAATAAGACAAAGATTGTGACATTTGTTAGCGCAGACAATTGCTGCAAGCATTACAAACCGGATGTACAGACATCTTGGTCATTCTTGCTCGAATTTTTTCAGTGAAAAACAATTATTTGAAATAAATGGGCTTTAAAATATAAGTTTATTTTTGTTTTTATTCAAATGAATATTCTTTTTAAAAAAATGTTTCTATAAATTTGCTTTTAAACGACAATTGTTTGTTTTCAAAAGTCGTGTTTTACTGGTTTTAAACTTTTCTTAATCTCCAGGTTTTCTTAATTTCGTTTATTTTGAGCGTCAATTTCCATTTGAAATCCAACAGAAATTCAAGCCATGTTTCTGTTCGTCACATCTCATCTCGATGATGTGTGCTCGTGTGTTCGTGTGCGTTCGTGTGTTCGTGTGCTCGTGTGTTCGTGTGCGTTCGTGTGTTCGTGTGCCCGGTAATGAAATTAACAACAATATCCACGTAGCTATGCTGTGATGACTTCGATGAATATCAAGATGCTGATTATGATGTTTATAATAGATTTACGATGACGATGGCGACGATGATGTTGACAATTGTCGGTAATGATAGTAATGATGTTGATAGATGTTGACTGTGATGATAATGATAATGCTGACTGTGATGATGATAATAATGATGTTGACTGTGATGATAATGATGAAGTTGACAGATGATGACGCTGATGATAATGATGATGTTGACAGATGCTGACGCTGATGATAATGATGATGTTGATGATAATGATGAAGTTGACAGATGCTGACGCTGATGATAATGATGATGTTGATGATAATTTCGGAAGATCGAGAGCACCTTGGAAGTTCAAAACGAATGGAAATTATTTACTTCGGAATACTCCGTCCCACTGCGTAATGTCTTCCTTCCATCCATCTGCGACAGATTTGATGCTTGAGGAGTTCAAGGACGCATCCATTCTTTCCACCGAGACCCCCCTGGGAGAACCGGTGGCTCTCCAGTGCAAACTCCAACACACTGACCATCATTCGGACACCAGCCAGGTGGAAAATGGTGTGACCTGGATGAAGGACGGAATGGTGGTTGAAGGTCGAGACAGGGTCAAGGTCGAATGGAATGGAACTCTTTACATCGAGGAGGTGAAGAAGGAGGATGCTGGCTTCTACACGTGTCTCATCTTTTCTTCCACCGGTCCTAAAGAGAGCAGACCCGTCAGACTGATGGTTTTAGGTTGGATTTTAAACTTCGTTTTTGTTTTTATTATTATTGTTATCGTTATTTTTATTTTTAATACTATTACTGCTGTTGCTGCTGCTGCTGTTGTTGTTGTTGTTGTTGTTGTCGTTGTTGTCATAAAGATTAACTTGAAAATCTGCTAAATAGAATGAATTCATAATCTATTTTCTTACAAAAGTAAATCATACTTTTTAAAACTATTAATGATTCATACTTTCTAAAGATCTGAGCTGTTCTCATTAAATATTTATTCTCGAGAAATTGAAAACATGAATACAAATGAGCGGTAGTAGATCGGATAATTGGAAGAAACGAATGTTGCAGAAAAGCCGCACATAAAGGAGGGTCCGGTTGGAGTGAAAGTGGAATTGGGGGGTGATGCCATGTTCCACTGCAGGGCAACTGGAGATCCTGAACCAATCATGAGCTGGAGAAGGAAAGGTGGACATCTTCCTCAGAACAGGTGAACAGATGCTTTCATTTTCACGCCTCAGCTATTCCAGGTTCAGTATAAGAAACAATATTCATGCCAGTTTTTTTAAAATAACTGGGTTTTTTTAGCTGTTTATCTTGCAAATAAATAATTGTTTAACGCAAGACAGATATCATATTCAATTCTTATATTGCTGTCTATTCTTATAATTGAATAATTATTAAATTAACTTTATTTTAATAACTATAATTATAATATAATTAACCGATTTAATGATAATAATTACAAGCATCCCTGTAATCAGTGACAACTTCAAAAAGGCCTCATCTGGTTCTTTCAATCGCAGGTCAAAGGTGCTCGGCAGTCAGAGTCTGTTGCTTAGCAACGTACAGGTGGATGACGAAGGTGAATACGTCTGCGTGGTTGAAAACACGGTGGGAAGGGACGAAAAGAGCGCCAAACTGGTTGTCCACGGTGAGCGATGTTTTCAATATCCCTGCCAAGTTATCATCTTTCACTTTTTACTTCTTAATCGAATCCGGACGACTAAGGAGTCATTAGTTATCCTGCTAATTCTGCACGACTGCCACGTTCTGGGATATTGAATGTAAAGGGAAATGATTTAGAATTAGTTTTTTTTTTATCAATTACTTATAAAAAGCACTGAAAACAGTGAATAAGTGTGATTATAATAAATAAGAAACAAAAGCATTAATAATAATTAATTAATTAAGTAATTAATTTATAACGTAATTAAGTAATTAAGAACCAATCGCGAGAGTTGTTCCCACTCCCTTTGTCGCAAA
Organism: Whitmania pigra; assembly: GCA_021613335.1. Classification (NCBI taxonomy): domain Eukaryota; kingdom Metazoa; phylum Annelida; class Clitellata; order Hirudinida; family Haemopidae; genus Whitmania; species Whitmania pigra. The sequence goes on from JAJTWR010000308.1 coordinate 997,831, forward strand.
AGAAACTTGTTCAATCAAAATAGTAAACATGTGATATAAAACAATAATAAATAAAATAATAATAAATAAAAATAAAATAAAATAAAACAATAATAAAAACAACAATAACTTGTTGTATTAATGTCGAACGTGTGGCGCGTTGAATAATAACATGTGGCCCGCTGAAGGCAGGCATCCTTAGGAAGTTGGAAAAGAAAAATTGATGCTGAGAGTTTGAAAGAGTCACATGACTGAACGTAACATGCGAATTCAATCCTTTCCTCCCACTCTGACATCTGTCGAGCAAAACGATTTTCGTTCCATCATTTTCCGAAGAAATGCAATTTGAGCACCAATCAACGTGTGAGATGCAATTTCTCAACAACAAGGCATCACTCATTCATCCAAACAACCATCCAATCATCCATGGTCTACTCATTCATCCAACAGCCATCCACTTATCCACCCGTACGTCAGTCCATCCTTCCAATCACCATCACACCTTCTTCATCTTTCTCCAGCGTCAGTGGCTCGTATGGATGAGAACGCTTCGGTTCGTGTGTCGCACCAACATCGTATGTATACACGTACTCACGTACTCACCTATACACACACACACACACACACAGTCACCAACATCATACGTATATACATAGTCACCAACACACTCACAGGCACACGCACACAAGGAGTGTTTTCATTTGGACACTAAAGCATCGCTTGGTGCAAGACATGTGAAAATTGTCAATTCCTCGTTTGTTCTCGATTGCAAAAAAATGAAAAAATGAAAAGAAAAAATGATAAAACAACACAAAACAATAAAAATAAAAACAACAAAAATACAAACAACACAAAACAATACCAAACCAAAAATCTTCCTTCGATTCGACCCACGAACCTAATTTTCTCAGCAGGAATCTTTCCTTGGAAGTGAAATATTTTCAGAAACTTCAGAAGAATTGAAGAGATTGTCAAAATATAAAAACTAAAAGGAATTCCGTCTCAATAAGCAGATTGACACCTACAATAATAAATAATAATCAAATCATTTCTCGTCAGTTGATGTTTTTTTTTATGATTTACCATTTTCTCTTTCCTCTTCACAGTCCTTCCTTCGTTCGTTTTGACGCCAAAAAGTAAATCCGTGAACTTGGGTAGGAGGGTGACCTTGGAGTGTCAGGCAGAAGGATCACCAACTCCCGAGGTCTTTTGGACCAAGGAAAATGACAAGGTGATGGTGGCATTTGTTATTATTATTATTATTATTGTTATTATTATTATTATTATTATTATTATTATTATTATTATTATTATATTATTATTATTATTATTATTATATTATTATTATTATTATTATATTATTATTATTATTATTATTATATTATTATTATTATTATTATTATTATTATTATTATTATTATTATTATTATTATTATTATTAATAGATTTTTATTTAATGAGTGGAATAAAAGCAATTTTAATAAGCTCATCATAAATCTCTGCTTAACGAAATTCAATATCTTCGACAAAGCTTTTAAATATTTATTTTAACTTTATTAATTTCTTCCTTTCTTCTTAGCTAAATAATAACAGTAATAACAATAAATTAATTGTGGCATTTAATTTTTCAGCTGCACATGTTGTCCGACAGAAAGTACGGAAGGATGTCAGTGGCAAAGTTTGGAAGTTTGACTATTGAAAGAGTTCAGAAGGAAGATGGAGGCGTCTACCTCTGCCATGCTGAAAGTCTGGCTGGGAAAACAGTAGTTAAGACGAGATTGGAAGTCAAAGGTTGTTGTTGATGCTGATATTGTTGTTGTTGATGATGATGATGTTGTTGTTGTTGCTCTTATGTTCGAGGATGGTGAAGATGATGATGATATTGTTGTTGTTGTTCTTATTTTCGAGGATGGTGATGATGATGCTTTGTTGTCATTGATGATGATGTTGTTGTTGTTGTTGTTGTTGATGATAATAATGTTGTTGTTGTTGTTGATGATAATAATGTTGTTGTTGTTGATGATGATGTTGCTCTTATTGTCGAGGATGGTGATGATGATGGTTTTGTTGTTGATGATGATGTTGTTGTTGTGTGGTAACATTCCACCGATATCCACAAATTTAGCTTATTAATTTCATTTTTACAAGCTGACGATAGCCCAAAGAATTTATCTATTTATACATTTATTTATATTTTAATTATTTCTTAGCAATATTTATAACAATAATAAATATTAACTCTACGTTAAATTATTTTAGGGCAATTTAAAAGTAATTGGTGCATTCGCTTTTATTTTGAAACGATGTTGAATATGTTCGAGGGGATTTTTGCCAGAGGGGCAGACTTAATTAGCTTTCATCCGCAGCTCTTTGTCAGCTGGAATTGAGGTCCAGCTTTGAATTGGAAAGAAATTTCAAATCCTTAAAAATTTAATCGCTCCTTTGAAGTGGATTTAATTTCAAATCGCCAAAAGCGATTGATCACGTTAATTTTTCTTTTTCAACGATTGACGCATTTGAAACGTGATTCCACCAATCCGTCTCCTTCAATCGTCAACCACCTTTTTGTCGACATTTTGCACAGTTCAATTAATCAACTTAAATCCTGTAAATGCTAAACCGGATCATCTAGTCAGAACTCGAAATCTGTTTCCGCTTTTTTTCCGCTTAGAATGTTGAGACTTTCAATCTCTGAGAGTCACCAGGAAACAATAAATCATTTCTTTATATTGAGTGCCGATGCTCCTCTCGAGCTGAAAACATGTTTCAAAAACCAGCCGGAGTCAATCTGAAAATGAATGAGTTCGTGATGCGACAATAACGACTGGAATTACAATTTCCTGGCAAGAATCGCGCTATAAAAATGCAAAGTCTTTTCGAGGCAACAGCTCGATGAGGCATCAACTGCCCGGATTTGGATGGCTCGCTGCGATACGACGTAATTCAAATTTACGACCCTTCCTACTTATTTCAAACAACGGGCGGGTTTGAAGATGAATTGAAGACTTTTTAGTAAAATAAAATATAATATAATAAAATGAAATAAAATGAAATGAATAAATGGGTAGCAGAGACTTTAGTCATCATTAAGACGCCATTTCACAGGAGGGTGGCCTCCGAAAACGATTTTAAAAGATTTTCCATTCGCGATCGAAGCAAACAAACTCGGACCCACGAAAGAAGGAGTTCCCGGAAAGTCAGTTTGTTTTAATTTGCTTGACAACGTCGTTGCTAAGCCGGTCACGTGCTTCCGTCCTATGATGTAGAAGCTGAGTCGCACGTGGTCCTGAGATTAAGTGCCCGCATAATTTACTTTCTTTGCTTTCACCCCCCTGTTACAGAGAGAACGTTCTTGTCGCGAAAGAAAAAAAAAAATTTTTTTTTCTTGAATTAAAATTTTCCTCCGAAGGATGAAAAAAGTGAGCAGATGTTTGAGGTGGGATGGTGTTTCAATGATTCCCCAATTGATTTACTGTTTGCACGAAGGTTCAAATCTTGTTGAAACTTCTGTTTGGTGTCAAGATGGTTTTTAATCAAACTGGACTTTTTGCAAAGTTTCTCTCGGAAGGGATCACTTGAACCATCAATCACCGACAAGTCACCACTGGATTAACATCCGAGTTGGAACTTCATCGCTTTCTTTATTTATCAGCAAAAATTATTTTTTGCTCCTCATTCGCTTCCATTATTTGTCATTTCTCAGATCCGGTGTTCCGATCGACTTTTCTGTCTAATTAATATTCAACGTTTCATTTCATTGCTCTGGAGTCATGATATCGATGGCCGCAGCCCTCGACAAACATTCATATCGTCATTTCATTTCCATCTTCCTCCTTGAAAAGGAAAATGAAAAAGAAATTTCTGAAAGAACTAACAGGACCACCAAAAGGCAAAACTTTCGTTCATTTCAGAAGTCACTTTCGTCAACACTCGCCTACCTCCAATCATCCTCCTGGGCTTCCAGGACCAAATTCTGCCCCTGAAGACCACCGCCATCCTCCTCTGCAACGTAACCGGTGACCCTCCGCCGGTGGTATCCTGGTTCAAGAACGGAAAACTACTTCTGCTCTTCGAACCAAAGTTCAAAATGCTCGACGATGGGACGTTGATGATTACAGGTTGGCCGACTGAGTATAGCTTTTGTAGAAGATTGTTTAATCCGTGTTAATTCTAATAATTATATTATTATACAATAATTATATGGTTAAACAATTATTTTACCATTTCCAGCGCTGGACTCTGGAGATGCAGGGATGTACACGTGCAAGGCTTCGAGTGAAACTGGAGAAGCTTCATGGAGTGCCAGATTGCGGGTGGAGCCACACACCGACACCTCCATCATTTTCAAAAGGACTCCTGAACCCCATACCTACCCCGGTCCACCGATAAAACTTCATGCTTCAGAAATAAAAGATTCTAGCATTCGATTGTCATGGAAACCGAATCCGGACTCTGGTTATTCGCAGGTCACTTCCTTTGCCGTGGAGTACTTCAGCCACGAGAGCGGAGAAGTTTGTTTAGTTTGTTTGTTTTTAAAATTTTAAACAAGTTTTTTGATGCAATAAAAATCTCGGAAACGTTTACAGAGAACTAAAAAGAAAATACAATAAAAATAAAAAAAAGAGGAACTGCATGAAATTGCAGATTCTAAACTCGTTTCTTAACCAACGGAAATTTAAAACCAAAAATCGTTTATTGTTGTTTAAAGTCATCGATCACGAGTGTGAGTTGGTTGTTGAAATTATTTTGTGTTCAATTATTTCATACTTTCACATTTTTGGACAAACTGACTCGATCACAAATAATTTTAATTTCAAAAATTTCCAAAAGACGTGACCAAAACCGTAAACAAATGTGTTAAATCTTTTTAAAAATTTGTTGCAAAAATGTTTCGAGCAATAAAAACGTTTTGAGGATGAGCAGAATTATTCAATCCACTTCTGAAGCACCGAAGAACATTTTCTGTACTTGTTCAGCGTAAATAACTTCGTCCATCCAATAATGAAACCTGATTATTTGGGGAATCAATAAGAAATTGTTTTTTCAAGGCGGATATTTCAATACGAAACCCTTAAGTCCCCAGCTACTTCTTCCTCTCGTGTTTCACGCGATGTTCCGGGACTTCAATTAGCGATTTGTTATGAAGATATTGCGTGGCTCTGACACCTCCGTACCGCTTACAATGCTTTTATTTTTTCCATTTTTCGCGTCTCTGGGGAGTGAATGGCGACCTGATTACATTCCTGCAAGACATGGGAACGTACGATTCTCTTTCGTTACAAGAAACTTAAAAATTCTCCGCTCATGAAGTTGCCTTCCTCATTGAGCGAGCTGACAGCGCATTCATTAAACATCCTTTCAGAGCCAAAAGTGTTTTGAAAAACATTCTCTTTGGACGAGTCAGAAATGAGAAGAAAAATTCATCGTTTCACATCAGAGAAACACATCAGCAGATGGCGAGAGGATGCTCATCGATGCCGCCCATTTTTAATTTACGTTGTTGGGCAACACTCGGCCAACTGGTCTTGATTTTCGAGTATTTGGTGACCTCTGCTTGGAGGATGATAAATTGGATTTCCTTGCAATTCATTACGATTGTTAAGCGATGCAGGATTAGCATGAATTCTTCAAAATCCATTGGCAAATTGAGGTTACCCGACCTTTGCTGTGTTATCTCTCGAACGCTTTATTCCACTTCACCAGTCCTTCTTTGAGTTTTGAAAGACAAATATGTGCTTTCATATTCCTTGCTATTTTCTAAAATCTATTTCCTTAATATTTTCTGAAAATAGAAACTCAAACGCTAATAAAAATATGCAAATGTGAAATCTTCTGCGCCCGAATTGACGATGATACGACAACTAATGACAGGGTTGGACGAGAGTCTCTGAAAATGTCAAAGAAACATTTTTCACGGTGAGGAATCTTCTGCCCGGCACTGCTTACATGTTCCTTGTAAGGGCTCAGAATTCTCACGGAATCAGTTTTCCCAGTCAGGTGGCTATTGTCAAAACCAAAGGTGAGAAACTCATGGCCACTTTCAGGAACTCTGTATCACATAGTCTATAAATAGTCCTTAGTCCTTAAACTATTATAAATTTATTGTAAAGTTTCCTCGCCTTAACAAATTCTGATTTTATTTTAACAGCACGGCATTATAAACTTTATTCAAAGTGCCTTTTTTTGTCTCTTTGTTCGAGCAAAATGATTGCCATAAATGTTCCACTCAAACTCATTAGTATTCCAAACGTAAATAACCACGTTAGAAACAGAAATGTCGATCACAGGGAGCGGCAACACCGAAACAAACTTCCAGCAAACAGAAGAAAGCCAAAACTTCATTTCGTCGACTCCGCATCGTTTTCACCTTTCATCCCATCACGCCGTCCACATGGTCGTGGTAAAACTTCACCAACCTCCGAGTTCTGACGTCGGTTCGACGCATGTAAGAGTTCGTTGGGACGTGAGATCGCCTGTTAACAGTCAGCAGTTGTCCCGTCACGTCGAAGGCTTTCACATCAGATACTGCGTTCTGCCCGATCTGAAGTTGGAGCGCAAGCAGGGACCCGGCTTAGATTCCAGTCAGTTTGCCACTCAAACCGTCAACGATCCTTACGCGCGTTCCTATTACGTCCACGATTTGGAAGAGAACACTCGCTACATGTTCTACATTCAGCCCTACCACAATTCCACGGCCAAACCAGCAAGCAATAAAATTTTTGTGAAAACCAAGGAAGACGGTGAGTAGTTGCATAAATTTCCATTCTTAAACGTCTGCTCGTGTTTCAATGTCGCCGACCTTTGACCTGCAGTTCCATCGGCACCTCCGACCAATATCCAGGCCACTGTCCTGGAAAACAACACTCTCAAACTGACGTGGATGCCTCCACCAAAGTCGCATCAAAATGGTCTTCTCGTAGGGTACAAGGTAATTTGGCGATTATTATTTTCTGGTTTTTTTTATTTTATTTTTTTTTCAAGTTACTAATCGGCAGTAAAATAAAATACCTTAATTTTTATCAAGGTATACGTTTCTGCAAATGATTCACACGTGCAAAAGGACGTGTGGTTGAATTCGACGGCAGAGATGGCTTACATTCATAACCTCAATACGGCCAACACCTACCAAATCCAAATCTCTGCCTACAGCAACGCCGGAGAAGGTCAGGTCAGCGAGCCGATCGTTTTAGGTGAGGTCAACGTTCCCCAGGTTTGATTAGATATTATTTAGATGTGCTGAAAGGTCATTTGCGTAAGGGTCGTGGAGTTCACAACTAACGAAAGGTTGGCAAGATGATATTGAGATGGAATTCAAGTTCGACGTTGATTTATTTCTCTGAGTAATGATTTGAGCTCCGTTTTCATTATCAGGTTTCCGTGACAATGCCGCCAAAATGAAGATGAGTCACGGAACTTCGAGGGAGACATCCTGGTGGGTGATTCTCGTCTGCGTTTTGGCGGCAGTTTTGACTGCGTTCGTTTTTCTTTCTCTTCTGCTCATGTTGAAGAAGCAAAGGAGGAAAGAAATGGACAAAGAAACTCATTACTTTACCAGTGGTGAATTGGGCAAGTTTTTGGTTATTTGCAGTAATTTAACAAATATTAATTCAACCATTTTCTGCAACAAGTTCACAACAGAACTGGATTCCTAAGGAGATTAAGCAGGCTAAAACACGTTATTTCATACAAAATACTAATTTTTAGGAGCATCGATTGCACAATCCACTACAGCGGAGAAGGATGTCAAGAAACCAATCACACCTGTGTTCGAGAGCACCTATGAAAACCTGTCCTCCGTCTACAGCGCTCAGTCCACCCACGGTTCAACAATTGATTCAAAACCATCCCCTGCTGCCAATGGCACCGGTAAATTCGGAAAAGTGGCATGTGCACCGGTCTTTCCACAAGCCATCCACCGTTACACTCAACAACATACCGGTCCAACTCTGCTCGGTAACAACGCCGAGCAACTTATTTGTCAGACTTACATGATCAAACCAAAGTTGATGCAGGATCAGACCCTCAAATCAGACGGCTACAAAGGGGTTTACGAGGGTGAGGGGAACACATGATGATGATGATGATGACGATGCCGATGACTATGACGATGATAATCCCACATTGAACCTTTTTCAATAACAACTATATGTAATAAAATATGAAACATAATATTATGATTATGAAATTTAAAATGCACTACTAACAATCATTACAAAGCAAAATATTACTCGAAAGGCATCAACACTCAACTATCTGAATCCTTCCTGCCCTCATACGAGGAAGACAACTCGATGAGTCAACTGCTGGCGATGCGCAAGATGTCCCTGAACTGTCAGCAGATGTCCAACTACTTCAAACCGATCGAGTCCAGTCGAGGTCAAGAGCCTCAGAGCAGTCGGCCCTTCTACACCATTTCCAACAGAGCTTCTCGCAATTCCAGGCGTCCGACCAGCAGCGACATGGAGGACAGCGAGGTCTTCAAGGCCGAAGTGGAAAGACGCTTCTTGTCTGGAGGCAGAGATCTCTTTTCCGACCTGTGCTCCTCTTAAATTTCTTCCTATCTACGTTCAAATCCTCATTTTCACTCTGAACTGCTGAGGCAATTCTTCCATTACTAAATATTTTCAAGGAATACTCATAGAATAATAATAATGATAATAATGGTGGAGATGGTGATGATGATTTTGTCGATGATGTTGATGGTAATGATGGCGTTATGGTGATGATGTTGATGGTGACGGCTATTTTGATGATGTCTAGAGGCATGGTAATGTGCCGCTTCTGTGCGAAACTGCAGTATCGGGAAATTCGAATTCAAGGCTTTCATGTTATTTTGTTGCCAATCAAGCTGACAGAAATTATGACTATTTACGCGTCGGATCTCCTCAAAATCATGTGTCTTGATGACGGAATAATCATCCCACTTTCCAATAATCTCCCTCATCCGTCCTTCATCCACAGAAACATTGGGATGTGCATCTCCACGGTAGCATACATGAGTTGTTTTAGTGGCATCTATTTTGTTGTGTTGTAGACGATTATTTTTTGAATTATTTTTATATTTTGCATACAGATTAATTTCATTTTCATTGGTGAATAATAAAGTTCTTCATCGCAAGTAGGAATTTGTTCTTGTCCATTCGGAACAACTTTCGGTCGATGAGAAAATTTGATTCTCGAATTACATCAGAAGGCCTGCGCACACATGTCATGCATGAATGCGTAGCTGTACCCGATCCAATTGAGTTCTGAGAATGAAAGTTTCATAGGAATTCATTCTCACAGTTTTTTCTAAATTTCTTCTGACGCCTTAAAATAAATTGAAACAAGAATAATTGAAATTAAATTGGAAAAAAAGTGTCTCAAAAATTGCTTTCGTCAAAAAAAAAAAGAACGAAATCAAAACGAATACGTGACCAGCATTAGTCACCGGCGATCATCATCATCATGCCTGTCATCAGTGTCACTGGCATCATCATCATCAACATCATCATCGACCATCATAAACATCACCATGCATCATTACTATCACGACATCACGAGGAGCTTAATCGAGACGATTAATAAATTCTTTCACACGTTCGTAAGAAGTACTCGATCACGTACAGGCATGAATAAGGTCTGTGAAAATAAGGACAGATAAAGAGACGAGAATAGAAATTCATAGGAATTCATACAAATCGACAAGCCATCCACATGTTTAAAAACAGTTTAAAAACTTTACAATTGAATTTGCCGGACTGGGTTGAATAAACTTAGCATCTCTCTCAACACGATTAATCGACGATTAATTGACGCTTAAAACGTCCAAAGACTTCAACTACTTATTTCGAACTAATGACTTTGTAGACCCCTCTGGGTTTGGCGGTTGTGGGTGCAGGTGCTTTTGGACGTATGTGGACTGTTGGTGTTACGCTCGACTGATTCTCCACCGTATCCTTTGTTTTCATTTTTGCCTTGAGCATTCGAAAAAAGATTGAGTTTGTGAAAGTGAAATAGAAATAATAATAATAATGATAATAATAATAATAATAATAATAATAATAATAATAATAATAATAATAATAATAATATAATAATAATAATAATAATAATAATAATAATAATAATAATAGAATAATAATAATAATAATAATAATAATAATAATAATAATAATAATAATAATAATAATAATAATAATAATAATAATAATAATAATAATAATAATAATAATAATAATAATAATAATAATAATAATAATAATAATAATAATAATAATAATATAATAATAATAATAATAATAATAATAATAATAATAATAATAATAATAATAATAATAATAATAATAATAATAATAATAATAATAATAATAATAATAATAATAATAATAATAATAATAATAATAATAATAATAATAATAATAATAATAATAATAATAGTTTCACTAATTACTGACCAGGACCGACTGAAGCTCCATCAATGCTGGCGGAAGTTCTTTATCCTAAATTAATAATAACTGTAACATTAACGTTAATAATAACATTAACATTAACATTAATAATAGCATTAATTTTGTTGCTTAAAATAATTTTGTTTGTGTGTTTTTGTGTTTGATTCTTAATGCAAAGAGAACAAATTCTAAAACGAAATATGTTATTAATGGTTAATTATTAATTAGAGAAGACGTGAGTGCATGAGAAAAAAATTTGTCCGCCAACCTTCTTCCGATATTCCAAACTCTTGCTGGACTGCAATTTGTCTCCTTTCTGAATCTTCGACATCATATTTTTCAGGTCACTCAACAACTTATCCTGATTAGAAGGCTCTGCTAAGGAAGCTAAGGAAATGTTCATAATGTTCATTCATTCATTCATTCGTTCGTTCACTCATTTCAATTCGTTCTTTCAATTCCTCGTATTTTTAAAGAATTCCTCCTTTATTCTACTTAATAAAGGCAAACTAAACTCATAATAAATCAATTAAAGTCAATAAAGTTAAAGCAAAAAAAGTTTCTTTTTAACCTGTTGTTGTCAAGTTGCTAGGTCGACGTGACATCTGTTTCTCTGGAATTTTTGTATTCCTGAAACGACGAGACGCTAATAAAGAATTGTTGAGTGGATGAAGAATTAAAAAAACATTCCCACGTGGGTAAGGAAGGTGGTGGTGGTGGACAAGGAGGAGGGGGAGGAGGTGGTTGTGGTGGTGATGGTAATGATACCTCCTCGCATCGCTGCCTCAGTTCGGTCACTTTAAATATTTTATTTTAATTAATTAGTTGCTAATTAATTAATTTGAGGTTACTTATGATTGCTATTATTATTAATTTTATTATTTTTTTTTTTTTAATTATCATCATTGTTATCATTATTATCATTATTATTAACTATAACTTTCTACTTTTTTACTGACTTTCCTGCGTGGCTTCCTCCTTCCACTTTTCCAAATCCATGACGGACTTGTGGAGTCTTTCCACCTGAGAGTTTGCAATTTCCAACTGCGTCTCCAAGGAACTCGTCCTTTCCATGTCCTTGGAAGCTTTCAACTTCTCCTCCATCGCCGCAACCTTATTTAGCATCGCTAGTTTTAGTTACAATTAAAAATTAAAAAAAAACAAATTAAAGTCTCTTAAGTTGTGAAGTAATAATATATATTGTACTATTGTAATATAAATTGGTTCTGTGTAGGAGAACTGTATAATCATATTTTAAGTGCTACTTTGATGTGATTAATTGAAAATATACTGAATAAACGTAATTTCTGTGACATCACAACTGTATGGAAAATGAATATTATTGTGATAAATATTATTTACTTATTATTATTTTATCTTCAGGCATACCGCTTTTTTGTGGTTCTCTTTTTCCTCTGTCAATTCCTTCGACAAGTCTTCAATCTGTGCCAAGAGTTTGAGAATTTTATCATCGGATGATCCTGAATTGATGAGAAGTACACTTTGATGATGAAGAGCCTTTTCGCGGGCTGAACACTGCAAACGAGGAAAGAGGTTTAAAAAGTTGTTGCAATCGAATGTTAATCGAATGTTTCTGTTTGCTGTGCCTTGGTTAAAATTAAAAGTTAAAACCGTATGGCAATTCGCTCCTGGGTAGTTTTGAACGAATTTCTAAGAAATGTCGTGCAGGTTCAATTGAGATTCGTTGAAGCAAGTTTCAAGTTGATGATGTGTTGTCATCGTTGTAAACCTTTTAGCTTTTTATGCAGGCCTAAGTGTGTATTAATAAATAAGTATGTAAATGTACTCCTCCAGACATGACTTCATGGGAAGCCTCCTCCATGTTTTTGGTGCTACATAAATATTTAAACAGCTGATGCTATATATATTTCTATTAATGGACTGATTTTCTATTCTTTATAATTTATATGCATGAGGAATACATTCCAGGATAATATTAGAGAAATTGTAGGAGAGAATATTAATTTTAATAAAATTTCATATTTAATGAATAATTAAAAAATATCAAAACGAACGTCAAGTGCAAATTTCTCAGCCGTCTCCTTCTTCAAAACTTCCTCTTGCATCTGATCCTGAAGTTTTGAAAACTCTTGGATGGCCAAAGTTGATGCTTCGTGAGGAAAATTTATTTTATTTATATATTTATTTTATGAAGAGATTTATTTTAATCTCAATAATTTCAACTTCATATTTTTTTTTATTCTTGCAATACCTTTGCATTTAGCAGCATAAATGATGGTGTAATTTGCATGTTAGTTGCGGTTGTACGCTTTTATCGCTTTTAATATTTGAAGTTATTTTTAGGTTTTGTTAATGACTTTCAAACAATCAAGCGATAAATGAAATTATATTTTTTAATTTATTATTAATACTATTTTTAATTAATCTGGTGCAATTAAATAATCTCTGCTGATGCAAACATCGTTCATAACAGAAATAAATGCTGAACTGTCGAACAAACTCGATTCCTAGAAAAATATTTTTATTACATTATATTCTATTCGTCACAATTTTTTGTCTTTAAATAAAATACTTGTGTGTCAAGGGAGACGTCTCTGGTATTCCTAAATTAACTAAATTACTGATTGATTGATTGTTTTGTCTGCTTAAATATTCTGTAACCATATAATTATTTCCCTTATCATGTCAACCGCCGGGTTGGTTGATAATTATAAACTGGTAGCTAAAAGTTAAAGCTATTTAGAAAATATTAAGAAGGCGCTTCAACGGTAGAAACAAAGATATCCAAATAGGAACTACAGGTTGTCTTATAAAATAACTTATAATTGGACATTTAATTATAATATGATTGATTGATCATAACTCAATAAATATAAATCAAATTAAAATAATATTATTGTTATTACTATTCTACAAATGTATTTAATTATTCTAAAGATTTTGCAGATAAATATCATCACTTACTTCGTCTGAAGCTGTTTATCAAATTTTGTAATTCTTCATTTTTCTCGACAGATGCCAATAATTTTTTGGTCAGTTCTTTGTTCTTATTAAAAGATTATTGTTATTATTAATAATGTCATTTTTTTATTATTATTATTGCTAATATCTTTTAAATGTATTGGAAATCCTATTTAACGACAGATTAAGCTTTTTACCAAACATTCAACTGAGCTTAGAAGAGAGAAGCTTATGACGGATATCACATTTTATCTGTTATACTTTTTTTTGTTATTGTTATTATTAGAATTATGTTTATATTTATGTTATAACTCCTTTATTCTTAACTTTGAACAGTACTTGACAATAAATTAAATAAATTATGAAATAATCACAAACCTTATTTTCCAATGCATCGACGTTTGCTGTCGATTCTGACTTTTGTCGATCCAACTTTGTCAGTAAAAGGTTTCGTTCGGTTTCAACATCTACAAATGAATTTAAATTTTACGATGAACTTTAAGCTGGATGATATTACTAGTGGTCTTGCTGTTGTCGTCGTCGTTGTCGTTGTCATTATTGTCGCCTTTGTCGTTGTTGTTGCTGATGTTGTTGTGGTTGTTGATGATGATGATGATGATGATGATGATGTTGTTGTTGTTATTGATGATGATACTAATGTTGCTGATGTTGTTGTTGTTATACCTGCCAGCAGCTTTTCAATGGAGTCATCCTCCAAGACCTCACAATCACCTCCGTTGATGTCGATGTCAATGCATGATGATGGTGATGATGATGATGCCAACTTCTGCAAGAGAAACTGACTCTGCCTCTTCAACTTTAGGTTGACCGTTTGAACCTAATTAAATTAATTTTTTGTTATGGTTTATTATTTGTTATGAGTTTATTAAATCAAACAGACTTTACCGTTTAAAAAAAAACAAAAAGCGAAATCACTAAATAAATTCAAATAAACCCAAAGGGCCAGCCTTAAGGAAGCTGTCGGACTAACCCTGAAAGTAGTTATATACAAAATTATAAGCTAAACACTTCCACTCAATAAATATTGTTTGCACAACATTTTGAATAATAAATAAAGTAATTTGAAAGGACATGTGTTTAACTGAGTTAGATCCTTGATAGATGAAGGTATGGGGGAGTAAATTCTAAAATTTAAAAGCAATAAGTAATAATTATTGTCATTAATTTAATTAATTTGTTTAATTAATGCGATTAAATACATTAACAATTATGACGATGTTTGTTTATTATTTATTGTGACTTGGGTTTGAGTTAATTATTTTGTGTTGCTTTGTACGTTTATTAGAGCGAATATTCGAAATTATTTTACAAATACAACCTTAGATAAACAAACTTAAATGAAAAATATTCAATAATTGAGAAATTGAAATTCATTCAGAACAATACTTTATTTCACATACACGCACCAGCACATTTTAATCAGCACAACAAGCAATTAACATAGAAAGATTGAATGAAATGGATAAAAAATAAAATTAATATATGACTTTTTACTGAATTATTTGACAACAAATATAATTTATTCAAAATTTAATATTTAATAAAAATATTTTTTGAAATTAATTATTATTTACAGTGGATTTAAGGGCTTGCTGGGGATTAACTGAGTACAAAATAGCATTGCATTATAACGATCGCTATGACGAGGATGATGATGATGATGATGATGATGATGATGACGATGACGATGACGATGACGATGACGACGACGACGACGATGATGATGATGATGATGATGATGATGATGATGATGATGATGATGATGATGATGATGATGATGATGATGATGATGATGATGATGATGATGATGATGATGATGATGATGATGATGATGATGATGATGATGATGATGATGATGATGATGATGATGATGATGATGATGATGATGACGATGACGATGACGATGACGATGACGATGACGATGACGATGACGATGACGATGACGATGATGATGATGATGATGATGATGATAATGACGATGACTTGTTTTATCTATTATTAGTGGAATCTAAAAAGAATTTAATAATTAAAATTGAAAAATAATAAACTAAAAGCAATAACTTATTAACTTATTAATAATAATATAAATATATTATGCTGTAACAGCAAAGATGATGTTATGTTATTATATTACAATAATATTATTAATAACAACATTATTACAATTATCTAGTACATTAATGATATTATATGTAAAATTGCTTATTATTATTATTATTATTATTATTATTATTATTATCATTATTATTATTATTATTATTATTATTGTTATTATTATTATTTATTATTATTATTATTATTATTATTATTATTATTATTATTATTATTATTATTATTATTATTATTATTATATTATTATTATATTATTATTATTATTATTATTATTATTATTATTATTATTATTATATTATTATTATTATTATTATTATTATTATTATTATTATTATTATTATTATTATTTATTATTATTATTATTATTATTATTATTATTATTATTATTATTATTATTATTATCATTATTATATATGAACACACTTGTTTTGCCAAAAGCTCGGCATCATGTCTGTTCTTTTGTTCCTCTTCAAGTTGTTCGTTGAGACTGACCAGAGACTCACAGGCAGGTTGGAGGACTGAATTAATTATTTTAGGCAGTCGTGTTAATATTATTTATAACACTAATGTATTATTATATTACAATATAACTTACTATGTTATATTAATAATATTAACTATAATTTATAATAAGCAAGAAAAATAAATTAAGATTTACGCTACTGTCGTTATTTCTGCGACCTTCATTTAACTAATTATGATTAATCTCAACATGCAATTTAATGACTCGCTAAACAATTGCGTCATTACCATCACTCTTAATAACAGTAATAATAATAAATAAATGATAATTATCATTTAAATGGATATAACGTTACGAAAATACATGATGATTGTTTACCTGTTTGAAAACTTTCCAAACGTTGTTCGTTTTCAGTTAATTTCTCCTTCAATCCTTCGCACTTAATAAATGTTATTTATTAATAAATTTACTTAATAAATATTAATTAATATTATTAAAAAGTATTATTTAATAAATATTAATTATTTATTCGTTAACTCATGTCTGACTTGCCAGTGGTGGGATTTTAAGCCAAGATCTTGGCTTTTTTTTAATTTTGACTCAATTTTGGGTCAAAAAATTCTAGATGTTTTGTTTTGAAATCTAGGTGTTTTTGGAGAAAATAATGTTTGGGGTTTCTGAAAAGCTTTTTTTTATCTTTTCAATGAAGAACTTCATCATACCGGCTTCCTTCTTTTCCCTCATCTTTCTAAGCACGTACTTCATTTGATAACTTTGATTTTTGAACAATGGATGGTTACGCTGTTACTCGAGTTACTAAAAGTGATGATCTATTCCGTAAGAAAGATGTGGTACAATCAGGCACTTAATGGTTTGATTGGATTGGTTGACAGAGGATTGGATACAGCCACATTCCAACAATCGCATTGGAGTAAGATGTAAAGTTTGTTAATGTTAATTGAATATCACTAATAAACCATCTCTCCTGGCAGGCTCAGAAATATGTGAAAACCATGAAGGCCCGAACTTTGGATATTGGCCAGTTTTGTAGGTCTTCTAATGAGCTCTCAATTCAAAATAGGCTCAAGCTGAGTTAACGGCTTTTATGGCCGAACACAATACTCCGGTTTCGCGAAAGAATGTTTTGCAGTTGAAGTTGGTCAAAACAAACTGTCTAACCAACTCTTGGTTGGGATGGTGAACTCTTGCTTGTTAGCCAAACAGGCAATTGGATGGAATTTTTGTTCCAAGTTCATTCCTGGCAAGAGTTTGATTGATGATGCGACGCAGGGACGTTGTTGGCAGAGATATGACAACAATAAGAAACACAAAACTCAAAATTTTGCTAATTTTGATAATATAGTTTCTAATAATGACTAAAATTAAATCATGTTTGACTTGATTTCATTACTAATCTGATTTTTATTTAATTGTGAACCCATGGCTATATATAATAGAATGAATGGTAATTAAAAATTAATTATATTAATTGACAATAAAAGCTGGTTTAATATGATCTGGGCTTTTCTTGGTTTATTGGTTGGGGTTTTTTTTAAATCTCACTGGCAACTGTGATGCCTATTGCCACTTTAGATAATTATTTTAATATGTTACAATAAATTATTACATTATATTACTTTATAATTGTATTAATAAAGTTGGCCATAAAAAACTAATTAAGACCTAAAATAATATAATAATACAAATTACGATTAAATCCACTATGAACTATTTGAAAACGGTCTAAAGGTGAAAACAAGGCGACATGACATTTGTTTGAACCCCAATGAAAGTACAATAACTCCAAATAAATAAATCCAGGGTAAAATATAAAAAAGAAACATTTGCTAACCTCATTTTGTAATTCCTCAACTTTTTTTTTTAATTCATTGCATTGCTCGCAAACTTTGAGTTAAACAAAAAATGCGAAAATTCAGTTGCGAAAATTACTAAGAATTTCAGAAGACAAGAAATTCGAACCAAAAATGAAAAAGATCAAACTAACTTTGAGTCGTCTGCGCCACATTTTTCCTGCGAATCTCGACACTCATGTTGACAAGATTTGAGAATATGTTTACAAACAACCCATGAAGGTGTTCTACTAAGCAATTATCTCGCAATTACATCCGTTTTATCTCATAATTATAATCGTTTTTCGTGACCGATAAACAAGGAAGTCTCTACAGCTTTGTGAGGCTACTTGTCATGTTAAGCTGAGAATAGAAAACTTCTTCGTCGATAAAGGCTAAAATCGGACTTATGCTTAACTGCTTATTGTATTTTATTAGCACTCACTATGTGGCAGATATAACATATATAACAACGATGATAACATTGCGATGATGTTACACCTAGAATTGTTACATTTAAAATGTGGTTATCCTTATTAATGCATCAGTTAATCGCTTAAGCAATATTAAATGGCATTAATATGAATACTTTTTATCCTGAAGTCATTGAGGTCCTTTGTAAAGCATTTTCAGCTCCGCACGAAGTAGTAAAGGCTCATGCAATTTGAAATTATAAAAGATAATGTAATGTGGAATTCACATTCTGAAATAATAAACTTTAAACTGTCACTTCTCGGCAGCAATTCATTTTAATTTTGAGAGTTTATAAACTTTATCACATCTCATTATTGCCTGTGCTGCTTATCCAATACTGATCAGTTACTTAATTAATTTGAAGAAGAATTAGAAGGCTCAGTGTCGTGGCCTCAAAACTAACTTGTTAAAAGATAGTGGTTCTGAATATTTCTTAGAAGCATTAGTTCCGGAATTTGGCGTGGTCGGGGCCCAAAAACACAAACCAAAGAAACGTTTTTTCTTTGTCCAGGGGGCAACAGGACTGGCGACGAGGTTTATGGACCTCAACCACCACACTGCACTCGTGCTTCCATGTTAAAGTGCTATGAAATGTCATGAATTTTATATAATGCCATTTTTTCTTTGTAATAATAAGTCTAATAAACCTCGTCGCAATTTTTCTGTTTATCAGGTCGTTTATTATTTAAGTTATTGCAAATGTTTTGGCAATATAAGTTTAATTATTTTTTTCTTTTTTTAGAAAAATTTAATAATTCAAAATGAAAAAAACAAATCAAACAAACAAAAAAAACCAACAGGCGGATTAATAAAGAACTCATGTATCAGCTTTAAGGAAGCGCAAGCTGACCCAGAAATATCAATTAATTGAAAGAACAATAATAAAACTGCCGAATAAACTATTAATCGAAAACACCACAAACTAAGTACAATTTAAATAA
The DNA here is from genome assembly GCA_021613335.1 of Whitmania pigra. NCBI lineage: Eukaryota > Metazoa > Annelida > Clitellata > Hirudinida > Haemopidae > Whitmania > Whitmania pigra. The sequence goes on from JAJTWR010000308.1 coordinate 1,017,044, forward strand.
TAAATATAATAGTATGAATGGTAGGATCTGAGTCTGATTTTGATAGATGAGGGAATGGTGTTTCCTAGTCTAGGTCCATATCATGTTATTGAAAAGAGCTTGAGGGTGGCTTTGGCAAACGATGGACTATATTCATGACGGAGGGGGTATGAAGGTTTGGTGTAGTTGACACTTTTGGACATAAGACCTACAAATTTATCTGGAAGGGCATTCTTATTGTAAGAGAACATAACTGGGGCAGTTTGAAGACTGTGTATTTATTGAAGATTTAATAAATTGTTATTGATAAAAGTCGAATTTGTATGAGATGAAATTGGCAGTAAAAATATTATACCGATGATACGCTTTTGTAAGATAAATAATTGGTTAAAACGAGTGTGATAAGTAGATGCCCTTTACAATATTACAGTAAGTAAGATAAAGATAAATAAGGGAAAAATATAATAGTATTGCTATGTTGGTATTTACAAAAGGACGGATTCTGGCAATGATACCAATATTCCTAGCTATTCGGCCTTGTATGTGTTTTATGTGATCATTTTCAATTCCTTCATTCCATTCAGGCTTTGATTTCTATGATTAATTTATGGAGCTATATTTACTTATCATTAGAAATAATATTAAATATTTATTCTTGCTGAATCTAAATGGCTTCAAGGTTTGCTAGTTTGTTTAGCAAAGATCACATAATTTTTTTATTATTCAATCATTTCTTCAGGTTATCTTAGACAATAAACATAAACCAATATTGGAGATCTATAAAGAAATTCCGATGACGCTGAAAGATTAAACTAATATGTTCATTGATTTCAGAAAAATGTTTGCTCAGGCGATTAAAATTTTTATTCAGGACAAATTTTAAATTCAAGCATCGAATTGGCAGTGTAAAAATTGAACGCAGTGATGGTTTATTGATCAATTAACCAAATTATTTTGAAAAATCATTCATTTCCTTTAAAGAAAGATTGAGACAAAATAAATAAATTTAATAAGTAAATGAAATCAGTTTCGCGGAATGAAGATTACTGGTTCAACTGAGGAGCTCCCTAATTATGACTTCGAAACATTCCTGTTAAAATGTGTTATTTTAAGTCATGAAATAATTCATAAAAATATTATTTGAAATTGTGAAATAATTCATGCAAATATCATCTAAAGTCATGAAATATTATTTGAAATCGTGAAATAATTCAAAAAATATTAAAAACTTACTCCTTCTCTTCTTGAACTTTGACTTTATCAGAATCGGGATGGTCTTTTGAACATGCGGTCGGTTCTAATTTGTTACGAAATTAATTAATTCAATACTTTCGTTATTTCTTTATTAAATTAATAAACACCGGAAATACATAAATAGATTTTTATCGAAATTTTAAAATCGAAATGAATTCAGATTGAATAGTAGACGTTGTATTGCATAATTTGTGTAAGCTTTCTTATTTAAAAGATCAAATTATGCAAATTACTCTGAGTAGTTAAATAATCCTTTCTAAGTGAAATGTCAATTTTATTTCAATTTACCTTCTGGAGCCTCAGAGAGTTCTTTTGTTGGGGTGACGCCGATTGAACTTTTTCTTTGGCGTTTCGTTAAGGATTTTTTCTTTTCCTTGGATTTTTCCTCCCAGTCCTCCAAATTCTGAGCTTCCTTCACGTCCTGTATTTGCTCCATTATGATCTGAGCCTGATTATAACAAATGTTACCTTAATTTGGTCAAATAGGACAATAATAAGAATTGGCAAGATTTATTTAATATTATATTGTCATATGAATTGATAGTTAATATATTACAAATTAATTAATATTAACAGATAATAACGGAGTTACAGAGATTGTTATGATTTGAAGCATTAATAATATCTCAATTTCAGCATTTCTACATTTATATCAGTAATTTTTTATATTTGTAAAGAAATTTTAAAGATATCTTAACACTAAACAATCTTATCAATTTCAGCATTTCTATATTTTATTACATTTCTATACATTATTATATCAATGATATATTTGTAAAGAAATTTTATATATATCTTAACACATTGGCTATTTCACCTTCAATGCTCCTGTGGCCAAACCAGTCACCAGGCGATCCAATCCTCTGGTGCCAAGCTCGACCAGAGAGGAATAACTCTTCTCACTGACTTTTTCCAAATAATCGTCGATTTCCTGGAAGTCATTATTTACTTGAGCCCTCACTTTTTACTTAATTTGATGAAAGTCCACAACATATTTACAATAAGTAAACTGAATTAAATGTTATTTAAACTAATTAAAATGTTTATTTATTTCTTTAAAAACCGTTAAACCTTTTCGTGTTTCATAAACTGAGGATGAATGACTCGAATGTACAAAATATGAGCTCCTTTTGTCATCGGTGAAAGGAGCCAAATGACAAATAAAACTTTAACCTCATAATAAAAGGGAAACCTGAAGAATACAAATAATTTAGTTTAAATGTACAATTACCCGTATATCTCAAATATAAACATCGTTTAAAGTATGCGTGATGTATAAAGATGTTATTCTTAGCTAGAGTGATTCATACGTTGAACGCATTGTTGTCAAGTATGAACTTTTGCGTGTGCCACAAATCGATTTCTTAATCATCAGATGTTCGCGAATATTTTCCTAACGAAATTCTTTACCTCTCGAAGCTTCATGTTCATTTATCTTGCATGTGTTTAATAGTCCTTAATGCAGGGTGTGTGCATTTTATTAAAGTCCATTTCATAACTAGAAATTACGCAGCAGATTAATAAAGGCAAAGCTATTAATCGTCATGGAATATTACAAAGATTTAGATTATGTGTGTTAATGAGTTTGACGCCCGAAGTGATGTTAAGGATTCTGCTTATGGAAATGCTTAAAAAAATTAAAAATGTTCACCAAGATATGAAGATATCGGTGACCAGTTCCACTGAGGTGAAGATACTAAATACGATCCAATATATCATCCATTTTGTCTGTCAAATTGATATGCTAGCATTGAATGACATCGAATTTTAAATTTTAAAAATAAAATTATTACTAACGTATTCTTTAATGTTCTTCGTTCGTATGGCTTTAAAAGAATGATATGACGGAAATAAAAGTCCAAACACAATTCTGCATTAAATGGCATTTTTATTGTGTGTTTTATTAGCAAGCCTCTAAATAAAGCATATTTTGACACTAACATTACCAGCCTCGATACCAAAGCAGAAAGCATGATTGTTCAAATCAAAGTTAACCAATAAGATGCAAAAGGTATTTTTCTAATATTTGACGAAGATAAAATAAGGGCTTAATTATTCGTTCCGGGGGCTCGAAATTGTGAACCCAACTCATATAAAGCAACAGATGTTGTCCAAGCTGAAACTCAGTCTAGTCAATATGGTTTTCATAACATATAAGTTTGAATAAGCCATTAAATTGGAAAAATAAGTACTGTTTATTATTTGATACAAATTTAATTTATTAATAATAATATCTTGCTGCAGGAGGATAAACATTCAAGTAGTGGACTCATTTTTTAATAATAAGAAATTAAACAATTAAGTTAGCAAATTTATAAAATTGTTAATATTGTTTAATTAAGAATGTTGTGATATATATTCGAGAATTCTTAAATGATATTATGACGACAGACATGTCACTTTTAAACGCATAACTGCATCTTTCGAATATTGTGCTGAGTTGGATTAAGGTACCGTTATGGCCAGCGTCTTAAGACGCCGTATACCATATGCCACTGGCTTTCCAGAACCTCCAGCAGAGAGGCTTGAGGCTGCTTCTAGCGAGGAAAAAATTGCTAAAGCTCCATTACTAGAGAAAGGCACATTCTGGTTGACAAGAATCGTGATTCTAAGATATATTGCCTTTATTTATTGTAATGCATGAGAGAAATTGATGAAATCTTAGTTTCTTTTTTAAAATAAAAAAACTGTCTTGCAGTTGTAGCTTTCTTGGTAGCCTTCAATCAGAATGAGGCACTGATAGGGCAAAGAGGATTGCTACCTGCAAATTTGTTCTTAAAACAAATTGAGAACCGAACTAATGATGATTTAAAAATGAAATTCACTTATGTTCCATCACTCATGTGGCTGTTTGACTATGATAATCATCTAAATGATCTGCTAAATGGAATGTCTCTTCTTGGTTTACTACTGGCTGCCTTGGTTATATTCTGTGGATGTGCCAACATTTGCGTGATGATCCTGCTCTGGATTTTATATCATTCGATAGTCAATGTAGGTCAAAGATGGTAAGTAAAAGCAGAACTTATTACCACTTATGGTAGAACTGTTATCTGATTGTTGGAATCCATTTTATTCAACAGGTATTCTTTTGGTATGTGTTTTAAGCTTTTTTGTAGGCAAGAATTATTCATTTTTAATTTTAGTGTCATTAAGGTTTAGAATTTTTTTTTGTGTTTGTCAATAAAATATAAAATATTAAGATCATGTAGACACATGCAGTATAAATTAAATTATACTTATTTTTTTTTGTGTTTGTCAATAAAATATAAAATATTAAGATCATGTAGACACATGCAGTATAAATTATATTATACTTTTATAAAGAGGTAATTAGCACATAAGCTATATAGAAAGATGTGCTTGTTTATAAATAGCAATTAATACTGAAAAGTAACAGGTCAATAAATTTTAAATGATTATAATTTATTTAGGATGGGAGTCACAGCTTCTGGAGACTGGATTCTTGGCTGCATTTTTGTGTCCTTTGCTCACATGGAAACAATTCCCAGAAGGAACATCGGCCCCATTTCTGATAATATTTTGTTTTAGGTGGCTCATATTTAGGATCATGCTTGGTGCAGTGAGTGCCATGTATTCTTAAGTATCTGAGAGATGAGTTGTAAAAATGAAACATCATTAAATTTTACATTTAACAATCTTATCTGCTTCTTATTTGCTAATTTAATAGGGTTTAATCAAAATCAGAGGAGACAGATGTTGGCTTGATCTAACCTGCATGAACTACCACTATGAGGCATAACTTTTTGTATGGTTTATTTATTAATTTAGTTAGTTTAAATGGAGTTTGTTATGTCGCTTTGATTTCTTATTGCTAAATAAGTATTTGTAAGTGATAATATGTATTGAATATTATAACTTAGACTCAGCCAGTACCAAATCCATTGAGCTACTTCATGCATCAAGAGCCGGAAAACTTCCATAAATTTGAAACTTTAGTGAACCACTTCATTGAATTAATGGCTCCTTTCCTTCTTCTCATGCCTCGAATGTTTTGTGCAATCGGAGGCTTTCTGCAAATATTGTTTCAGGTTAATTCTTATTATTATTAAATTCTTATTATGGGTTAAATGAATAATTTAATTGACAGTTACTTTGGACTTTATTTTAGGTTCTTCTGATAATAAGTGGTAATCTTAGTTTTCTTAACTGGCTCACGATAACTCCAAGTTTGGCATGTTTTGATGATAAATCACTGTCATGGATGTTCTCAGTTCAAAAGTTAAAGACTGTTAAAGCTCTGCAAATTCTTAAAATATCTACAAACCAAAGTCATAAAAAAGGTGTAAATACATATTCTTAATATTAATTCCCAAATGCTTATGATTTGTTAATTTAGGATATTACATAAGACAGACTTTTAATGTCTGTTTTACTTTGATGATTGGCTACTTGAGTATCCCCATCATTCAAAACTTAATGTCAGCCAAACAAATTATGAACACTTCATTTGACCCTTTGAGAATTGTCAATACATACGGAGCTTTTGGAAGGTGATCTATAGCTTTTAAATTTATTATCATGTAGTTAGAAAACTAATAAATTGCCACAGCAACTGCTCCACTTATTTTATCCAATTTAAGTTGATGAAATAATTCTTACCAGCATAACTAAGCAGAGGACTGAAGTCATATTTGAGGGTACTCACAGCTTGGATCCTCACGACCCAGGCACTAAATGGCTTGAATACGAATTCAAGTGTAAACCTGGTTGTATGCTTTATGCAATAAAATGTCAATGAATTATTTTAAAATCAAGTTGATTTTATTTGAACGCGTCAGGAGGAATATCTCGAAGACCCTGCTTAATTACTCCGTATCATTACAGGTTGGATTGGTTGATGTGGTTTGCAGCCTTCCAGGTAGTCATTTATGATCATTTTGTCATAATAATAAATTTCATTAATAAAAATTACTTAACTCTGAAATGCTTATTTAGGATTACAGGCAAAATTACTGGCTGATTCACCTTGGCATAAAGTTCTTGCAGAATGACAACAGCACTTTGACTCTCATCTCTTACAATCCTTTTGAGGGAAAGATACCCCCTAAGTTAGTCATCTGGTCAAAATTGTCCTCAGGAACCCCACTGCAAAATTTTTAATTTCAGATGGGTGAGAGCCGAGCACTACAGGTATCACTTCACAAAGCTCTGGAGCAATGCAAGCTCAAAAGGGCACTGGTGGAAAAGGAGGAAGATAGGGTCATACCTTCCACCAATTTCACTTGAGACAATCAAAGATTATGCCAACTCAATGCAATGGCCACTGTGAAGAAATGATGGCCAAAGATCTCAAACTTAATTTTACATTTCTTATTTTTAAAATTAGTTTAAATTTTTAGATTGTTCTGTTGGAACAAAATTTTATTTATAACCTATCTGATTAGCACAGACATCAAAATTTATCCAAGGCAGTGGTACACCACCCCAAGGTAGAACATTCCATTTAAAAATCAACAAAAAGTACTAGAACAATTCATTTCATAGTGTTACATTCACAAGTGCAAACAGTCCAACATTTAGTTTGAAACTTCTAGAAAGAAATTGTTTGAGCACAGTCTGAGATAGGTGCATCAAGGTATTTTTCAGGGATGTGTCTTGTGACATAAGCTAGAAAAAAAAGATTTGTTAAGTATTAAACACGAAAAACTGAGTGCTCACATGTACTTACATTCAAAGATCTTTGGGGAATGGATAACTGTCTTTGACACAAAGCATCTCATGAATTCCACTACATTCATGATGTCTATGCCATTTGAGAGGAACATCTTAGCATCAGGGTGGTTTCTGGGCATGTCTGGAGGATAAAAGATTATGATAAAACCTAAACATAATAATATATAATTTCAAAGAAATGAAATTTGAGCTTTCAAACCTGTAACGAATAGGAAGTGTCGGCACGATCCATGTCTTGCTTTCTGCAGAGCCAGGAAGCATGCTTGATAGTCTGCGGTCGATTTAGGATCGGATGTGTAGAATTCATCGGTCAGGACTTCAACGATGCCTGCTGTCTTCGAAGTTTGGAGAATTTGAGAAATCTCTGTGATACGTACATGCTCCTCAATGTCATCTTCCAATTGGTACCTGGAAAATGCATTTTCAGATTCATTATATTTTGAACACAAAGTTTAAACCAGCAAGGATAGAAATATTCAGCAGTGAACTTCTTCCCTATGGAAAAGCAGATCTGTTATTTAAAATAAACCTTGAGATAAAATACTTACATCAATTGATCCAATATCTTGAAAGTGGAGGATGTAATTAGCAATTTCCAAGCTGTTCCTTTCTCATATGTCTGCTTTCTCATGAACTGGCACAAACCATCAAGAACATCTGCAGGTTATTTTAAAAAATGTTATTATTAAAACATCAACCTATGGAATAATCACCAAGAAATCTAAAATTTAAATACCTGATTTGCATGCAATCAGTGCGGACTCATCCATGAGGACCATGCCGGCCCGAGGGAAAATCATGGAATACTTCTTGTTCATGACGTCATCAAAGTTGTTATAAACAACGAAGACAACCCTCAGGTCCCTCTTCAATCTCAACAGCCCTGGAATTTGGTTGACCAGTTTTGAATCTTCTTCATGGATAAAAATGAGGCACTCAAAGTTTGGAAGATGTCTCAGCAGAGCCAGATTGTACAGGTCAAACTTCTTTAGGCCTATATTGTCGAGGTACCTCTCAACTTCTTTGCTCAGTGATGTTTCATTCTTGAAAATGTACGTTCTGGTGTTTTTTGGAGGTCTGTTTAGTGCTGACCCCTTCTTAGCCGTAGATGATTTTCCAAGGGAAGCTTCGTCCGATGCCGACGTCTGTGAAGCAACATTCCAATCGGTTGAATTCTCATCTGAAGTTACAGCAACGGGTTGTTGGAGCGTTTGCATGACCTCCGTATTGGCAGGCACGACGGTAGCAGAAGCCATCATGGGATATTGCATGGCCAGACCTTGATAGGCTTGCATAGACGAAAGGTCTGGCATGTAGCCTGGGATGTAACCTGCCTGATAGGCCCATGTCACCTGTGGGTAATGCATGGCTGAATAGGGATTGTAGGCATATCCAGAATATCCAAGGGTTGAGGCAGTAATGGATGCAGCAGATGCAGAATAGACAGCCCCGCTGCTGTAAGCCGAGGATTGAGCCGCCGAAAAGGAAGATGTTGCAGAATTCGAGACATTAGTCCTATCTGAGCTGTTCAGCTGACCTGTGGCTCCTTTCAAATTGTTTGACACATAGCTATGCATGCCTACAACACTTTTCAGAGGATTGTAGCGCATACTCTTGGACTTTCCTCTGGAAGAAAGCTTCTTCTCTGCTCCATGGTACAAATCACTCATTACCTGAGAAACTTTTTCCAAATGAGGTGACACACCAGAAAAATCAATTTCATGTGTCATGTGGTTCTCAAAAAAGTTCTCCCCTTTAGAATACTTATCAACTTCATTTTGGAATGTATTGAAAGCATCCTTGATGAGTTCCCTCGAGGTGGCCTTAAGATTTGCATTCATCTTAAATATACCCATCAAACCAAAGGACTTGAAAAGAGACTTTGTCTGAGCTGAGTTTTTTGATTTCTTGCAACTTTTAACCTTTATGTCATCTTTCTTCTTACTGGCTTCTACTGCTTGTCTGAATGCTTGCATCAAAGGGTTGTTAGAGCATTTGAGAGCTTGTTTTCTAGGAGTTTCATCATCATCTTGTCTGTTCTGCACACACGGATCAAGTGTTGACAGTGAAAGTGCCCACAAAAAGGCATTCTTGGAGTTGACGAGGTCCACGCAAAACTGCTTGATGTCGGGTATTACACCGACCAACTGCTCCATAACACCCGACGAATCCATGAAGATGTGCATGAGAGGGCTCTCGTGAGAACCAGGAGCCAATGTAGGATCAAAGTCAACATCAAAGTTGGTGTAAAGGCGATCTATGCCCTTTTGGCTCTGGTAAACATCAAATCCGCTGGACAAATACGAGTCCTCGTACAGTCTCGGTTCGGGTTGAAAGCTCTTCTTCACTGGCTGCTCGTCGCATTTCAAGTCATTTTGGATTTGAACATTCAGTTCTCTTTCTTCTGATTTTGAGGGTACATCCTTGTCGGCATCCTTGTGCTTGTTCTTCTTTCTCTTTTTTAGTTTGTGCTTCTTGTCTTCCTTTTTGCGTTTATGCCTTTTCTGGGCATTGTCTTGCTGATCCTCCTTGTCCAATTTTTTCTTCCTTAATGACCTGCTAACAGCTTTCGACTTTTGTATGGTTGTGCTTGGGGCTTCACCACTTTCGTTATCACTTAAACTTCCTTTAGAGGGAACTACAGTGCTCTTTGCACAAGCAATTCCATCATCAAACAATTCATCAGTGCCATCGTCCATGTGATGAATTGGCGAATATAAGTTGTCCACAATTTTTTGGCTGCCCCTGTTACAAATATTTGCAAGTTCTTCATTGAAGACATCAAATTCTTTTTCCAGACTCATTTGGAGATTATTTTTGTTTTTTAAGGATTTGTTTTTCTCTCCAGTTTCATCTAACATTTGAGCATTTAACACATCATCTAGATTTAAGCTTTCTTGAGTGCAAATTTTTCTTTTTTTTGCTGGTTGGTGAAGCTCAGCAAATTGTGACTTGATAATTTCATCCAATTCTTGTTCAATATTTGATGTATATGAGCTCTTGTTTTTGAGGTTATTGTTTGAAATTTGACTGAGATTTTTAGACAGTGTGCCAAGCCTGGGGAATTCAAGCTGTTTCAATTCTTCACACCACTTTTCCATATTCTTGGCTAATTGAGATCTAAAGTGCTCAAAGCGTTTTCTCACCACATTATCCAAGATGTCATCCAAGAAAAAGTTCAGTAGCTCATCAGAATCAAGTAAATGACAAAAATCTGCCAAATATCTACAAACTCCTTCCTTGAAAAGTTGCTGGCATTGTTCAAGAGATGTGTCAGTTTTTAGAACTCGTTTGGGAGGTCTGTCAATAAATGGCTTTCCAGGAACATGACAACCAATTAATTGCAGTGGCTTGGTCTTCAGCCATTCTTTATTAACCTCTGACAAGATTTTTTTCACACCAATATCATCAACACATTGGCTTTCAAGAATTGTTTCCATCGACAAAACCTTTAAATGTTCATTTCTCTTCAACAGAAAACGTGGAAGCTTGCCAAGCAAGATGCTATTGAGATCACTAGCGAAATCATATCTTTCAGCAGCACACAAGTCATCCACTTCCAAACTGGCAATATCCAAGTTCTGAAGATGCTTCGTATCCACACAATCCGACAGCTTCGGAAATTGACTTTTCTTCGGAAATTTCATGATTCTGTTTTAAATTCGTTAACTCGACCAATGTTCGATTTGGAAGGCAATTTCAACGCTGTTTCAATAGGCAATTAATGACGAACAAAACATAAGTTGTTGTGTCAACTCAGCGCTGCAAAAATTTTGTTTTGTAATCTTGTTTAGAAGCGATCATAATTTATCCATAGACATAGCTATTAAAAAAGAAACAATATAGCATTGCAATAGCTCAAATGTATTAAAATTGTAAAATTTTATTTTTAATAATTTTTATTACTATAATTGTATATTTTATTTATTTATTTATTTATTAGACACAATTGAAGGGCCCAATTGGACCACTGACACAATTGCAAGAGAAAACAAAAGACATCGACCGGCATGTACACAGGGGCAGCATATACAATAGATTAAATGTAATTTAAGTAGTGGCTAAAGTCAATGTCCCGTATTACAGCGTTGAAGCAGGAGGCCGTGGTTGATTTAACGACATCACCTGGCAATGCGTTCCATGGCTTTACGATTCTATTGAAAAAGGAGAATTTAACAATGTCTATAGAATAATTACTTTGTTTAAGTTTAAGACAATGTCCTCGTGTTCCTGTATAGTTTTGTGCAATGAAGGATTGTATTAGAAAGGTATTAGTAAAGCCATGTAATATTTTGAATCCAAGTGTTAAATCAGCCAGAAGTCGCCGCCTTTCCAAGGTTGGAAGCTTGAGCAACCTTAGTCTCTCCATGTATGGATATGATGCCACAGATGGAATTGATTTGGTGAACCGCCTTTGCACATTTTCTATTTTGTCAATTAAGTATTTGTGATGTGGATTCCAGACTGGGGAGGCATATTCGAGTATTGGTCTAACATATGTACAAAAGGCGAGCTTTAAAATGTCTCGATCTTTGGAAGAAAAAGAGGTTCGGATCATCCAGGAGATTGTTGCGGCTCTTTTGGTGATGGCTTCAATGTGTGAGTCGAACTTCAGGTAAGGATCCATTATAATCCCTAGATCTCTGATCCTGTCGACACGCTGTAGGATATGCCCGTCAATGGAGTATTCATGGAATCCCCCTGTCTGTTTGCGTCTTGTTACAGAGAAAACTTGACATTTGTCAGGCGCAAGTTGTAGTTGCCATTTGTCACTCCACTGGGCCACTTTGTCAAGAGCAGATTGTAGCTGAGTTGGAGAGACTCCGTTCGTAGTGTACAGTTTGACATCGTCAGCAAAAAGCTTGCAAACAACATTCGAAGTCCCGAGCAGGCCAGGCAGGTCATTTATGTAGAGTAAAAACAGGGTTGGCCCAAGTACGCTACCCTGGGGCACACCGCTGGTGACCAAAGCCTCCTCCGACACAGAGCCGTTGATTTTAACCTTTTGAGTCCTCGAGTCCAAAAAATTGCCAAGCCACCCTTTAATACTGTCTCCAAGACCATAAGCTGAGATTTTATTGATAAGTTTGGAATGTGAAACTGAATCAAAAGCCTTTCTAAAGTCGAGGTATATTATATCAGTGGTAAGCTTAGCTTGGAGTTGCTCTGACCACTGCTGAGTGCACTCGAGCATATTTGTAATTGTGGATCGGGCCTGAACAAAACCATGTTGACTGACATCTATCAACTTGTGATGGGTTAGATGTTGCATAATTGCCCTGTTTATTACTCGTTCCATCACTCTGCAACTTGTTGAAGTAATGGAGATTGGTCTATAGTTTTCTGGTGTCGTGGTGGGTCCTTTTTTATGGATGGGTGTAACCAGAGCTACTTTCCATTCCTGGGGCAATTTTTTGTCTTTAAAAGATGTATCAAATATGTGAGACAATGGAACAGCAAGCGATGACGCACACCTTTTCAGGAACACATTGGGAATGCCATCGGGACCTGCTGAAAATGATGGATCCAGTGTGCGAAGAGTTTTGTGTATGCTCTCTGGAGAGAAATCAATGCTGTTTAATGTGGTGTTGGAACAGGGAGGAACATAGAGGGCTACACCGTCATCAATCGTAAAAACTGATGTAAAATAATTATTGAATTATGTGCGAGTTTATTTCTGATTGTTAAGAAATCATTGTCATTATGTATCTTTGCTGTAGCAACCTATGACTTTATTAGATAATGATGATAAACTTTGTATAAAAAGATTAGATAATGATAACATTTGTATAAAAACTAAAACGGGCTATTACGTCCCCTCCCCCAAATTTAATGTTATTTTTTATGTTTTTATGTTTAATTTTTATAATTTAACTTTTCTAGTTTAATTATTATATCACTTACTATCCTTTAGAGCTACTAGTTATGTGCGTAATTCTATTATAGTTTACATTACCGGCTAAGGAATTAAGATGATTCTTACAAGTCATATTTGCCAGTTTTGGTCTTACATTCAACTCTTTACCAGATTTTGAATTGGTCTACCCTTCTCAATCATGAAAAATGAACAACGCCGTGGTTACTACGGTGAAATTAAAATGCCATATTGCCTCGATATATGAACCACCAACATTATTTACAAAATTAATTGTTCTTAATTACTTCAATTAGTTTAAACAGTGGTTTTTTGAGGAGTTTCTTGGTAAACAATAAAAGTTTATTGCAAAATGTAAACGCGATGCCCTTTATGGACGAGCCCAATTGAATCCATCTGAAAAAAAGCATCATCCAAAATAAAACAGTTTTTAATTGACCTTTGACCTCGCAAGCCTATATAAAAATGCTGCAGACACATGAAACTAATTAGAATGATATTGACACTAAAATATGTAATTAAAAGCTTTTTTTTTATAAATGTTTCACTAGTTATGAAGATGTTTCAAAAGCGGAACATTGGTCAGCTGTTCTCATCATACGAACATAAGAGTTCTACTGCAAAACATCTAAGTGTACAAACTATAACCAAAATAGAATTATTTCACAGCATAAATATGCTTGGAAAATGCAAAAGCACTGTTACAATTTGTGAGATATTTTAACTAACATCACAAAATTTAAAAATAGTGATATTTAAGATAAATTTTAATGCTATAAATATCAATATTTTGTTAACTTGCAACTTTAAAGTTTGCTTATAAACTCTTTTTTTCTAAACATAATAATAATAATAATAATAATAATAATATAATAATAATAATAATAATAATAATAATAATATAATAATAATAATAATAATAATAATAATAATAATAATAATAATAATAATAATAATAATAATAATAATAATAATAACAAATAATAATCGTTGCATTCATCTGCAACGTTGTGGTTGGGGCATAAGAATTTGTGTATGCTCTTCCCCCAGACTTTCTAGGAATTATGTTGAATATTACGTTGACTGAAGGATGTCAAATTGCATATGATATATGCGTCAATCAAGCTCAACATGAAGAAAGAACATTTGACTCATTTTCTTTGATTTACGACTGTTGCCATTTTCCAACAAGAAGACTTTTCTTGAAAGTTATTTGAAAATTGCTAATCAGACGGACTCGTCAGAGGCGTAGCCTGGGTATTTTGCGCCCGGGGACAAACTATAGAATTGGCGCCCTTTTCCATGTCTATATATTTAATCTTACTGTATTACACTAAATTTGAAATTGTAATAAAAATCAAATTTTAATGGCACAAGGCATCCATTTAAAAGTGAAAAACCATTCTACAAATAGTAGCGCATCAGTCACCCAATCAGTCAGTCTAAGATGATTTACATGCATAGTAGTCTAATAGTGTTTAAAATAGATTTATTTTTCTTGATTTAACAGTTGCAAACTGATCAATAACGTCATCAAAGTCTGTTTTCTCAAGCGTTTCTCTATCTATTCTAAGAAGAGCAAGATCACTGAGACGATCCTGTCCCATTGACGCACGCAGATATGACAAAATAAGTTTCAATTTGCTGAATGACCGTTCACAGCTTGCAATTGAAACCGCTTATTGTTAACAAAATTTGTAGTGAAATTCGAAAATTCGGAAATACGTCGCTTCCATAAAGCACAATAAAACCAAGGAGATCCAAAGGGGTTTCTGGTAGAGTTTCAGTTCGCTTTCTCAGAAGCATTCTGCAGTCCCCAATTTCGGTGAAGAGTTCGTAGCCATTAATGTCCATGTCGTAGAAAGTTGCAAAATCTGCACAACTTCGACGAATTTCATCTTCATCTGTGTCAGATGTCAGAAGAGTCTTAACGTCCAGCAGAAATCCAAATTTTGTGTTCAGGTCTTTGAGTCTTGAAAAACGTGTTGACATCTCCTGTTGAAGACGATCGAACACATTCTTCATAACACGCATTGCTTCCTCTTCTGATGAGAGTCCTGCATCTCTTGCCAGTTCTCCAGGCATTCTCCTACGTCGCCTAATTCTTCTTTCTACCGGAATATCCCATGCTGTGCATTTTGTTCTGGCGTTTTCGACCGCAGCCAGGCTCAAATCATCACGAAGCTTGATAAATTCTTGCTCCAAAGATTCAATATCAGTCGCAGCTTCCTTGAAATTTATGGTAGGATCTTGTAGGCGCTTCTGTGCACGATCAATTTTTCCAAGAACGACATTCCAGAAGTGTAATAAAACTATGAAATTAAAATTCAATATACAGGTCAGTAACTGTTGTGCACCACTTCTAGTTTCAGGTGTCATAGTGGAGTCTTCCGATAATTTCTCTAGCAATCCAACTAGTTCATCCAGTCCTTCATGGATAGCTTTAAAAGCTTCAGATCGTGCACTCCAGCGTGTTTCAGACTCTCTTTTTACTGTTATGGGAAGAGCTCTTTTTAATTCTTCCCAACGAATTGTTGAATGAGAGAAAAACGAATATATGCTTTCAAGTGTTCCAAAAAAAGTTACGACAACAGGATCTTGCTTAGCTGAATACACACCTGCTAAATTTAAGCTGTGGTTGTCACAGTTGACGAACAGTGCTCTAGGATTTCTGTCACATATTCGTTGTTGAAGGCCAGATATATGCCCAGTCATCACCGAAGCATTGTCATAACATTGAGCTCGACAGTCGGCTAGAGGTATCTCATCAGAATTCAGTCTCTCGACGATGACTTTCTCTAGGCTTGCAGCATCTTTTGAATATATCTCGATATAACCTAAAAATGATTCTTTGATTTTTAACACAAACTATTATTTGAAGCTATCATATAATCAACGGTAATTTCAGTAAAAACTAAAAATATAATAACTTTCTTTTGGCAGTTGGCGGCCACCGGCCCAGTCCAAGCCTGGTGGGGGCGCTCGCTGCAGTGCAACTTTGCGTTAGCCTGATACCAATGGGAGTTTCAGAAATTGTTTTGATTTTCACGCTTTCACGAATGTTGTTTATCTTTGTCTATATTAGAACAATCACAACCAGTCTCTGATAAAAAGTTTTAATATACCTTAATAGAGTGTAATCCGTTTTAAACCACAATAAGTTCGTCAACAACACTCTAGTATTACAGTAGTAGCCACTGCAGAGTGCATGCAGAATCCGTATCCTGACTAGCTAGCAGTGGTGGTGGGCTCACTGAGTTCACTGCGCTGGCAGCAGCATCAACCAGGTCTGGATGGCAGACATATCAGACGATGGCTCATATCTGCCCTGCTCCAGCCGCCGCTGTTGGCTAGCTTGTGAGTGCGACCTGTTTTACCAATGTCGCCAAAATTAGGTAGCCCTCATTTTGGCGCCCCTGTATCTTGGCGCCCGGGGACATATGTACCCCCTTGCCCCCCCCTAGCTACGCCTCTGGGACTCGTCCGTCAACCTAGTTTAGATTTTGTCCTGTTTTTTGATGTAATGAACTGTTTGTTTTGTCTGCACAACTATAGCACCTAACGCAGACGACGCAATTGTTTTCTTGAAATAATATTACCAAACGTTGAGCCTGGAAAGTAAGCAGAACGGTTCATGGAAAATATCTTGAAGTCTGGAAACTCAGGCTAAACAACCAGCCGGACGTAATTATTAAGCTCATTACCTTCTAGAGAAGCTACAACGCCATCCTGAAACATCAAACAAATTAGTCTGAGCTTTTTAATGGCTGCTCTGTGCCAACTGCTTTGATTTGCAACAAGACACATGCTAATCATTACGAAACGTCACAATGGGTCACTCTCAATCATAAAAAAAGAACTTGCTCTGCTACTAAGTCATACACAGTTCCACAAAGTACGCTCCAAACCTAAAAACAGCTCAAAACGCGATCGACACGCCACGGTTGGTGGGGTATTATAAGATTATCAGAAGCATCTTAAAATCAATAATATCAAGCGTATTACTGCAGATTTTCAGCTTCATAGATCAAGTATTTAAAAACCCAACCGTGAAAAAACAAAGCAAATATATAAAATGGTCAAGAATTCATGCATTAAGTTGAAAACGACTCAACGACGAGAGGACGAAAATTGAAAGATTCACAACAAAACAGGAGATGAACAAATGTACTCGCAAAATTCAAACGAAGTGTGAACGGCCACCTGCAAGTGACGTGTAGAATCATCGAAGCAGAACGATGGTCCTTGAAATGGGAACACGTGCTAAGGATTTAGAAAAATAAAACTTTAACAAGGAGAACTTCTCAAGTCGAAACAGCAGATTTTTAAAAGGAGCAGAAGTTGTTGTGGGTCGCAATACTTTTTATTGGACCATCTGAGATTCTAAGATCTTCAGGCACTCGAAAGCTCTGTGGTTTTTGGCGTAAAAGGCGGCATTGTGGTTCTCGTGGTCCAGCAAGTCCGGATTGGCTCCGTACTGCAAGGAATAACAAAAAGCTAATGACGGAACAACCTCTTTCGCTTTACGAACAAGAAACTCGTCCACAAACCCAGAGAAGCAGCTGGACCAAGACCACACTGCCAACAGCAGCAGCCACGTGCAGTGCGGTCCTCGTGTCGGCAGAACTGTGCGGTCTGTTGACCTCGGCAGGAGTGCAGTAGGCCAGTACCAGGATGGTACTTTTCACGTCGTTACGAGCCACGGCGTCCATAAGTTGCTAAAAATAGTAACGCGATTTAATTGGAGGTTAACTGCGATGATAAGCGCCAAGGTCGGCAGACGGATGAAGAGTTAATAACTTGATAAACTGGAATGCCGTCGAATGGAAGAGGAGGGAGGTAATTCTTTAGCTCGTATTTCATCCTTATCCACTTGTCTTTCTCCTCCCTGGTTGCAAGTCGATAATCAATCAATCAATCAATCAATCAATCAATCAATCAATGGACCGATCAATAAATTATACAAATTCTGAAGACTCGTCATACCGACTAGAAGTAGCAACTGGTTTCCTACACCCAATAGCGTTGGCTTCCCACACGGAGTTGAGCATGTTATTTCCTACGGACGTCATCACAGCCACCAAATTGGACCTGAGAGACGAGAATGGTGTTAATTAAAAAAATTCTTCCCGAGGTAAGTTTTAATTTCATTCAATCAACTCACGGCCACTCGTCGAGTTCCAGGGATCGAACCCTGGACAGGTGAGTTCCGAGGTTCCGATGTATGCCCGAACATTCGATGCAGATCAATGCGCCGAGGTTCAAACTCGCCCACTCGGGATCTGTGTGCAACGAAGCGATTAAAAAATTAAACATTGAATCGTTAAATCATTAAATCATCAGACAAATTTCATGTTTAGCTCTTAGCAATATAAGAAAAAAAAATTGCTTTATCGTTACAAACACTTAACTAGTTAATATTATTGAATGACCTCAATAACCTCAATTAGTTTATTAATAGATACAAGATAAGTGATCGTGATACATCGTAAGGATAAGAAAACTACAAACTGAGAGCCGTGCAATCGGCACAGGAGTTGTTTCCCGGAACTGAACGTATTTTACTGATGACAACCATATTGGCTGAGCTCGTCATCTAAAGGAAAATATAATGCAGCATAACATGTGACATGTGACGTTGTCATGGAAACAATATTCCAATTGTTTATGACTTCAAACCTGAGCTTTGGAGCTCCTGTTGAGTTGGAGACTTGAGCGTATCTGCTGTTCAACAGCTGACACCCAATCATCTCTCTCCTGTAACAATGCTTCCAATTACACTTTATCCTCATATTACAAGCATCAACGAACTAATAACAATAATGATGGTAATAATAATAATAACAACATAATTGATTAAAGCAACGACAATTAACGTATAAATGGTCTCTAATTAGGTTACTATCGTCATCGTCATCATCATCATCATGTTAGCCATCAAACCTAGTGGCTCGTATATCATGATGAAGTGCGTCATGTGGGAGAGAGCACTCTACACCATCATCATCATCATCCATAAACAGACATTTTTTGTGAACACGAATGAAATATTTGGTAATTATATATATATATATATATATATAAAACATACATGTATTATAACACCTTAAATTAAGTTAATTCTTTAATTTTTATTAACTTGCTTCTGCTTAATTCCTTTATTATTGATAATTTCTTTTATTTGTTGAGTTTTAGTTTCAATAAAAACTCATGAAACAAGTAAAAGCATAAAAATTCAAACTATAGGAAATAAATTAAAAAATTTTCCAAGCTCTAATCAAGACTCAAACCTCAAGACTGGAAGCTTCAAAATGCCACTGTTTGCTGTCAAGGGAAACTATGACGAATTCGAAGCCCGCCTCGCTCTCTGCATGCATAAACCAAAATATCGTCATGGTCGTCGCCATCGCCACCACCATTCACTATCACGACCACCACCACCATCATTATCACCACCACCATCATCATCACTATCATCACCACTATCATCATCATCATCACGAACATGTCCTGCGCAGCCACCTTGCTCGCCAGCGAAGGAAAACCGGAATAAATGAATGTCTAAAAATGAACCTTCAGTTCCGTCCAAAGTCCTGGAATTGCTTTTGATTCTTCGGTGCTTCTTCTTGGCGAGAGGAGTTTCCAGCTTCTGTTGCGAAGGTAGCGAGTTCAAAACCCCTTGAGATCCAGAAATAGGATTATTTACACTCATCTAGAAGTTCAAGATAACACCTCATTAAGTTACCTGGATTGGGAATAACGATGGAATCGGCCATCCTCACAGAACTCGATGTTGCTGGAGCAATAAAAGAAAACATCTTAGAGACATTAATTAATTAATTAATTGTAATGCCTAATGTTAATTAATGCTAATCAATTATTTCAGTTACTCAAAGTTAACTCCATGAATTTTTCAATGGATTTCACTCATTGTGCTTTTCAGATCCGAGAAATGGAATGCATTGCTTTCAAAAGAACTTCATATTTCCAACAGTGGAACAACAACATCGAGTTCATAGATAAGACGGACGGATTTAGCTGCCTGGAAAAGTTGAAGGCCTTTCTTGCAGCGCAGAACACAGAAATAATTTTCTGTTCAGAAAATCAGGATTCCGCTAAATTAAGAGCAACTTTGTGAGGTTATTTTTGAGGCAGATAATTCTCTCTTCGAGTTCTTTATGTTGTTGAGAGGTTTTTTGCACATTTTTTGGGAGAACCATCAAGAAGCTTATATGAGTCCAGAGCCAGGACTAAATGAAGCTATTTTGAAGCAACTAGTTTAAGAACGATAGGAACGACCATGAATAAGTAGTCACTCACAGGTTATGGAGCCCCTGTGGGCAGGCGATGATTGGTTAAGATCAGATTGTCTCGACAGATGCGTCGATAAACTGGTTTTCGACAACTCGGAACCTCTGGGGCGCTGACCTGGGATCTTGACGGTGGTCTGCCCGAGTTTTATCTCCTTTCCGTGGCAGTTTTCCATGTAATCCTGGAACGAAAGAAGGAGGTAGCAATGGTTTCACGAAGGAGCGTAAAAAAGCACAAACGTTTAGAGACGAGTGATAAGTTAATCTGCCGTCGTCCAAAAGAGTCACGTATTTCTTCTGCCAATCCTTGCTCAACGTTTTGTTGCTCCTCTTGTACAACCATCCCTGAAAATATAAATAAATTAAATAAATAACTATGAACCCATTTATGATGAACTCACAACTTGACCCACGATGACCCAAATGTATGTTCCTTATTAGCGAGGAAACGATAAGGCTTTAAGCGTTGAACTTAATAGTAATAATAATAATAATAATAATAATAATAATCATCATCATCATCACCTGTTTGATGGGAATGACCCTCCCTACTCCAACCTTGTCTACGACCTTGACCTTCTTATCGTCGCCTTCCTTCTTGCTCTGAAGGAGAACAAATGTTTGTTGAGACCACCTGTGCGTCCTTCCCACGATAAATAAACATCCACACATCCACACATCCACATACCGTCACATCCACGCATCCACGCACCGTCACATATGCTTTCAGCCATCAATCTCACCAATAATAGCAGGATGTTCTAACGTAAGGCTCAGAAGCGTTAATTCTTAATCGTTTATTTTCACATCACTTTTTTATTTGCAGACGTTAAAAGTCGATATCGTCGTCAAAAAAAAAAACAAAACTCGACTATCTTTTTACAATACATTTTTCCAGTATTGTTCGATTGTAAAAAGAAAAATTCTCGTCTACCGTAAAGATGTTCGACTTCCTTCTGTTGTTCTTCCTGGCAGGAGTGGGTGTTGTGTTGGGAGTGGTCACGTTGAGGTAGCCGTCATCCTCAGCTTGTTCCTGACATCGTCGTTTCAGTAATATCGGAATGTTATCAGGATTATAAAGATAAAAAGGAAATCAACGTACACAATTATGTCGTGTCATTCATCAAACGAAATTCCTTTTTTAAAGCAGAATATAAAGACGACAAAAAACAACAACAACAACAACAACAGCAGCAACAGGCAGGCTGCTGCTGATTAAATATTCAAGTAAACACATCTAAATGAGGTCGACAAACGTGCGTGCGATAAAATTATGCCAAAAAAAGAGGAAACGTATCAGAGCTGCGTTGATGATATGAATCACAACCACCATCAATCATAAATCATTGCACGACCATCAATCACGAGCACCACGTGATACTCAATCAAAAACCATCGCACGAGAATCAATCAATCTATCAATCAATCAATCACTAACAATCGATTGAATGGAGCAGGACCTCTGCCTCGGTAGATTTCCGACAAAGTGATGTTTATTCGATTTGTCCTTCGACATGGGAAACTCTTTGAGGAATGAATCTATTCTCTCCTGAATGGAAAAATATTCAATCGTTCGTAAGTGTGACTGAAAGTATTCCTTCTGGATGGAAAGAACAGTCGCGCAGTTTCGCTGCCACGTGACGTCATCCGCGTGATGCACACGTGGAAAGAAACACGGCAAGGAAATTCTTCCGGAAGTTTTATTACTCAGCATTAGCATCCGTCTCCATAGCAACCCGCGTTTAGTTTTTGCGAGAGGAAAATGAGGAATGAATAATTGGCCGAGTAGCATCGGCCTATTGTTGGAGGACGTTTTTGCATTTCATGAATTTGTTACAAATAAATCATCATCCACAATTATATTCATAATGGTTACAAAGTTCAA
Organism: Whitmania pigra; assembly: GCA_021613335.1. Classification (NCBI taxonomy): domain Eukaryota; kingdom Metazoa; phylum Annelida; class Clitellata; order Hirudinida; family Haemopidae; genus Whitmania; species Whitmania pigra. The sequence continues at coordinate 1,039,044 of JAJTWR010000308.1, forward strand.
TCTGTAGAATTTCCTGAATTTGTTACAAATAAATCATCCACAATTATATTCATAATTATATTCATAACGGTTACAAAGTTCAATCCATAGAAACTGATAAGCAGTAATCATCGTCGACACGCTATGAAATCATGACCGATAAGTTTCAAAGGTAGATGTCAGCATGCGATGTTAGAAAGCATTATTAATCATGCAAGAAGCGAAAATGCTCAAGTCGAAATGTTAGTAATTTTCCGAGGTTTATCAAACATTAGAACAGATGGAAAGAAAGAAAAGGTACTCAAAAATAAAGTTAATGAAGGTCAGCCCGATACAGCCATACATCAAAAGGCTCAAGCAACCAGACAAAGAAACAAACAGAGAGGAGGATTCGTAGATCCACACCGGCTCATACATCATCGTTTCTCCTGAGAACAAAGCATTCCGAAAGCACCGAGGACCGAGCGACTGCATAAGATTGAAGAATGCATCTCTTATCGTCTTGAAACATCTGCTCATTACCTGTCATCTCAATCCGAACCTCTCCGCTGAATAGACTCCAACAAGTTCTCATTCTCCATCCATCCATCCATCCATCCATCCATTCATTCATTCATTCATTCTAGCTTTCCTTTTTGATTTATATCTTTTTATCATCTCCGTTCAACAAGTTGCACAAGCAATTTTAGCCTCGCTTAATATTTTCACAACGTTTACGGCCCACGAAACCGACGAATATCTGAGAATTGTTAGAAAACAAAACAAAACAAGGAAATTACCTGCCTGTTTACATCGCTGAAGCGTAAGTTTTCCAAGGCAGAACCATCACACTGAGTCATCCGTGCAACAGGACAACACAACAACACAACACAAAATTTCCCTCACTCGGCGTCAACAACGTCGTCAAGCCGACAACATCTCCGAGAACAGGATGCTATGAAAGCACACTGAGGTAATTACTTCATTTCTAACAGGATAAAGATTTCTTCTAACAAAGACAGCCTACTTCTAATTGGTCAATTTCGGATGATACGGATAGGTAATGAGAAATACGGTCACACTGAATACTGATGATAAATTTACATTTTGTGGGATTGACATTTATTTACTTGGGCGCGTTTAACAGTTAACAAATAGTTCAATAAGAAACATCTCAAGTTAATTGCAGTCGCCATTAGAAAAGCTAATTTGCAGACAATAATTGAAAGCCAATCTGGGACAGTCTGGGTTTTGTTAATCTTCCGATGCGTGAAATGGAATCAGACGGAGTGAAAATGAAATAGTTTTGCCAAGGCTCTAAGAAAAAACATGCAAGAAATGGGTAACACTTAGACAGGCTTTAGAAAAATTAAATAATAATAATATTAATAATAATGATAATATAATAATAATAATAATAATAATAATAATAATATAATAATAATAATAATAATAATAATAATATAATAATAATAATAATAATAATAATAATAATAATAATAATAAAGAGAGGAAATGTTAAGCAAGTCCATCCAAGAAAAGACGTGCCCCATGCTGCGAACTTACAGCGAAACTTCTGCCCGTTTTGCCTCTCTTGACATGAGCCGAAGGAAGATCGCCCATGTCGATCTGCAGCGATAACTGAGAACCACGCTGACGAAGATTCGAGTCCTGAACTCGCCGAACAACAACAGTTTGCCATTTGTTAGCATTGAAATCGACGTGTAAATACAGCCTCCTAGAATATTCTAGAAAGTTCTAGTAGGTGATATTAATAGCATTTATGAGGTAAAGCTAATAGTGAAAGTAATTCCGATTGGCTTTTGTAATTATGTGAGGACCAAGCAAGCTGTTATGCTTGTAATTGTTGTGCAAATAAATCAAAATTGTGCCAAAACTAACAGCAACTCACAAGCAATTCAACTCACATGGAAAGAACTGGATTTGAAGGTGTTTTTTGAGAAAGAATCAATTTTTCGCTGAAACGTTGGCGTGTTGGTCGGAGATATCGAAACGAAATTTGGGTTTTGAACCTTGTCAACAAAATTCACGTTTACTTACATCTTCTGAAGGCTATGAATTGTTCAATGAATAAATTTATATGAATGTATATTAGCTTCCTTAAAACTTCAAAAACAGGCCATAATTTGGTTGAGAGCTTTGACAATAAATAGAAATCAGAGATTCATTATTTGTTTACAATTCATCTCTCAGATGGATAAACAACAAAATATCGATTCAGCAACCCATCAATAAGACCATTATTTAAGATTATAATTTATTTAATTATAATTTAAACATTTTATTGCTAAAATGTATTTTAATAGATTTATATGACCCGCCGTCTCGTACCTACATTTGCACGCGACTGACTAAACGTGTTCCAACAACTGAGCAACTACGACAACCACAGCAAATAACCATGTCGCCACTTTAAAACCCATAGACTCAATTCGCAGCAGTGGATTTAGGCCAAGAAATGTAAACAAGATAAGGGTCAGACAAGGTAAGATGAAGAACATCGTCATCACTTACCGAATGAAGGAAAGATGTTTTTGGATTGGTGGAGGTTTGCTGTGGAAAAGAGGATGGAAGGATGGAGTGGAGGCTGTTTGACATGTCGTTGCAACCGTTCTCCACCTGTCGATCCATAATATAACAGATGTAATATTATATTTCGTACATAACAATATATTTGGATAATAATAGTAATAATAATAACACGATACAATTAAACTTGAATAATAAGAACAACAATGATTTATGTTAACAAGTACAAGAATTAATTCATTGTATTTTATTACATTACATTAGCAGTAAATATAATACTACAAATAATAACTAATATAAATAGATGATAAAATAGACTGAGCTTGCATTAAATTGTTCGCACCGATGACGTCACGAATGGCAAGGAATGATGCTCAATTGAAACTCATTCAAAGACATTCCAGCTCTGAGAATATTGCTTTAAATGCAATCCAACGATGCTACCAGTAGCACGACAAACCAACTCATTACCATCAGCATCGTCATCATCTTCACAGTCATCATTATCCGCTTATCAAGCTCATTTGCCAGCCCTCGGCAGATAGTAAATCAAAAACAGCGTGAAGGGCGGGTAAAAGTTAAAGTGTAAAGAAATAAGTGACGAATGTTATTAAAATTCCAGACATTCTTCCGAAGTCGTTTGCAATTTAAATCAATTTAAATCGCCTGCAAGAGCCACTCATTTCGGCTCGCTTTTAACAGCTCCAATTACACGACTTGTTTACATGAAAGTCGTATTTACATATACAGGCGTATATATTTTAATTATTATTCATATATTATATATTTTAATTATTTAAACATCCGGTCATTTATTATTGCCGTCTGTAACTACATTAATTAATGTTCACTGCATTCCAAACTAACGGAGCCATATTGCTGCTCTTAATCGTGGCACACAAAAAAAAAACGTGAATATTTTCAGCTTGTTTTGAACTCGGAGGATCTGTCATCGAGCACGGAGGCAACAAGCAGAAGAAGCCATTCATCCCAAAAGATAAGTGGCTCATTCAGCTTTCCTGTTTAAGAACCCAAGAAACCTTCGCTTCAGAAATACAGCACAGTCAGAAGTGAGCAAGAGAAAGAAGATGCTTCGAGAATTTCAGGCATGGATGATGCATAAGGTGCATGCATGCTTGTAACGATGATGTAACGATGACTGGCCTAGGATAATGCAGTGTTGTTGAGCAACGCCGAGGTATCAGCTAGGGTAGCGATCTAACAATTTTAGATCGGATTGAAAAATAAACAAGCAAAAAAAATATAGAAATAAATCAGATAACAATAATGAGATGATAATCATAATCATAATCATAATCCAGACAAGTCAACCGACCGGTATGGGGATACCGTTTTTCTCGGGTTTGTTGAGCCTCCTTTGAGCGAAATTGTTGAGAGGAATGTTGCAGTTTGATCCGGAGTTGAATGGAAAGCCGTCCTAAATAAATTAACAGTGCAACGTCCATTCATCAATTTCAAGACTCCTCAACGATCAAATATGTAATTAAATTGAAATGCGCTTTAAACAAAAAAACACAAATAAAAAAATCTCTCTTAAAAATAAAAAATAAAAGAACCTGTGAAACGGGGATGGATGGATCTCTGAACGATGGAGCTTGTTGGATTCTGATGGTTCTCTGCGAGGTTCCCGCGTTTGCGGGTTGTCTCAGTGCAATGACTTGATGGCACGCTGTGAACAGGTTCGTTCGAACAAAATATCCAAAGTTCAACGTGCAGTTAAGTTTCGGAAGTTTATTATAAATTATCTGATTTAAATCATTTTTGTAATTCTTTCCTAAATTAAAATCACTATTAATAAGGATAATTAAAAACCAATTTATTAATAATTACATCTCGTGTTCATCGATTCGGTTCAATAACAGATTATAGAAAAATAATCCAGCAGGCTCATTGCAGCCTAGATTAATAGCCTAATATTCAGGTGAGCTTCAATACGATTTAAGATCTTTGTCTTTCAAAAGATGTATAGAGCGGCCTACATTGTCACAATTAGCACATCTTGTCTACAGATTGCTCCATCTGTGACAATCTTTGAGACCAATCACAAAAAGTCGTTCTATATTTACTTATTATTTTTTTTTACTTTCTCAGAAATCAGGGCAGAAGAAATTTAAAAATAAGATGGAGCTTTGACAAAAGTAGATAGGAATTCAACAATTGAACAAAAGTTAGCTGAACTTCAGAGTTTTTTAATGTCACCCTTCACTCGCTCGTGCGTAAAAAAGGATTTACTTCGTGAGCAAGCGAAGTAATGGGCAACGAGTAAGTAATATAAACGGGTAAATTAAAGTCAATTCAAATAAAGAACGTATGAATATCTAAGCAGACACAGAATATGTAAATATTATTGAAGATGTAATATACAAAAGTCAGCTGTGTGTGTGTGTCTCGTTTTAATTACTTCCTTGAAAGGGTTGAACATCCAAATGAACTGAAGTTGTAGCCATTAATAAATAACTTAGATATTAGGAACATCCTTAATACTCAGTCCAGCATCGTATGTGTCTCGTTTTAATTCATCACTTCTTCGACTCACTTCGGATAACCACTTCAATAATTGTTCATGATTGAGAGATAGTCAAGGAGGATGACTAGAGAAAAGTCATGGGAAAGATTTCCAATTCTTTATCGTGCATTATGATGCATATCTTGTAAAACTTTGGTAATTCCAATCTACAAAGGACCGTGAAACTAAGAAGGCCAGAAGAAAAGCAATAACAAAGAACGTACGCTTCTTTCTCATGCTCGAACAACAACCCGTTATGGTGATTAAAAAACTGGGATAGTATTTCACTCCAAAGCAATAATAATAATAATAATAATAATGATAAATAATAATAATAATATAATAATAATAATAATAATAATAATAATATAATAATAATAATAATAATAATAATAATAACAATAATAACCATTTACCAATGTTGTTAAGATTTACAGCATCTTAGATAAACTACTTAGATAATAGTTACTGGGGAAAGTAAGTTAACAAAGAGCTGAAATGTTTATGCAAACAAAGCATCTCCAGAGGTTACGCAATATTGCTCAAGAGCTTCCATAAATACCAACCTTCGTGAAAAACTTCATGAACGTTGTAACCCCTCTCGGACGAAACCTCAAAATAATAGCAGTTCTTCAGGTCAGCAGCCATCTTTCGACCCTTGAGCTCACTCACGATTCGAGGATTAGCAGGGGAAAGCCCATCGAGCGATGCCACGAGGAATATCGGCACCTCGGGCATGTTGCGGTAGAGGGCCATCTTTGCATAGTAAGTGTAGATGGTGTTGAAACTCGATTCGCTGGTCACACTGTACACAAACACGACCGCATCCACCCACTGAGAGAACTGAACGAGAGAGTCGGGTGTAGATAACTAGATGATCGATTATTAACTTCGATTGGTAACATGAAAAAAAACAACTCACCTGCATATCAGGTGGGCCACCCTCTTCCCTGATTAAGAGCAGATAACTCTGGCTCTCGATTGACACTTCTTTCTTAAATCTCCCTCCTCGAGTACAAAACAAAATTCAACTTCAAAACCAAACCCATAAAATTCCGTTTAAATCTTTAATCAAGTCGACATTTAATGTCTCTCAAGGTTATGATGAAAAACATGCTGAAACCTTCAAAAGATTCTTCGTTGAGGTGTGACCCAGTAAGATAATGATGAACCATCGGAGCCTTGCCACTGTTGAAGGTGCCGACGACGCCCTAAATGAAATTTAGGTCGATGAAATTATTGAGTCAATCAAACGCCATCGTAGTCGGCCTTTCATGTTTTGCGACCCGCGATTATTGAGCGATTACTTGAGTCGTTGGAGACAATTTAAATAAACGAAAGTAGGGAATTAAAAAGATGGAGTGAACCACAGGATGTGGGACATACATTTTTTTGTCTTCAAGAGAAGGACAAATTCTAAAGATTCCACATGCTTAAACAAATTAGTTTTTTTTTGTAAGGAGACCCAACAACTTAAGAACAACCAAACAAAACGAAAGAAAGCAAAAGCCTCTATGAATATTAACGAGAAAACAATGAGCAAAGAAAATCAATTTGGACTCAAGAAAAGAGGAAACAAAAAGCCTCCTTCAACGAAACATCCGATATCCTCAGAGTCGCAGAAATCCTTCTACGAAGTGGAAACAAGGCGTGTTTTGTAGAACAATGTGAGCGTCGGAAATGGTTAAGCATTAGGAGGTCTTGAGTAAGAAATCACCATCATCATCATTAGCGTCGTCCTCATAAGTGATGATATGTATCAACATCCTATTGCGTCAGATATTTACGTCAAGCCAAGTTGAGGAATGACGGAGGATTTGAGGAGGCTGGAGACTCCAAAGATGCTCAGTCGATTAGTTTCTCGTTGAATCACCTCGTTCCAACTCAGGCGTCGATGAGTACACCTCCGTAGATAATGAAATCCACGAACTAAATCCAGGCCAGTCATCAATCAAAACTTCCCTCTGGATTTCCATCAGTACAATAGAAAGCGAACACAAGCAGGTAATATAAGTATCCTTCTACTAGCACATTGTCATCTACAACAGCCTCATAAGCCTAAGTTGTAATTTAAGAAATGTTCCCAATTAAGATAAGAAAAAGTCTCGCTCACAAGTTGCAGCGATGGTGGTGTAAATGATAAAAATATGAAGGATTATTAATAAAATATTAACAACAAAATCTGAGAAATAACTGGGAAACAACTGTTGGAAACATTGTACACACCAACTTTAAATCCTGAACGGACCTGCTCAATGTCCATTCCTGACTGTTCACGAAAGCATCTAAAAAAATGAATATCAATAAACAAACATATTCGCAATTTGCGTGGTTCATAAAACAACATGCAGAAGTTATCAAAACTCTTTTAAATGCAACCCGATCTCAGCTGCCAGTTCGTGATTAAAGTGCCGTCTGTATATAATTGAGATTTAATGAAATTGTTTACGATTTAATGAAATTGTTTGCAATTTAATTAACAGTCGCTCGAAGAATTCCATTGGGTAATAGTTTCTTGAGTAGATGGATTGAGGCATGCGACACGACACGAAAGACATGCGCATACGAGCAAACTGAGAAGAAATGAAGTGCCAAAGCACTTGATTGTTGGGTTCAAAACCGCTTTGAATCCTTGAAATGCGTTTAAGTACTCAAGGGGGGCTCAACCCTCTCGACCAAGTAAAAATTCAAGTGGTCTTCACGCAGCTTAGCAGTCGGTGGGTTCATTAACATAAAATGTTTGCAGGTTATTAGCAATTCTGATTTCAAGTTAGTCTAGTCGATGTTAACACTAATGCTATTACGTTATTATTAATTATAGTAAAGATGATTAATTTCTGGAAAATTGATTAAGAAGCAACAATGCAATTGGTTCATTTAGAAGTCAGTCATGGGAAAGTGAATTATTTTCTTCGTCACACAATAACTGCATTGTCGCAACAGATTTGTCGAGCAGGAAATAGACCATGAGTATAATGCGTAGTGCGTTCATTGAAGATGCATTAAATGCTTAATGACAACAGCACGCCTAATCAGTCGTCTTCAATTATAAAAACATTGCCACACTCTAGAGTCTAGACTACACATGCTCTTGTCTTTTAACAAAAAATAAATTAATTAATAAAATGTGTCACGACTAGAAAAATCAATCTCAACATTTCAAAAAAGAATATCAACAATTCTAAATCCCCTTCACATTTGCATTGAGTAAGATTTAGTGTGTTGTTCAGTCATTAGTACTTATTCAGTGAAAATTGCATCAGCAGGTTCCTGGTTAATTCTGAGCATCATCAGCTTATCTATTAACAGATGTTAACATCATGAAAGTGGAGACAAATGACAACTTTTTTAAAACATGTTTCAACCATTGTTTGGATCATTTAAGGTCTAATTAATCATAAAAATATTCAAACATGTACTATTGAGTAACTAACTCTATTAATGCCAAACATTCAACAATTCAAAAGAAATAAAAACAATATATAATGAGACTCTAATAATAATAAATAATATATGCAAAATAAACTATTTTATTTTTCGATGGCTTTATATGAAAATGAACACAATAAATGATAGTGTCAAAAATCTAAAAAATTACCTTCAATTGAAAGTATGTGGTCCCTTAACTGTTGTTGAACTACGGGGTTATCAATTTCCTCAATGAGATCGTGTATAGCGTAAATACTAGGATGTACGCTTTCAAACCTCTGAATTTCATCCCTCACAGCTTCAGAAATTGCTGTGGGAGACATGGTGAAACCGCGTTTGTTGGTCAGCATACCTCCAAGTTATTCTTCATAAATCGAAGTACTAGCATTGAAATGATAAGTTACGACGTTATGTAAGTCAAACTTATTTTTGCCTTCAGTTAATGATGTTATTCCTTTTCACAAAAACAAAAAAGTAAAGTACACGCTCTCCCGAAGATCAGAAACTGCCAAGACCCGTACGTCAACGTCAACTAAAACAATCTGTTTTTCCCAGAGCTAGCTAGCAACCAACGACTTGCGAGAAGTGAATATCAGAATTGCAAGCACACAATTTGGAAATAATAATTAAAATCGTACTAATGACAAATTAATTTAAAATAGCATGTTTTAACTTAAACGGTTAAGTTAATTAAACAGTTAAAATATATTTTCTTGCAAAATTAAAATTTGTGAATATAATGACATTTATAGTTTAAAACGTATAACATATATTTAAACATTGTACATAAAAATTATGTAATTTTATAGCATTATTATATACAAATAAAAACACTAAAAGATAATGTTTATACATCCCGAAAGATGGCGCCATGAGTGTATTACAAATTGTGCAAGGATTGTTTCGGAGTTTTGAATTACTGTTAGCTATTTTCACACGTGGAATTACTTTGCACTGTATGCCTATGTCTGTCTGTAAGCCTAATCGTTGATTGATTTACTTCCCAAGTTCGATTTTATTTCTCTATCTCTTCGGATCTGCAATATTGTTTTCCTGATGTATTTTATTCCCTGCGGCCTCGAACGTAGAGAGTAAGTTGCAATTGGAAGTACATTAAATTGGCTTTATGCATTTTTTAATAAAAATTTTTGCGTAAGTAGGAATGGCTAACAAACGAGCTTTAAATGCTGAAGATGTAAGGGAATCATGTGCAAAGAAAAGGAAGATTTCAGAGGGAAGTATAGTTTCTCCTCTTCCTCAAATGGATGGGCTTACCGACAGTGCTGATGACAAAATATTTAGATTTATTCCAAACACTAGTAAAAATGTGAATATTTCACATCCAAACTATGCACCAACTGGCCATCCTGATTTTCCACCAGAAATGCCTCTTGATGGAAGAAACTTTATGGCTGTGAATAATGTTAACAGATTTATGTCTGAATTTAGATTACCACAAAGACTTCCATCTCCCAAAGAAGATTCTTCGAGGCATTTTAGTGAAATACCATTACAATTTGTTAACGATGCTCGCGAAAGGATGCACATGCCACAACAAGGATTTGTCCACCCTACCAATGGTGCTTTTTCCAGAATGGTCTATCCAAATCATAATAGCTTCAATACTGATCAGAAATTAAAAACAAAAATTAATGATCAATCTTCAGCTAATGAATTTCACCGTTTTGGTCTTCTTGGTCCAAATATGAATGGCTCGTGTTCGTACTACAATTCATTTTTGGATAAAAGAAAAGACTTTGGTTTGAATAGTGTGCCACTAGTTAACCATCCAGAAATTATCAGCAATGTTAGAAATTTCCACCCAAATTTTAATAAAGGTGCCAATTTATTCCCCGGTCATTTTCCATACCTTCGCTTACCTAACATTCCTGAGGGCCCAAATGCTCAAGAATCTTATGCTAATTTCACGCAGTTCAACCATCTACCTCTAATGGCGAGCGGCCATCTTTTCCCCCCTCGTGCTTACGTCCCTTTTCCTAATCCTGTGCCACATTGGAATCCAGGATCATTGGAGAAAAGAGAATTTGCAAGCAAGGAAATGGCACTTGATGCACCCACAAATAATTCCCTCCATTCACTACCAAGATCAGAATATTTGGATAACAAAAGCAATTCTGATAATGCCTCTTATTCGAGAAACTCTAGCGATCCAATGAAAATGATCGAAAACTTTTCAGCCAGCCACTTCAATTCATCATTTTCAGGGAATTTAAACGCATCAATGCCGAGAGGAGATGATTGGAACAAATCAGAAAAGAAAGACAGGGCAAATCAGGAAGTCAGTTTAAAACATTAGATTGTTCAAATTGGTACGACTATTGCCTCAAATGTTTTAATGTTATAATGCAGAAATGCTCAGGTAGGGGTCAACAATCTGTAAAGCCAGTGAATCAGGTGCAGAATGATAAAAAGTGCGTGACAATTTGTTTCTTGATTTAGCATCTCGTTCTGTTCGTCTGCTTTTGTTGCATTACATTTCACTTAATCTTTATGTTACAGTAAGGAGATGTTAACATCAGATAATACAGCAAAACATTTCTCTAATCTGCCTGAGAAAAGTAAGCAAAATTGTTTATAATATGATATTTAGAGTTTGATTTTCATATAGGACAAATTTATTAATAATCGTAAGAAACTAAACGGCACAAAAAGAACGGAGAGCAACTGAAGTACGAGTCTTGGTTGTACGAGAAAAGGAATGCCCTGAAAGCCAGGCTCACGACGTTGGAACACGAAATGCTTTCCATACCACCGTCAGCTGGCTCTTGTCAAGAATTGAAGAACCACTTCGAGAGTGCAATTGCCCAACTCAGGAAGGAAGGAGTAGAGCATGAGGAATTGATCAGAGTCTTTGAGTCTACCAAGGCAAATATATTATCAATATTTTACATCAACCTTTGGAATGCTCCAAAGCATTTAAAGCTATTACCCAAATTAATCATGATTTCGACATAATCTTAATTAATTTTTGTTCAAGAGAGATGTTAACCAATTTACAAAGTGAAGATCTCTTTTCAGAATATCAAAGCTGAGAATAAAAGTGACACATCCTGTTCTTCTGTTCATCAAGGTAAAGAAGAAGGTAATTTTGTGTGGCTTTCCTATGCATTTAAGTTTCATTTTATATTATTAGATAAAATCACCAAGCCTGCAAAATCCAATGGTGCTATTCAACACTTGAATTCCCAAGTTGCATCACAACCTGCGGCTCCCCAAAGCATATTTGCAGCCCACCCATCATCTTCACACCAGAGAAGTGCCAAAGGTAAGTGCAAGTATTCTTCAGATGTCCAAGGCCAAGAGATGTTAAATTTCAAATATATTTTGTATAATTAGCTAAATTGTGTGCTTTACCCTTCACTTTTGTTTGATTTTATTTCAAGATGACACAGAGCCAACAAATACTTGTAGACCCATTAGTGAGCAAAACACCCATCAGAATTTTCCATTACCTTCCATCATGGAGCCATTAGTTGCATTCACCTGCAACGTGAACTTAAAGGGCTGGCCCCCAGAAAATGGTAATTGAGGATCTGTTTTATGTTTAATAACGATGTATGCCTTTTCGAATTTTATATAATTGAAGAAATTAAAGAAAAAGAGCCACTCGTGAATAACAAATTCTTTATCCTTGAAAGATTATTGTTTATTTAAATTTGTCTTTTCATATTGGAATATTTATACAAAACGATTCTCCGAAATGTCGATTGTCAATTGATTAATGTTGTTTTGAAATGATTTTTCAGAAAAGCCAAAGATAATGGATCTCAAGCCTGACGTTCATGATGGATTCAAGCCATCGGATGCCTTAAAAGTTTTGGAAAGTCTCCCCCAAGAAGGCTCACATAAAATCCTGAGAATGGAAGACCTGGGCAAACAAGCAGCATACCACGTGATCGAAAACAACGAAACAGACATTCCAGGTAATTGGCCAAACGATAACAACGAGTTTAGAATTTCGTCGGAATGGCTTTTCTTGAACAAGAAGCACCTCTTAGCTGTTGAAAGTTGTCACGAGTGCTGCAAGAACTTCGAAAGGATGCCCTTGGTTGAAGAGATTCTTGTCGAGATGGGCAAAGAAAAAGTGAAGCATAATTTAAAGTTTTGCAGGGAAAACTGCATGAAAGCCCACCAGGAAAAGAGAAAGATTTGGGAGAGAGACAAAAAGATGCATGAGGAATTGATGGAGCAAGATGCTGGCAAGGCAATTAGTAGTGACCTAAACAGCACAATAATCTATGAAGTTGATGCCAACAAAACGCTGCCTCTGGACACATCTAAGGAGAACATCCAAGGGGCTTTGGTCGAGTCACCATCTCCGATCAAGAAGTGGAAGGATGCAAAATATGGAACATGGTGCAAGCTCTCCCACTTCAAGAAGAAACAGAAGAGGGAGACGATGCTGGGTGAGAAGAAGGATTCAAATGCGATGCACTCCGTCCACATTCCGCCCGGAATCAGGGATAGTCGTAGCTGCTTCTTGTGCGCCAGAGTCGGAGATGAGGATGGAAATGGCCCCGGAAGGTTGTTGACGGTCGACATCGACAAGTGGGTGCATGCCAATTGTTGCCTGTGGTCGAGCAACGTCTACGAAGCTCTGGATGGAACATTCGTGGGTTCGAAGAGTCTTAGTGGTTCAACGTGCGCTTGCTGCAACCAGTTGGGTGCTACCATAATGTGCTTCCTTCCAAATTGCGGTCTCAAGTTCCATCTTAAGTGTGCCCTTTCTATTGGAGTCTGCTTCCTGGAAAATAAGGTTGACTACTGCATGGTTTTCATCATTATCGTTATTGATGTTGTTGTTATTGTTATTATTATTGTTATTATTATTATTATTATTATTATTATTATTATTATTATTATTATTATTATTATTATTATTATTATTATTATTATTGTTTATAATGTTTCCTAGTGTAATTGCATCAGCTTTTATTGATGTTATGCCATGGTCATGAAATTATTATGAACTGGTCATAAATTTATATACATTCATAAAACATTTCCTTAGACTCATTCTGAGCATTGAGTTTGAGTTTTTTCACATTCCAGGTTACATACTGCAGGCACCATTGTCCTAAAAATATGCTTAGTTTGCTTGTTAAGGATATTTCCATCAAGAGAAGGGTCTGTGTTGAAAGACAAGAGAATCAACAAGTTGCAAAGTTTGTGCATTGTTGTTGCTCGAGTGATTTTGATGCTTATGATTGTGGCTTCTCTTCGATTATGGATTGGTAAATAGTTTGCAGATCCATTGGAGGATCAATTATAGTTATATTCTGTTAATAATTAAGAGGTAATTTGAATGGTGCAGTGAGTGAAGCATAATTTTTACTAATTGTTGTCCCATCACTTCAACTTATTGGTGCCATTTTGTGTTTTCTGTTCTTCAACTAAATTTGTCAATGCTTGTTTCCATTACTTGAATGCTCACTACTTGTTATTTTATTCAGGATGCTCAAAGATGACGATCCAGAAAACTTTGCACTGAGATCGGGCAACTTGATCGTTCATAGCATCGGCCACCTTCTTCCACAGTTCATTCACACCTTCAAGTTCAACACGTCCAATAGCATTTATCCCGTCAGTCATTTTAGAATCAAGTCTTATCGCTTATAATATTGGACTTTGATGCTGATTATTTACATTTTTCTGACTTTCCCAGGTTGGATTCAGGAGCGTGAGATTCTACTGGAGCTACAGAAGACTCCATCAAAGGTGCCAATATGTTTGCAGCATTTCTGAAAGGGAGGGTGCGCCAGTGTTCAGGATAAGTGTCGAGGAAGAGAAAGAAGATGCCATAGCTTTTGAGTGTGATAATTGCACAGGTTATTCAACCTTTTGTAACTTCATTAGGTTGTCTCCTTGTGGAAAGAAGCCTCATTTCTTGCATGGTTTGCAGGTGCATGGATGCAAGTACTTGGGCGTCTCGATGCATTGAGGAAGTCCAGCGGACTATCCAGGGTATTCACCGAGTACATCAGCGGGGAGGATTTGTTCGGACTCAACGAGCCCGCGATCAGGAGGGTCATTGAATCGGTTGGTCTTGTGGCTTTAATAACTGCTATTGTGCTATTGTTAAGAATGGGTACACTTTTATGAACATTTATGAGTTGATCAAACAGATACAGAAGTTGATACTGAAAGCTGATATTCTTTTTTGATTGAACTGATATTGCATTTATATTTTGAAGTTGCCTGGGGTGGAATTGTTACCAAACTGTAAACTAAAATATGGAAAATCTTCCATGTACATTCCTCCCCTTGCTCCAAATCCTTCTGGCTGCATTCGATCAGAACCAAAATCAAGAACCCTTTTTAAGAGGTTATTCATATATTTTTGGTGAAATCAAGTACAACTTTTATTCTTTAAAATCACGCAGTGTCTGCTTTGACATCACTGTTATTGCACCGATGTTTTTTTCAGATCTCATACTCTACTCAGCAATTTCAATGCTGGCTCGTCTGCCAAGTCGACTTGGTTAGGTTCGGGTGAGTTCAGCATCACCCAATACATGAAGCAGTTTACTGCAACCAAATCTCAGAGATATCGCAGCCTCAAGACAGAGTGGAGGAATAATGTTTACCTGAGAAGGTCAAATATTCAGGTTTGAAGAATTTTGGTTTTTTATTATTACAAGTTTAATGGATTTTACAACACTGGCATAACTGATGATTTCAACTCCGATTTAAAGGGGTTGGGTCTGTTTGCCGGGAGAGAACTGGAACAATTCACGATGGTTATTGAGTACATCGGGGAGATCATCAGGAATGAAATTGCAGAAATAAGAGAGAAGATCTACGAGCAGCAGGTGAGCTTTAATTAATTAATTAGTTAATAACTTGCTACATTTGAGATGTAACTCATCTCGTGCTTCGTTCGCATTCGTCGTCTTTCAAGAACCGGGGTGTCTACATGTTCAGACTGGATGAAAACATGGTCATCGATGCCACAATGACTGGTGGTCCTGCCAGGTACATCAACCACTGCTGCGATCCAAACTGCTTCACTGAAGTCATTCCCACTGAAAAGGGCAACAAGATTGTCATCATTGCCAAAAGAAAAATTCTCAGTGGAGAAGAGGTCAGCATTTTCTTATATTTTTTTATGTTATATTTTCTAATTATTTGTACTAGAATGTAGATAAGTGACACAATTTCATTGTGGGGCATGTAACAATGTGACCGACTTCAGCAATAAACAGCTTGTTCAGATTTTAATGAAGCCTTATCAGGATGTAGCTCTGTGTGAGGTGTAATTATACCATGCAACTTAGGTGCATAATTGATGGATGGTTTGTTCTGCTAAAACATGTTATTGATCAGTGTTGGATGACAATTATCAGCGCAACATAATTTCACAATTCTTTATAGCTTTCAACTTTATTATTTCTTTGGTGTTTTGAAAATTAAAAATGATCAGATATGAGAATGTGTAATTTTTGAGTATTGCATAGATACTTTCACAGGACGGTGGTTGAAAATGTACTTTATATGAAATAAGTTGATTCAAATGAGTTTGATTAACTTTACAAAACACTTGCAGTTGTCTTACGATTACAAGTTCAACCTCGAAGATGAGAAAAGCAAAATTCCTTGCCTGTGTGGTGCCGTAAACTGCTTCAAGTGGATGAACTGACGTGAATCTGAAGTGATCCCATTAGTTAATGTCGTTAGTTACTGTGAAACATTCTGCCAAGACATTTTGAGACTGCAGTGTCCTCATTTCAACGAGCTTGATGTCGATTAACGATAAGTTTATATTTTTAAACTCTGGATGTTTTTGAATATGCACTTTTCCATCAAGCAGTATTAATAACCATAATTTCTGTGCTGTACATTTTCACGTGTCCCCGACGTACACCGTTGTTATGCATATCATGTGCTCTGTTCGTTGCTGAAATCTCAAAGCCATTCTCAATCAGCTAATACTAGTTTTCAATTGATGACTGTTTTTTTTTTATTATTATTATTATTCCCTTTTGCTCTGCAGAATTAAACATTTGTACATATCCAAATTGACCAGTACTGCCTGGAATCTATTTGTTAGTGTCTATTCAGGGTGTTTAGTTTCTACGTTCTTTCTTACTGCGTGATTGAACAAGTTGGAGACTGCGACAAAACTTATGGGTGAGATGAATGGATATTGGCTTGTTGAGTTAATAACATGAGCTGAAGTGAAGCACTTGTTTTTTATGAATGTTTCTTAGTAAATGCTTTGCTTTAGTTTGGTTAGGGTTCATGTTGAAATGAAATTTATGAGATTAGTATGTAAATATTCTTAATAGTGTGAATGTTACGACAGAGTTGTGTTACACAGTCGAAAAGGACTTCATTTTGCCATAGGGCTAGGCTCTATTGAATATCATCGCAACTGGTGGAAAGAAATTTCGTGTCCTGGTCAGAGGGAGGTGGGTGTCTGAGGGAACGAAGTAATGATCGAACAATCGCCAAAGGAAAATATGAGATGAGTGTTGATCGTCAACGACATGGGGTTCAAGCCAAATTTGGCTTTAATTTGCTATTTAAAGTTACGGAAAAAGATAATCCAGTCACAATACTTATTTATCAATTGGGTTGAAGCAATTTTGAGTGTGCTGTTTGTTTTAATTTTTCGGAATTTGTCATAAACCAAATAAAAACCTAACTTTTCTAAGTTTCGTGAGCTTAGTAGATGAGGAAAGTTTTATTAAAATTGTTTTAAAAGTTAATATCTTTTTGTTACATTGTATTAAAAAACTAGTTTGACTAGCATTTTAATTCTTTGAAAATCCAAGATCAACGAAAAATATTAGATTTTATTAAATTCATTTTAATTGATGCTAAGAAAGTAAAAAAACTATGCAACGATAATCTTTATCTAACAAGCACTTTTTACGAACGGCCAAACTGATTTGGTACATTTCATTAATCATAACCTCAACATGATATCCATGAGGAATAAATTGAACGGAGATATCGCAAAAGTTTTTACATCATCCTGTGAAGGAAAAGAAACATTGCCAGTCATTAAAGGCGAAGAATCAGAAGATGTTTTAGGCGGTAAAACAAGCCCAATTTTACAGCAAGTTTTATCCAAACGTAACAAATGCGATAGTCCATACTGTCAAGGAATATTGCACACGGGAAACGCAAATTGTGAAGAATTTCAACGATGTGCGATATGTTTGGAAGATTTGGAGAATAAAGAATTGGCATTGTTAAGTGAATGCAATCATGTCTGTTGTGCTAGCTGCATTAAGACATTGAAAAAAAGCCGAAGGTATAAACTCTTATTCATCATGTAAAGTACCTTGAAATTTTAGATATTTTATTTAAATTTGAATCGCTCGTTAAATAAAATTTGTATCGTTTTACTCGCAGGAAGCAAATATACAACAATAGGGTTCATCATTGTTCGCTTTGTCGCCAGTATTCTTACGGCGCAATTTATACCACAGGGAAATTCGAAGACATTGAAAAAGAAGACCTTTTTATTGAGCACTTGAACTGTTTTCAGAACGACCCTCACCTCAAAGAGGTTTTAGATTTGCTTAGTCCTCTCTGGCGGGACTTTGTTGAGACGTTATTAAGAGAACGGATGGATTTTAACTACACACTTCGTTTAGATCGCTATCCAAAGAAAAACATATTATATTACGCACCCAGGTACATTGTTTACAAGATCAGGGGAGAGGAGGCCATCAGAGCGACTATATTTTACACATTTAAAGGAGTAAACATTCAGGTCATGCTTTCAACGATACTACCCCATTTTGATCAAATCCTCAGCGACGAATATGCCGATAAAGTTGTAAAATGGCTAAAACTTCAAATGATTTCATCGGCCGAAAATCTCTACAGCAGTATGAATCCAAAATTTCTTAGATTTAGATATTCACGCAAATTCGAAAAAGTTCACTGTTCAATGAGAGTTCAAAAATTAAACAACTATGAACCAAGTAGTCCAAATCAGGGAATAACAGTGGATGAACTTAAGTCGATGCGTCCTTACAACATATTCACCTATCGACACATTATTTCTTATTTCGATTATGTTCTGAGAGAATACTTGTTGCTTCTTGACATTTGTGAAAATGACTCGAGCAATTTGGACGTGACTGCATTTTCACCGGATGATGACATGAGTACATCGGAAGAAGAAGATTAGGACTTTATTATATAATATATATATAGCTGGGCGGTTGTCTCGCTAAAACTCAAAAACGGCTTGACCGACTTCAATAATTTTTTTGTTTTGTTCGTTTCAGTACAGGGGTGGTTAAAAAAATAAAAAATTGGAAAATTCCACGGAGAGGCCCACAGGGGCTCTTTATCTAAACCCCGTAGCTCTGCAACGGTGCTCCCTGCAAAAAAGTTTCAGTTCCAAAGTTATAGAACTCCCCGAATTTAGACACTGCTCTTTATTGTCCTTAAAATGATTTATAACTAACTTTTTAGTTGCTCAATTAGGCTATTCTTCTGCGCGGACTTTTTTTTAGCCACTTTAACTTTTATTTGCGGTCGAGCTGATTGTTGAATTTCATGCCAAAGTTACCAGCAGTTGCTCATTTCCGCATATCTTCCAGAAAGCAAGATCATTCGGAAACAGCTTTGAGTTGCCTCTTTTACCTTTTCGTGTCGCATCAAATTTTGTTGGGCAACAACATAATGAAATTCGTATTGCAAATTCATAAGTTATCTCACACATGCAAGCGGAATTAGAATTCTAGAAAGTATAAAAAACCTTCATATCCTTACAAAGGGTTTTTTAAATTTTAGAATTTAATTTTAATCAATTAACCAACATTGGTAATTATAAACATTAAGTACTAAAAATGCAGTAATAATGACATCTTTAAACATTTTAAATTGTTTTTTTAGAACATTCTTCTTCGTTTGATAAAAAATATTGTGCATAATCTATTTTTTTAGATTTTCAGAAAGTAAATGTTGGAATTTTATTGGTACGCAACTCGGAAGGAAACCTCGGCATAATGAAACCTTCAGAATACTAATAAGAATCTAATGAGATCCCTTAATTGTAAGATAAGTCCTAAGAGAGAGGGGGAGAGAAATAGAGCATGAAACTCCTAAAGCCATGAGTTGAATTCTCTGCTTCAAGATAGTTCCACTACATTTCAGTTTGAGAATGAGGTCTAGTTAAGTATATTCATTGAAATTACTTGATTATCTGCTAATCCTATTCGTTAATTTATAAAAATATATTCTCACAGACTCTTTGTCAGCATGTCTTAACGGTTTCGGTCGATCTGAATAGGGCTTACGTAACAATTTGTAGCTACTTAAATGGATCAGGTTTTCAGATTGTTTTGTTGACAACCTTATGCTGCCGCTTCAGAAAGAACGCGGTTTTTAACAAAACATGAAGTGCCCCAAAAACTGTGCTTCTAATTATCGATTGGCATCTGCCGTTTTTGGTGTCGTGTCCGGAATATCGATATTTTTCACTTTTGTATTTCAGTATAAAAATTGGATTAGCGCCGCTTGGGGCCTGATTTCAGGTGAGAGATTGTGACAGATTGCCAAATCGGTTGAATTAAAAATGATGGAACTCTCATTGAACCAGGTGTTTGGGCTTCATTTTTACTGGCAGTGGAGGTCACCAACAGAGTTACGCAATGGGAGAGACATAAGAAGTGCCTGATCGTGTTTGCAATCTTAGGATTTCTTGGGATGGCTCTTGGAATCACAGGATTTCCAGTTTATATAACATTTGCAGCAATTGAAAAGCACCGTGAGTATATGTTAGCAAAACCTAATTATATGAAATTATTATTTTCATATCTAAATTGCTTGTTATAATTTATGTTAAGCGTTGTCTCACAAGCTATATTGAATTTATAATTTATATATTCATAATGTCAAATTGAAAATTATCGGAACCTTCTGGAAAATATCCTTAATTTATTCAACTGAAATTTATTCCAAATTAGCGCCACTTATCGTGAAATTAATAACATACATATAAAATCTAGCTTAGTTAATGTTCTCACAACATTATTCAAATGAGCAAGCATTAACGTAACTTTCAGACTAACAGCGGAAAGTTCAGTAACAATAGACAGATTGAGGTCGTCGTTGACGTATACTGTCTTTCTTATTGTATTCGAAACAAATCAATTGTTAGGGTGACATAAAAATTCTGTAGAGGCCCATCCTAAAAGTTGAACTCGTCAAAACTTAAAAGTTTCCGACCACTATCCAGGCCATCGAGAATGATATTCCCTCAGTAGCAACACAACACCTTACACGTACCTACAACTAAACTCCTAGATTTTTATAACCGCACACAGATACCTGTGTATTACATTACATTTTCGATATTATAATAAGTTAGCATGTCCAATTATAATTCATATAACTTTCTCAAGTGACGTGTGTGAATGTTTCAGATATCATGCCGTATGGAAGAAGTTTTTGGATTGTCAGCGTTTGGTGCTTCATGACTTTCAAGCATTCTATCACCTTGTTCTCTTCATCTCTTCGTTACTATTTCCGTCAAACTCCTGAAAAAGAAGACACTGAATTTGTCACTTAGATTTTTAAACTTTTTAAACACTTCTTATGTTCTACATTTCAATGCAAGTTCCATATCTTCCATATGTTTAATTGTCTATGTTTAAAAAGCGCTTAAATCATATTTATCTAGCGCTGTTGCTGTGTTCAAAACAGGTTCAAAACTGCAAATGAATATTCATCAAGGTAAAGGTCGTATGACCATCAACCAATCAGAGCAAGTGGACATCGACAGAGTTAAACTGAATTTTTGAAGTCCAATTTGATTATTCTGACTTGAAATCACAACATAATTAACGACTCATTAACATACGTCTCCGATTAAAATTAATTTAAAATATATTTGCGATGTTAAATATAATGTAATCATTACTCCGATAAGAATGACCAGTGTGGAACCAATGAAGTGCAACTTCAAAGAATTTTTAAAAAGTTCAAAAAGACAATTGACAAAAATTGTTTATGTCGAACTGAATGTAAACCGAACTAAATTGTCCGTTATTAAGACCATACAACGCAACAATTCATTATTTACTCTAAGAGACCACTGAATAATAATAATAATAATAATAATAATAATAAGAATAATAATAATAATAATAATAATAATAATAATAATAATAATAATAATAATAATAATAATAATAATAATAATAATAATAAATAATAATAATAATAATAATAATAATAATAATAATAATAATAATAATAATAATAATAATAATAATAATAATAATAATAATAATAATAATAATAATAAATAATAATAATAATAATAATAACAATAATAATAATAATCACAATAATAATATTAATAATAAACTATAATAACAATATATAATTATATAATACTAATATAAAACAAATTATATAATATGTAACTATTATTGTTCCTAATTAATAAATTTTAGAATGGATTGGATTAAATTTTAATCTTAAATAATTCACCAACTATTAATACAATGAAAACTAATGGTGGTTCGCTTTCATTCATCATCATCGCCATCGTCATCATCATCGAAGTACTGCATTTATTTCTTCGAAGATAAACAATTTATTTCAAATGAATTTTTCTGTTTTTTTGAAAAGGTGTTTATTTGCCACTATTTTTTTGTGTTAATTAATTTATTTTTTAATTAAACTTCCGTAGTTGTCCATTTAGGAAAGCATAAAATTAAACTTAAACATCTTAATTTTTTTTTTAATTTTTTATTTCTAACAACTCGATACCGACCGAAACTTAGAGAGCTTTGAAATGCTTCGAAAGGAAAACAATTACAAACAACAAAATGGACCTAAATAGAACAACAACAGCATAGATCTGGAAATAATTTTATCTTGGCAGCCCACACGGTTTACGCCCTAGTAACCAAATCGGCTGGCTAACATGGCTTGATTTTACATTGGCAATACGAATGGTCATTTTCAAGGGCGAATTTAGGGGGACAGGAAGGGGCACGGCCCTTCCCGTTATTTGGAAAATATAAGAAAAAATTAATTAAAGTTACTGTTAAATAAAAAATTAATTGTTAAAATTTAAAAAAAGAATTTAAAAGTTAAAAAGTTTTTTAATTTAATATTTTTAGCAATTATTTAAGTAATTTACCCCTTTCGACGAAAGATGTAGCTGTGCTCCTAACCCTTAAATCCGCCCACCTGTTCCACTGTGTGGTCCCCCGCCAAATCATTTGCTGTGCCAACTAGCGGATGCCTTTGAACTTCATGCATACCCTCATCATCATTGACAGTTTCCAATGCATCAACGCTTAATGTCGCCTTCCGCAGTCCAACGTTGGCAATATCAACTTCGTCGTCGGTTTCAACCCGAATATCGCTTTTCGTTTGCTCCACTTCAGCCATGGAAGTCCTTTTGATGAATTACAATAGAGCACTTTTATTCATTTTTTCTCATCTTCTTCTGCTTTTCTCTTTCTACGGAATTTCGCGCCACTTTCCTTCACCCTCTCATACAAAGATTCTGAAAAATACAAAATGGAAGCTTCACACTGCTCAAGAATAAAATGTATGATCTGGTCTTGGTGTAGAACGAATTGATGTTATTTAATATTTCACGAAAAGTTTTATGAAATTAAAAAGAACTTATAATATTTATCGGACTTAAAACAGACTGGGCATTTATAAAGCAGTATTTCCAGGGATGTCATCTCACCTTTTTCCAGGGGGCAGACCTCTTCTCAACCCAAAATAGTAGCCAAAAAGTCTGACACTTATATTTGGCATGCACGCTAATTTAGGATGGTAGGTAGTTTATTAACATCCATTTCATAACTAGATGATTATATATATAAATTGTTTCATTAACATCCGTTGCATAGCTAGATGATTAAGACGGTGCATCCGCGCTGCCATCGCGAGAGGCGCAGCCTTAACCATTAGGCCATACGGGCGCACAACTAGATGATTAGTTATTTATTTATTTTTATTTATTTGATTAAAGTCCGTTGCATAACTAGGATGATTTGGACTTGTTAGTTAGTGTTAGTTATTAAAAATTAATAACATGTATTAGTGTAATAATAGGGATAAATAATAATAAGTTAAATAAAGTTTAAATAAAAATCGCTAAAGTAATTGATTCCGATTTTTGCAAATCCATCTGTAGATGATGTCCACACTCGCTGGATTGCTAAGCAAGGAACTCATATCAGATAGACTTGTATTGAGTCTGATTTCTCTCCTCAGGGCAGATTGGGCCGGACATTCCATGAGGAAATGCTGCACATTTTCATCTTCTTGAGGGCACGTCTTGCACTTTCCGTCTGGATGATGTTTTAAGAGAAACAGGTGTTGGTTCAGAGCACATTTTCCAACTCGGAGTCTGGAAATAAGGACCTCCTTTTTCCTTGAGGCACATTGGAACTTGCTCTTAGTCGGCACAAGTTTCTCTATGGTCTTGTAATGCTGGCTTCGCGGGTCTTCGTCCCATCTGGCTTGCCGCTGTTGGATGATGTTGCGGGCCACGGACCTTTTGACATCCTTGACAGACGCTGAGATCCAGCGGTCTATCTGATCCGTTGCAGTGGAGGCTTTTGCCAGGGATTCCAACATGAGCAGGAACCCAGACGAGCGTGACCTTTCTGCCGCTCTCCTGGATATCTGAAATTAGAAACTGGTTTTTCTTAATGTCAGGAGCATCATTATTGCAATCCTTTAGTGCCTCTAAAGATCTAAGCGAATCGCTCAGAACAACTATATCGAAGGTCTCCCCCTGATAGGAGTCCTTCACGTGAATCAGACAGTCCTCAATGGCTGCTAGTTCGACAGAACTTATGCAGCTGTGACTTGATGTCCTGAGGCTTAAGTTCACGTTTTTCTTCGGGATGTGGATCCCTATTCCTGCCTTGTTGTCCGTCGTCTTCGAGGCATCCATATAACAAAGGAGACTTCCCTGGAGATCCCACATCTTCTCCATTGCTACCAGCTTCCTCAGAGGATGCGAAGGAGAGATTCGAGGTGTCAATCACCGGTTTCCTCAGTCTCCAAGGAGAAATTGTGGGAGTTTCCTCTTCGATATCTCCTAGGATGTCTGCCGGAAGGAGGGACTCGACTTTCTCGTACGGGGTTGTCTCCCCTCGTTTCTTCATCTTGAAGTGGAGCCTAGCTTGAGACTTGGACTTTTTGCCGTCTGAAATGAAGTATTTAGATTTAACTGATTCATTTTTAATGGCAATAGACCTGAGGGCGTGGTTTGCCATGAGCTTCTTACGACGTAGGTCGAGGGGAAGCTCACCGCATTCCACCAGTAGAGACGAGGCACTTGTTCCCCTCATGCCACCGCAGCAGATCTTCAGCGCTTGGTACTGAAGCCTGTCGTAGGTGTCCCTGATCTGTTTGCATCCCAGATCTACCACCTCGCAGCCATAGTCGAGGACGGAGCGTATAGTGGCTCTGTAGACTTGTAGCAAAATGGATTTGCTAGCACCCCGTGAGCTTCCCGATATAGTTCTCATTGCACTGAGTCTTTTCAAGCAACGTGTCTTGACAGCCTCTGCGTGAGCAGACCAACTTAGTTTTGAGTCTAGGACGATTCCTAAAACTAGATGATTAGGACAGAATAGTTCCATATATACCCTTCTGATCAAAGGAATCACCGGACGAGCTAATAAACAGGCGTGACCTGATGAGGGCCGTGTAAGGTGATTCTCTTTGATGTGTGACTCACACATGTTGTCCATCAATCGACACGTTATACCAAATGCCAGCTTGAAATCTGATCTTTCAGTGGACACAGCAGAAACACTTGGTAAAGGGGCGGCAGTGTTTTCTATTATTTAATTTTTACTGTCTATGATGTTTGTCTGATTAACAAAATAACAAAACATAAAATTGTTACCTATCTTGGAACATATACGATATTGTTTCTACCCCACAAAATTTTCTATATTCAAACGCTAATTTGCAACTAACATTTTATTTATCATGATGGACGTACGAACTAAATACATTTTTGATTTGATTCAACTGGGCTGTTCAATATGTGCAGAAACGAAATCAGAAAATAGATCAAAAGAATGTATTAATAATTGTATCTATCCAAGTGGCAATTATAACTTCACTACAAGCAAAAAACAATTTTGATTATAGACAATCAGAAGCTCTTGAAGGAGCTGTCAGATTGAAAGACATTGAACTGCAAGAATCACTAAAACAAGCACTTAATTCTGCCAAACTAATTAATTTGAGTTCTGTTGATACCTCTTACTTTATTGCCAAACAAAATAGATTTTTTTGCACCTAGCCAAAATTCAAGAGGACGTAAGTAAAGGTTCCCCCTGCCCCCCACCAAATTACGTTTCTGTATGCTAGTAGAAAATAGGGAGTTTGCAGAAAATCAATGCTGGAACCACTCCTTGATTTGAAAAAATTATGAACAATTTTCTTTAACCTAATGAAACTTTTGATTCTTGAAATTACTACAACCACTTCCAAAATATAAATTAACAGATTATATTTCTGTTTTCCTTGTTCATTGTTGCTACTGTAAGAATTATTAACTTATTAGCTTGAGAAAGGCAAAAAATCAACAAATAAAAAAAAATGAGAAAAAGGCAGTAAATAATAAAAATAAAAAATAAAGTATGCAAATGATTCTGATAATGCTAGTATATGCTAAGAGAAAGTCCTAAAGACTTTCCAAAAGCTCTAGAGACACCACACCTTTTAACAAATATCAGCCCATGCCAGAGTTCACTTGCAAACAAGGTCAAGTATTTTCTGACCATGAGGATCCAGCTCAATTTACAGAATTTAAACTTTAAGTTATCCTAAACTACCCACTACCACAGCACCAAACCACTTTTAAAAGTGATTTACTTGCTCATGATTAATTTGGAGTAATTTTTAATTTTAACACACAAAATAAGATTTCATAAAAAATGGAAATTACAGAAATTTATTATAACACATTACTAGCTACAAAATGTTTACATAAGTCACAATTACCACAAACACCACAGGAGCTAAAGCTCAAAACTGTAGAAAATGTGAAGCTAAAATCAAGGTGATGCAAACAAGCTAAGCAATAAATCCTGAAATATAAACATTTTCCAGCACAAACTTTGAACTAGAAAAAATTAATTAGTGACAATTTCATCAAAGCACTTCTTCACATGTCTTCTTTTTTCGTTCAAAGGTTAAGACTGGGGTTAGGCATCGAATCCAAATTCATTGTGAAAGCAACCAAGTTCACTGGCTGACCAATTCGTTGGGTATTTCCAGAGTAATGTCCAGATGAAGTCAGCTCTTCCTCAACATTATCATCTCCTTGTAGATTCATGGAGTCGGAACTCAGAACTCGTTCAGACATCCCAAGTATAAGTGAATCCTCAACATTGCAAAACACAAGGAGAGGTATAGTCACTTCAAACCTATTTTCAATTGGGACATAAATCTCATCTGAGTTTAAGTCTGACTCACAACAGATTATTGCTGGTAATTTCACCTTGAAACAGTTATTAAATGGCACAAGTTTGCCATAGATGCTGAATGCCAAATCACTGGGATGTACCGAATCACGTAGTTTTTGTCTCCAATCGCTCCAGAGAAGTATTGAAGGCATATTCAGAACTTTTCTTCCACCATATTTGTATGAACGGCCTCTAGGAATTAGATTTTGTGAAGTATCAACAACATCAATGGAAGTCCAGTCAGTAGAACACTTAATTGGTTGAGCTACTACAAATTTAGTTTCAGTTGAATCGGGTGTTCTACTTCTTCTTACCAGACGCTTCAAAAGACTTTCTTCAATTTCAGATGGATTATTGAAAGTTGACTGAACAAGAAGTGCAGGCAGCGAGGATAAGTTTATGGAAAGTTCACGAAACCCCTCAGTATCGATTGGAAAATCTTCTTCAAGAACTTCTATAATACTTTCTTCAAATGCTTCTTTACTAATTTCTTTACTAACTTCTTCAAAAATGCTTTCTTTAGGAACTGAATCAGCACTCGAATCAACAGCTTCTGTTTGTATAGTTTCCTCAAAAGTTAGCTGTTTTGAATCACCTGCGTCCTTTTTCAGGCCAGAAGAGTCGCGGGTTAACTTCTGGTAATCTTCGCTCTCGGTTACCTGATACTACTCGTGCCCTCTTGAGACCTTACTAATTGGAGAGCTTTCTCTTTCGACTACAGTTGACTCCTTGCTTTTTGATTTTGAGGCGTCCATTACCTGCCGAAAAGTTTCTAGAGCTTCTAACAATTAGTCGAGCAAAACTTCTACGAACTCCCCGCCGACAATCGCTAGTAAGTGTCACGTGTTTTCCTAAACTAAGCTAGAGTACGAAATTAATTTTTTTATTTATTACATTTTGTTATAATTTAAGTTTCAAATTCATTGTTAATTTATTCATTGTATAATTATTATTTTGTTATTTCAAAAATTTGTAGAGAGGTCGAGGGTAGTTTTGACCTCCCTTTCGGTGATAATCGATGAAAAGCCAATGTAACTAATGAAATAAAATTATTTTACTAATAGGATTTGAGCAAATGGGTTTAATTATTTTTTGTTTAACTGAACAAAAATGTAAAAAAAAAACTAAAAATAAAATTTCATTTTCTCAATTTATAAAGGAAAGCATAACGACAAAAAGATCGATGTCTAAGCACAAATTATTAATGAATGAACAATTCCGGATTAAGCCCCGCCAAAAAGTTAACCCCCGCCACCAAAAAATATTATAAAAAAGAGGACATGAAACTTGTACTTTTAGTTTTTATTGAAGAGGGTGAAATTGAGGCATGTCATTAATAATTTGCATGAAAAGGTCCGAATGTCGGAGGAATTTTTAAAAAACTTTCGAAGACTGATTTCTTGCCGACGCTGTCGGGCATTACACCTCCACCTGTCAGAAACAGTTGAAAGTGTCATTTTGTGGCCATTGGTGGCCAGAAGTTTCTGATGAATCACTCCGTGGCTTTGAAAAAAACGTATTGCCGTCTTCTTGTCATAAACGAGAGTCTAAAGCGTCAGAAAGTTCATTCAGGTTTTAAGTCCGAACCTAACAAATTTTTGCAACAAATGTAAACAAACAAAAATATCTGAGCAACAGAAATAGACCACAAAAGGCTTAAAAATTAATCTGTCTCGTAAGTGTATTCATCCTAAAGCTCTTTAAATCTAAGGAATTGGTTAAAATTTAGCTGTCGAATTGCTGAGTTGAAGCGAATTAGAGTTGAAGAGTTTACAACATCAGTCGGTAAGGAGTTTCACGGTTTTACGACACGATAATTATCTAATCGATAATATAACCTTTGCTTTACGTGATTTATATCAATAAAGGAAACCTCCTATCGCTATTCGTGGCTGTCAGTTTAAATTAACTGTCACATTTAACAGTGGGCTGAACTTGGCAATTATATTTTTAATTGTCATTTATTACTGTCATGTGTTTTCATGCCTAGAGCAATGCTAATAATTATTAATCAACAAAATTACAAAACTACATCTTGGGCTAAGTTCGTACTCATTCCTCCAGTTAACTAACGGATAAAAATGCTCGTTCTGATCGCAATTATCATAAACGAATATATCACTGCACTAAATGCTCCAAACTTTAGCAACCTATCAATAATTTTATATGCATGCACAATCCGATTGACACTTATTTAAAATAAAATTTAAAGGATATATAAGTTTATATTCGAACCATCGGCTAACTAAATATGTTAAATAACATTCCCAGTTATCCTTAATTATCACACAAGACACCTCTTGAATAAGAAATTTCATGTTTTTGCAATACTTTAAAATATAATAAAACCCGTACAAGCAAATTTATTGCGATATCATTTCTTTTTTTAAAAATCGTTCAAAGGCCGTTTGGATAACTGTTACTCAAGTGAATTTCACGTACTCCTACAACCGCTTCAATCTTCGGAAACATAAATCTTGAAATATTATGCCTAATATCTCCATCAAAATATTCCATCAAGTCATTTTTGTCTACCACGTCGTCACTTAGTGATTCTACATATTCCTCATAAAAGTTGTGTGGAAGCAACGATCTTAACTGATCAGTCAGAATTCCTTCGCGTGCCTTGCAACTTGTTTCCTTTGATATCTTGTCAATCTTTAGGGCGCAATGAAAGCTATCAAATTTACGCCACATTAAAAATCTGTTGAATTCTGGATTTAGGCAGCTGTGTAGCGTAGGTGGCAATATTTTGATTTGAGAAGCCAACAAATCGACAACCTTGTCGGCATATTCGTTGTCGTAAGAAGTTGTGTCGTAAGATAGTGGTTCCGATGAAAACATCAGTTGCATGCTAATTCCAATGTATGTGCAAAATGCAATAAATCTGAAAGAGCTTTTTGCTAGTTTTGAAATGTACACGACATAACTGGGTTCGAACGTTGCAATAGTAACGCAGGCATCAAATTCAACATTGTCCAGTCTAAAGGGAAAATTATTATTTACCTGTTGAGTTAATATAAATCTTAACAAAGCCCACCAGGTCGGATTAATAGACTTTTTCACAATATTGATATAATAAACTTTTTCTAAACAATATAAGTGCAAACGATAAATTGATGCTTTATAATTGCCGCTAAACTTTTGCATGGTATAAATTGCACCTCTCGAATACTGGCGACACTTTGGACATTGATGGACCTCAACGTTCTTATATCTAGGATACCTGTAAAACAATTGTTTCATATTCAAGATGTATCCTTTGATCAAAGTAAGAAATATGGTGCTGCGAACAAAATTAATTTTCTCAAATCAAAAGGTAGTAGTACCCTAGGTAAGCAAAAAAAGTGATTATTTTCTAATTTGGATGACGTCATCCGCTGCCCCAACGCAAAAAGTTCGAAAAATATCAAACTTATCGAAGCTAAATGTGTAAAGGCGTTGACTCAACAAAAACCTGTTACTTGTATGCCATGACATAAACCAGAAAAATTAAATAAAGTCACAATAAAGAGCCTCACAATAGGCTTAGTGAACTTTATAATATCATTATGCGTTAAATAATGCAAACATTAAGTTCTCAAAAGTTATAGTAAATTTACCTTCTTCGGTCAACAAAGTGTCTATGAATCCTAATGCAAGCGGCGCAGAATACGTGATCACAATCGGTCAATAAAGCCAGTTCAGTGCCATTCAAATTTTCAGTACAAATATCACATTCTCCTAAATCTTCTGGTTTTCTGGAGCCATACAACATTACTGGTATACAAAATCGTCTATCGCATTTGCTAGCAAATTTAGGAGTGAGAAATTTCATTCCAGTTGCAGTATAATATACTTCTACGTGAAATATCCTATTTAATGTAGAAATAACTAGTTAAGCATCGATTATTTTCAAATTTTCGTGATCTAACATTATATAAAAAGATAATTAACATACAATAATAACTTTTTAAATGAATAAAATTTTAATTTTATTTAAAATTTCAACATTAATTCAAATACAGTCGAACCCGGTTATGTCGCCGGCTTAGGGGTTTGCCAAAAAGCGTCGAAATAACCAATGATCGAGATAACCGAAAATCAGTATGGCGACTGTATATTAAAATGTGGTTGCAATTTCTTTACGTACGTAATCTGAGATTACAATAAATAATAAATAAGAATGCACATGCACGTGTTTTTAATGTGTTTTTTACACAGCTGCAATTGATATTTGATATTGGTAACAGTACATATGTGTTTGCTAACAGAAGGCTTATGAAGGCTTAAGTTGAAGCTTACTTATTGTGTTAGGTGGGAGATAAAAAATCTTAACGGCCTTGAGACCAAGAACATCCGGATGAGCTTTACTGTTGACCACGGTTCTTTTTTTTCTGCTTTCTGTCCCACTTCTTCACCCATGCACTGAACAGATCTAGGATCTTGGTTGGCCATCGGCATCGCATGGGAGAATTTTGGTCTGCTTAATCTGGGATTCTTGGATTTTCTTATAATGTAGAGCGGGAGTTTTTGGCTTCCTTCCATGTTGTGCTAGAAACTAGCACAGTAAGTTGGTCCTTCGATTTTTTCCACCGTGACAAGCCTCCCCATGAAACGTCATAGTCTTGTGTAGAAGGCATTTCCAAAACACCCCAGTTTCATCAGCATTAAAAATGTTTCGACTCTCATAGGTATTGATATAGGTCACAAAATTGTGTTCATTTGAGTGTTGAGCCATGAATCCACTCCTATGGAACTGCAGCGTTCTCTCCACAAATTGCTTTCAAGACTTTGGTTGTGCCTCTTTACGAAACGATCCAGCCACTCTTGACGAGCTTTAAAGTCAGGAAGTCCTAACTTGGCAACAAGGATGTCCGCCATTGACGGAAAGTTTTGTTGCTCTCGAATTTGTATTGAATTGAAGCACTGCATCGTCAACATCTTTGTGCTCAGCCATTCTACGTTTTTCTTACTTTTTAGTTTTAGCTAGCTAGCCGCGGCTTTGCAGCCCATACGGCTTACGGCTTAGTAACCAAAATCAGCTGCTTGATTTTATATTGCCAATTCCAATGGTCATTTAATTATTGAAAACGTTATTGCAAAGTGCAGATATGTTCCTGTATTTGCATTATCTTCTTTCTTATAGACTTATAGTCTTTCATATAGACTCATTCACAATTTTGATAAATGAAAATTCCGGTTGCTTTTAAAATATTTTTCGACTTTACATCCAGGTTCTTGCATGGCGATGGAAAAAGCCCACAGGTAGAATTAATGTAATTGACACCATCTGATGATAACCGAGATTCACCGATCAAAAGTTTCAAGTCAAATCTTTGAATCTCTGTGGACAACTTTGTAAAAATCATTTGTATGACCAATCCAAAGTGTCCCTTCTTGAGACTGTGAAAGTGATTTTATCAATTAGCTGTCGCCCTAGATGACATGACATTTTAAGACTTAAGAATTCCACGTCTCTTGTCGCAATTCAGTTTTAAACAGAAGCGAGTAACATTGTGATAATGTCTTAATCCGTGGAATCTTTTCTACATCTGACATTATTTAATGTAGAAATAACCAGTTAAGCAGCCATTATTTTCAAATTATCGTGATCTAACATTATACAAAACAAATAATTCACAGTCAATGATAAGTTTTTAAGTCATTAAATTTTCAACATTAATTCAAATAATTGAAATTTTCCGCTTTCCTTTTATCGACCACGATTTTCTTACATTTTTTAATTCCACCAACCTTTCGAGGGTATCCACCTTTGCTCTTTGACTCGATTCCTGACCTTTGTGTGACCCTTCAGCGTAATCAACTTTAGCATCAGCATAATCTTTTTTATTTCTCAGCTTCGTATTTTCTAATATTCCATTTGTATTTTGATGGTTCTTCAATTTGTCATCATTACCATAAGTTTTCCGTCCTTTATTACACAATCAAATGTAATTCTTCGATCATTTGAAATCATAGCATACTGTTGTAACGTCAGAGAATTGAATTTGATGGAGAAGTAAAAATAATCTTTTCTGACACTGAAATTTGCGAAAATGATTTCTCCTAAGGAGATATTTTTATTAAAGCAATGAAATATTTTATTGAATAACTAATTTAGATTAACCTGCCTAACACTCTCATGGACGCTTCAATTTAATATCCTCCTTGATGAAATCAAAAAGTTGTGAAAATAATAGATATGAGACAAACATGATTAGCAACTCATCCAAATTTTTATTAAACAAATATTCGCTGTGAAACTAGTATTCCGATGTTCAATGCCATTGTTCGCTGAACCTGACCTTGAGAGGTCACCTTTTTTGCTTCTCACCAAAAGCGGAAACTTTTGTCCTCCTTAAAAGACGTCTTAGCGTTAACTTTTTAGATTCTAAATGTAGCATCCTTCCTTAGCAATCACATTGTTCACTGGAAATTCACAATGTTGACGATGGCTGCTAAGATATTGATCGCAATGATTGTAATAATATATAAATATTATGAAAACATTTGACTCTGGTTTTTAAATTTAATAATTGGCTTTTGGTCCTTTCCGTACAATTGAAAAAACTATCACTGTTGTGATTATTTAGCCTTGTTCGTTATTTGCGCGTGTTTTCATTTGCGTGAAAATGTGAAGAAATCCACGAGCAAGCTATGATGACAAATATCCTTGACAGTCCTACGAAACACACTTGATATGACGGATTCCCAATGCTTCGACAATCGATCCATGTCTTGTCTGTTGAGTGTAAAAATTACGTAAAATAATCAATCAATAAGCAGCTACAAAAACAAAAAAAAAGAATAAAAATCTCATGATTTTGGTCAGAAACTGTTTAAAGATGGCGAATCTCAGTCGGCATTTGAAATTCGTTGAGCTGTTTCGTCAAAATCAGCCGATGATTGGCAATGTTCTGGACTCGGTTGAACTTCGGGACCGAAATTAGGATGAGATGGAGGCCAGGATCCTGTGGAGACTTCCACGCCAAAGTTTTCTCCGGATTTGTGGATCTCTTGCGACGAATTTCGAGAAGTTTCGGCGTCATCAAGTTGTTGTTGTTGTTGTTCGAGTGGCGAGTTGTTATCGTTGTTGAGGCCGTTCTTGCTACTGTGAGTAGATGTATGTTCAGGCGATTGCACTTTATGTAGCTGGAAATCATCGCTCGAAGTCTTAGAACCGGTGATCATGAGGGATGGAGTATCCACGTAGATTGGCGGCCATTTTCTCTCCCTGGCATAGGATTCCCTATTCGTTGAGGGACTGCCGGCATGAAAACCTTCCTGGTTGTAGCTGCGTGAATGTTTTAATCATTAACATTTAATCAACAGGTTATCAATCCTGCATGGCAAGAATTCTTTAACGAACAAACCAGTTTACCACAGGGCTGGGGTTTCTTCTTCCTCCAACTCTTCGTCGTCGTCTTCACCCGTTCGTCCCCACTTCTGCCGTCTGTCGTTCTTGTGCCTCGAATGGTTCTGTTTGTTTTTAGTACGACAGCATTTCCAGCATACCTTGAAACTGTGAGTCTTCACCATGATGCACCAGAAAAACCCCGGTAACATCAAGAGAAATCCGAACGCCACGAAACCCATGCCGATGACCGTGGCCGAGGTTTTGACTCCGATGGAGATGGTTATTGCCACCGGGACTGCTCCGACGACCGAGAATCCTCCTCCAAGCCCCATTACAATCAGTGGACCCCTGTAGGCCGACGATATGGAAGGCATGGATTGATTCTTCTTAGTTTTGCTTCAAGTGCTTCGCGGAGTCTTCATTTCTTAGGAACCTGTTCTTCTCCTGGTTACGTTGTGCCTGTAAAAATTTTAATTTAGCAACAAATTCATTGAAAGGTTTTAGAATCTTAGCCATATATACTGCCACTATATCTGTTTAAGATGCATTGATTTTATGCAACGAAGCCTACAAATTGACGGTCGTAACGTGTAAACAAATACTCAGTGTCTGCTGAATGCGCCTGCAATGTTTCTAGTGAGATGATTAGGCACTCGTGTTGTTAGAGAGCGTTTATCGAAATTATTTAAGATGTCGTTGTCTGTTTAGCTTTTTATCACAAATGGAACTCTGAGCGATTTCGTTTTATTTCAGGTTCCGGAAATTCTGAATTTTTAGGCGAAAATGAGCAAACAAAGCGATGTCCTAGACATGAGAGGAGATGGTAAATCAATTCTATGCCTGATCAATATCCAAACGACTTGCTACCAGCCAATGTTTGCTCGCGTGCATTCTCAAGTCTTACAAACTGAATTCACTTCTGAATGCTATGTCCTAGTTTTACTAAAGACAACTTGACAACTGTTATCTAATAGATCCGTGAGCTACTTAAGTTCAATAGCAACAGAGCAAAAAAAGGTTTCAGTTTAACCTGTGATTTCAAGATAAAATTCCAGAAAGAGTATTTTGTTTTCGTAGTCCACCGAGGTGACAATTATGCGAATTTGATCCGACTATTTTATACGGAGATTACTCGTTACAGTCACTCTATTCGCTATTAAGTGTCAAACGATACAGTATGATGAAAGCACATCGTATATGTATTCGTACAAGAGTAGGTTGAGGGCCCAACATCGACTGGTTCTCATCGACCATGACTGCACCGAGGCTTGCTTGCCCTGTGCGCTGTCTCAAGCCTGTGCAACCAACATGTCGGCTCCAATGCATGCCATTAGGAAATTTTTTCGTTGGCGACTATTTTTGTTTTTGTTGTTGTTTCAATATTTTCTTTCGGTTATCTGCTTGGTTTGAGTCGACGTTTTCGAAACGAACAAATGCTAAAGATAAACCACGGATCTATTACAAGACGTAATTATTAGATTGTTACAATAATGACGTGACACATCATCGAGATGACGACATATTATTTCATGTGAGAAGCAAGCACGTGTGGAATTGCAATTATTTCAGGATTACAACATGCGAACGCCACAATCATTCGAATATCTGCATGCGATCGCTTGCTTGGGTCGATGTCCCGTTAAATTTTGTACTTCGGAGATTCATTGATGAGGAAGCTAGCAGACCAATAAGACTCTACTTTCCGTAGAACAAAAGATCTGCGGAGAAAGTAATAAGCAAATGAAGAGATGAACAGGCAGTCAACAACATTTTGTAAAAATTCACAATTTTGATAATTTCACAAAGCAGCTTTCGTAAATCCTGGCGTCGACTTATGGCGAGATGATGATGATGATGATGAAATAGTCAGAACAGCTGATGAAGACGATACGGTAATGATGACGACTGTGATAATGCCTAAAAGTCATTTAAGCAGTTGCTAAGGTCAATGATTCGGCCTTTGAAATTGCTTCGTTCGATGTCAAATGCCAATTAAATAAATATTACAAATACTATTTAAATATTTGAAAATAAAATTTAAATATTAAAAAAATTAAATATTTTCATTTAAAAATTAATTGTCTCCATTGCAGTACAAAGGCAAATAAAATCAAAGTCGACAAACGAAGCAATAGCTCTCAATTATAATGAACAATTTATATTTAAACACATATAATATAAGCAATGGATAATTTTTAGCAATGGATTAAATGCTTTTATTTTAAACTTTGTACACAGTTGGATAACAATTATCATATTCATTTGGATAATAATAATCATATTCATTTGGATAACAATAATCATATTCATTTGGATAATAATAATCATATTCATTTGGATAACAATAATCATATTCATTTGGAACTTGTTTACCGCGGTCAACTTGACATGGAAAAGTGGATAAGTGGAGTATGGAGAGCTTTGATGCTCGAAGTAATAAAGGCATCAAAAACACCCCGATTTGCCGTCAATAGAATATAATAATGCACCATTACTTTATTATTATTGTTAATCTATCTATAATTATATATAATTTTATATTATATACTATTTTTATATTAAAACCAGTGTTATAATCGCAATAGTAATCGTAAATAACCATAATAAAAACAATTAAGAACGGTCAAAAACAACACTAACTTAATCTTTCCATTCTGTTGTGTTTATTTTAAACAGTTGATAATTGATGTTGAAAAATTTATATGAGTAAAACATATTTTGTTCTAATAGGTTTATAATGGCTTATCATAATTTTGTAACTATCACAGAATATTTGTAACCAACTAGTTAGACATTTTGATTACTTTGATTTTTATAACGACTGAAACCAGGTCATTGATGAGTGGTTCAAGGGAAAACAAGGTCAAGAACAGCAAGACAGAAGTCCCCTCTCGTGAGTAAGTGAAACAGCTTCATTTATTAAAAGCGAAACACAAGAAAACAGGAAGTTAGACGATCAAAGGTCAACAGAAAATGTACAACATTCCCAGAGTATTTGAAGTGTATATTTGTGACAACACATGTTGTTGGGGAATATTGCTTCGAAAGATGGTAATACCTGTTTGTTTTTTTTTCTAAGATTTGTAGAACGATGTGGCACTATTACATGATACATGACACTATTACATCATACATGACGCTATTCAACGACTACTCTTCTACAGTACCATCCCCCGAAAACTGCAGGAGAATCAAATTGGCGAAACGTTGAAGACCTGAAGAACTCCTATGAGGAAAGAAACATAAACGTTGATAGTAAATTAATGTTGTCTTACTGCAAATAGAATTAACGAAATATGCGAGTATCTCTATGGGATAGCCCAGTTTCTAGGAGATATGACACCATTCTATTCTAAATCTATACGATAACAACACATAGATGAGAGAACCTCAGAAATAGTAAAATTCTGAGAATGCAAATCAATGTTGAGCCAACCCTAAACAACTTACTCTTATAAATATCCAATTAATGATAATAGTAAATGAAAATTCTTACAAAAATGATTGATTAAATCTAAAACAAACTAGCAAAGTTTAGTTTCTTTTCAAGCATTTATGAAAAAATGAATTGAAATAAAAAAATAATTGAAATGGTGATTAAGAAATAACATGCTTCACCATTTTATCAAAAGGTACTTCTGCCAAATTAAGATTTTCATTTTCCTGGTTCTTACTTTTACCTCTAACTTTATATTTATCAAAAAACGTTTTTGGGAACATTTAAACTGCTTTCCTCTAAATGAGAATTTTTAAATGCCTCAATAGCGTGCTTTTCGGGATATTACTAATGGAGGCGTGGCTGAGAGTTTCGGCGCTCAGGGCGAAAATTATAATTTGACACCATACCCTTGACATTAATAATTTAGTATAAATTTTTTTAATTTGGCGTCCCCACCCCCCTAATATTATTACTTTGGCACTTCCCTAGGCACGGCGCCCAGGGTTGCTGCTCCCTCCCTCCCTAGCCATGCCACTGCCTACTAAATAGGTCCCAAGTGCTGACCTACCCATTTTTTCAGATTAAATAAGTCAAAAATTTTTGAAAAGTTAAAAATATTAAGATTTCTTTAAGATAATCAACTCTTTCGTTTTCAATTGAGTTGCACAACTATTAGTGGCACAGTCTGCCCACCTTCAAACCAGAGACTGGTTGTAAATGTGGTGACAGATAGAATCTATAGAGCCTTTTGTCAGACATTATTATTATTATTATTCATTATCATTATTATTATTAATTATTATTATTCAGATTCAAACAGAAAGGCAATATCACAAAAGTCCAGTTTCTAAGAGATATTGACTGTTTATTGTGTATGTTCAAATACTACATAAACATCATCCACCAAATGTCAAATGGGGACATCACAAAAGATGAGCCACTCTCTCTGCATCTCCACAACATAAACGAGAAATTATTGTCGATACTCTTCAGTGATGGGCTTTAACTACTTAAAAAGTAGTTAACTACATTTAT
The DNA here is from genome assembly GCA_021613335.1 of Whitmania pigra. Lineage (NCBI taxonomy): Eukaryota > Metazoa > Annelida > Clitellata > Hirudinida > Haemopidae > Whitmania > Whitmania pigra. The sequence continues at coordinate 1,077,788 of JAJTWR010000308.1, forward strand.
AAAAAAGTAGTTAGTAACTATTTTTAACTACTTTTTAAATAAGTAGTTAGTAACTACTCCTTAACTACTTGCATAGTAGTTAACTACTTTTTAACTACTATTTTAACTACTTTTCCGTTGACATTTGATAAAATTAATTTTCTGGACTATTGAACAAGACATAATTATTAGCATATTTATTTACACTAGTGTAACATTTTCAACAAAATTTTATTATCCAAATTGATCAAAAACAGAAGTATTCAGTGGATGTTTCAGTCGATCTCTTAAAAAAATCATCATGTCAACATGATTATCCTATAATTTACATTGTCTGTTACATAAAACCTGCCCTGCTGCACTAAAAAGTCTTTCAACTGCTGCCGAATTTGATAATGTTGAATTAAGCTTGATGAATGCAGCACAAACAATTGGATAATTAAGTAGAGTTTGTACATTTCTTGTGGAGTTTGATAAATAATCATTAAGCTGTTCAGCTAACACATTATCACAAGAGTTTGGTACACTTTCCACATAGTCATATAAATCATCATATTCACTGTTCTGAGCCGCATTGCATTGTCCGCAGAGGTGGTGATTGTTAACGATGTAGGGCTTTTGGAAAAAAATTATTTTTCTTCATTTTATTTTACATTTTTTTTAAAAGTAGTTAACTATTTGTAGTTAATAACTACTTTAAAAGTAGTTAACTACTATTTTTTAACTACTTTAAAGTAGTTATTAACTAGTAGTTAACTACTTATAGTTAGTAACTACCCATCACTGATACTCTTACAGATAATGAAGAAAGATGGATTTCCTTATTTTTAGTAATCGCCAAGACAAAGTTTAGTTCTGGAGATTGGCTTTCTAGTTTGGACCTCTTTGGCCAACAAATTGTTTCAAAACATGTTCCCTGTCCATAGATTTATAGAATTTTAGTTACCAACAGATTCAAATTTAAAGATTGCTGGCACAGGCTAGCAGAGAAACTGAGGCCTGTGCAGAAAAAAGTAATTCGAGTGTTTTAGGATCCTACAAATAAATTGTAAATTACTGAACAATTAAATAATTTAGTTAGTATATTAACTTTGATCAGCAGAAACTTGATAAAATGAATCTAATGGTTTTAATGCGTGGGTTTGAGGTGCATTTGAAGAACTTTGGCATTTGTTACTGAAGTGGTTTGTTCTTATAACAAGTGATTTTTGAAAGTCATTCAAACTTGTTGCTTTGTAAATGTAAGTCAATACATCCATCACAAATTTTACAGTCAATCAACCATAATATCTATAAACAACCCAAGACATAAACCCTTTCCAGAGCCCTAGCCACCACAACAGTGGGTGCAATCATCCAGTCTTCTTCATCCATAACCAAATTTACAACCATCTCAAATATCTCAACTCCAATGTTGCATCTAACAAATGTAAGTTCTCTTTTTTGCAATAGTTTTAAACAAAACAGCCACTACCACTTTTGAGCTGAAATCAAACCATTTCAAGAGATGTAAACATTTGACAGATGAAATATCTGGCATTGTTTATCCAGAGCTACCAATTCAAAGATGTTCATCTCTACTTTTCTATTGAACGAAATTAAAGCGTCATCTAAATGTTTCTTTCCGGATTTATTTCTCAAATGATTCTAGAATCACTCATGGCCATCGTAGAACTTTGTAAGAAAATCCTTTGGTTTGGCTTGGCAATCCTTTTCCATGAATCCCATTATGTGGCTTCTTGTCTTCCACACATTTACAGTTTCTACTAGTTCCATCTGGCCCTGAAAACAGCACTTCAATAATAATGCTTTCAAATACAACATATTTGAATAAAATACAAGAAGCATGTAAAAAACAAATAAATAAACATATATATTTGTGGAGAAAGTAAGATAGATGCACATAATACATAAACAAAATTGTAAGCAAATCTTCAGAAATATATCAACTAAAAATAATTTACTTTCATAGCACTGTTTGCAGATGCAATCAGTTATAGTGCTTGTATCGGGATAATTTGAGCACTTACAGAATTGGCTAAATGTAGGTATGTGTAAAAACTAAGTAAATAAATAAATGTATTGTGTAAGTCATCAAATGGTGAAAATGAAAGCCAACCTTGATGACTAGCATGTCAATAACACGAATGTCTTTGACGGCTTTATTCTTTGCAAACTCCTCATGCAGCCTCTTTCTATAATCACTTACGGTAATGGGGACGTCATACTTAAGCACTGCAAATCATGCAAAACGAGTAAGCTTTAGCATTTCAAAGCAACAAGGTCAGCAGGACACCTAATATTGAACAGGTAACTAAAAAGTACCGATAGACGGAACTTGGCGATACCAGGCCTTATATAAATTCAAAACTCTTTTCTTGGCTTCATCGCTGTTAGATGAAAAAACTGGAGTTACTTGGCGAGCCGTCGACCTGATTATTTTGGAAGCCATTGCAGACTGCAACCAAAAAAACAAAAACAGTTCCTAAAAGTACACAATTTATAAACCACGTCAACGAAATTTAAAAAAATTTTTTTTTTTAATTTAATATTTTAAACTTATTGTATTTAATTAAGTATTGCTGGCAAATCTCGCAAAAGTTAGCTAGATGAACCATTACAACAATTTTACCTTAAACATGTTCTTTATTATTATCGTTGCATTAAAATATTGTTTTGGTGAGCACTATTTTTTAAAATGTGTTAATGTTTAAAATGCATGTTACCCTAAAACCACATTCCTTCAAAATCAGTAGGCTTGATAACTTGTGATCGCTTACTAGATGGTTCGTTTCCCATGGCGACTAAGTTTGATTCTTGAGGTATTTCTCATTCGTTTTGTTTGTAATTAAATTTACACTAAAAATAATAATGTACAGTTATAAAAAAAATATTAGTACATTTGCTACCTAGAATTAATTCTGCTACGTAATTAACTCTTAATACCATTTGTGTTCATATACCAAGGCAGAAAAAGTTTTTGGATCTTTCGAACCATATGACATTAAAAGGTACATTGACAGCACACAGAAGTCTTGCTTACGCGGAGTGAGCATTAATAAAAACAGGTAAGCATGGTTCAGCTGTGCTAATAATTTCAGTTGAATCGATAATTTGGATCTCTTTCGTCACATTCTCTTCGGTTCCATGCAGGCAATCGAAATGAACATTAAATTGTTTGATGGTTCGTTACATCTTCATACTCTCCTTTAGATATACTTTCACCGACAGTTGCTAGGCGCGCCAAGAGAAAATATTTTTGTTCAGTTTTCGAGTTGAGTACCAGAGAGTGAACGAGGTGATCGCAACCATCTATAATTTTAGAATTGGAAATTTAAAAGTCTGAAAACTGTTGAAATTGCCGAAATATTTACGGGCTGAAGTCTCTCGAAGTATGTTTCGGAAGTATTTTAATCGCCAATATTTATGTTTTAATAAATATCAGTTTTATTGATCAAATTATGAGATTATCAATTTTCACGAGCATCATTTTGATCTGATTTCATTGAATTGCACGTTCAATTAACAACTAGTCATACTTTTTACTTAAAGATTGCTATTAATTTACTGCTATGTAAAAAACTAAGGGTTTCGGCGCCCGGGGCGGAACTGATAATTTGGCGCCCCGCCTTAGCATTATTAATTTGGATTCCAATTTTGATAATGTGGCACACATCTTAACATTATCAATTTGGTGCTCAGGGAAATGTCCCTTCCTATGCCACTGTTTATATTATTATATTGCGATGTTTATATCATGTGAATGAATGTTTTAAAAAAGATGAAAAAATTAGATGAAAAACTGTAACCATCTTTTGGCATTGTTATCAATTTAATGAAAACTAATTTCATAAGCTGATCAAGTTCACATGAACTCTCTTTCAAGAGAAACGTGTTCATTAAAATCTCATCTTTACGTTGTTGATAAACGCCGCTTATGAAAATGTAATTAATTGCTTGAATCGAATAATATTTCCACGGAGGCTTATGAAAGTAATGAAAGTAATTGCATAAACTCGACCACCGGACAGTGGTACACAGCAAAGATACCGTGTTCTCCAAACCCGGCAAATGAAACTTAAGAAGTTGTCCTTGGAAGAGGATAGGTTCATCATCTCATCAGCTGACGTAAGAATGGAGGAAAGATGAAAGGGATGAAATGGCAATTAGTTTTCCACACGTGTGCAGGTGCATCGATGAGTGGATTGAATCTCGGTTTAATTCCAAATTCAACTCCATTCATCCACCCAAGTCGGCCATAAATAGGTTGAAGTACTATCTCCTTACTGTTATGACTCATTAAGCCAATTAGGCGCCTTTGAAACTTTCAAGGTAGGCGGAAGATATTGTCAGAGCTTATGAAAATATATCGTCGGTGTCAAAACATAGTCATAATAATATAAAAATTATTACTATTATTGTTGTTAATAATAATAATAATGATGTTGTTATTATTGAGATGATTATTAAAGTTAACTTTGCGGCTATATTGGCTGAAGTGTCTGCATTCCACGTGCTTCGTCTGATGACGCTTTCGCCGACTTTTCGTCGGCTAAATATAGCCCTTCCATGAGGAATTATTGTCTGGACCTACTGGATTTAAACATTCACGTGACTGGTGTGGGTCAGACGAGTTCAATCAGTAGATGCTAAAAATATTTTCAACCCGAGACTAGGTGTGCCTTTGCGTAATTACCTGGAATATTCTTGAGTGTAATGTTTTTAATTTTACATTTTCTATTAAAGAGGAGAACAAGAACAAAATGGAATGAAATTTAACCATTTTACCGTCCTTCCTTAATTAAAAAAAATTTCCCGCTTGAAAAAGCTAGCGATGACTGGTTTGGAGTGATTGCTTAAGAGAACGATTAATTCGCGGTCGGTTTCGTTTTTAGGTGGCAAACAACATTCTAAAAATAACTTTCAGATTTCTACTGGCAACTTAGAAACTCAGAAATAATTGGCAACCAGGTCTGCGCTTGCTCATAGTTTTAAAAAAAATGACTTTCAACATCTCATCCTGACTCGGAGTTTGAAGGTGAAGATCGAAAGAAATGAAAAAGTCGACCATTCGTCTTAACCGATCCCGTGCAATCCGTTACAAGTCGAGAGAGGAACAGAGACCAATCAAGAAGTGTGCCTCGTGCAAGTGCACACTCGGATCGGTGGTCCAACTGGACAAAAGTCCGCACAGGTTGATCCGCACTTCCGCTTCCGTTTCCAGTCCTCCGATGTCTCCGAAGAACGAAACCTTCCACGAATGCAGTTCATCGCCGTCCCTCGATTCATTGGCTTCGAAATCTCCTTCCTGGAGTCCCGATAAGATGATGACGATGAAGTACGATGGAAATGGAGGAAGTGGAGAGAATCATCCCAACAAAGAATTCCAATGTTGGAGGTAATTCATCGAAAGTTGTTTCCAACAAACTCCTCTCATTTTCTTTCAAGCTTTCACAACATCGTTGACTGATGCCTGCTCTGATGCTTGAGGCATTCTATTCGTAATTAATATCGATAATAATAATAATAATAAAAATAATGTAAAAACATCATTCAATTTTGAAAATAAGAAACAATTATCCAATAATGTTCTTGCCTTCATTCGACAAATAAACATTGTGAGTGAATTAAATAAGCATAAATATTTCTAACATTAAAATTTAACGCGGTTATCTGAAAGATTTCTTGAGAGATTAGACATTTTTGACATTCCAATGGCTGGAATGTCGTCGTCGGAATAACTAATTTGTTATTGTTATTAATATTTTCATGTCCAATACAAAAGTTTTTTTAAACGTCCAATAGTTTACAACAAGCAATTGTTAAATTGTAATTACAAATACATTTAAATATTCATCATTAGTAATTTATAAAATATCATAAGAATTCAAATAAGTTTGAGGCGCCTCAGTACTCTACAAAGATAAGAAGCACGGCATGATAATGATTGTCTTGTTCTTCAACCAGCCACAGACCTTCAGATGACCTGGAAAGAACCTACCTATCCACGTGTTTTCCATCAACTGGAGATCTACCTGACAACGTAGACAGCTTGAATTCGAACTCCTTGGATGGTTAGCAAACTCAACATTGCTTCCTTTGTTCAAATTTCCTTTCTAGTCAAACCATAAGCGCTATCATTATCATTACCATCTTCATCGTGGTCGTCGTCGTCAACGTCTTCATCGTTATTATCATCATCATCATCATCACATTCTTTATTGTCTAAAAAGTTAATAATAGTAATAATAATAATCGAATGAATAAAACAAGTCATTAATCACGACAAAAGAGGCTTTATTAATTGAATGAACCTGACCAACCTTGCAATTCCAACATTACGTACACAAACATCAATGAATTAATCAATAAATTATGTTAATGTGCTTTTAATCTGGCACGTACGTAAATCCAGCGAAAGACAAGAACAAAGTGGTCACGTACTCTGATGATTGGTCTGCTTCCACGTCTGAATCACGAGGTGAACAACTTTCAGGAACAACTTTCCATTAATTCACCAGCCACGCCATTATTCATTCCCATTCATAATAATTCAATAAATGTTTCTTTTACCAATTATTCTTGTTATCATTATATAATAATATAATGTAATGTAATGTAGTGTAATGTAATGTAATGTAACGTAATGTAACGTAACGTAACGTAACATAATATAATATAATGTTATTATTATATTAATAATAATTATATATTTATATTATATATTATATTATTATATAATTATATATTAATATCAATGTTGTTATTTAATTATATTTTGTATCATCAATAATTGACATCATTCCAGGTATTCATAAAAATGTGTGGGTAATAAACATTTGCGATTTGTTAGGAATTTGTTAAGGAATATTATTAATTCCTTCATATCAACTGTTTATCTATTTTACTTAGCTACTTTTATATTGAAATCATTTTTAAGAGACTTCTTACTTCGTTTGTTTTTACCATTATTTTGTTATTTCATAATTCATTACGTTCACGATATTTATTACATTAATGAAATTCATTATATTCATAAGATTCATTATACTGAATTCGTAAGATTCATTACATTCGTGACCTTCAAAAGATTAATCTTTTCCTTCAGACTCTGGAAACGAGGACTCGCAAGGTCTGGAGAGACCATCACGTTTGGTGAGTTTTAGGTCCTTAAAATATCATCGTCATCGTCATCGTCGTCGTCGTCATCGTCATCGTCATCGTCATCATCATCATCATCATCATCATCATCATCATCATCATCATCATCATCATCATCAACAACAACAACAACAATAACAATGCTGTACGAATATCAGTATCAACATGAGTATCGTTATCAGTATCAATAGGGTATTATTGTTACCATTGGTACTATAATTATACGTATCAATATTCTCACGGAGTGTCAGCAAAGCGGTACATCTTTAACTACCTGTGAATATCAATGTCACCATCGACATCATCATCAGTATGGGCGTTAATATCAATATGAGTATCATTATCAGGATCAATGTGAAGTGTAAAGGTTGGCATCACTATCAACATCAATCCTAATTAAACCTTGTTGTCCCTAATTAAGAGCACGTAAAAATAATATGTTCTCCAGGGAAGTTATCTTATCTGGAAGCTTGTAAATATTTTGCTCCTAAAAAAAATGGAAATAACTTCAAAACATGAAATGCAGACAATTCCATTTGAAAATCATTTCGTGACGACTCACCTTTCACCTGTGTCTGCTTTTTAGTCGCGCCTCTTTTCCTGATGTCACAAAATCTAGGCTTCATTAATTAAGAATTATTCGTATGGAAATTATTCATATTACTAATGTAAAATCTATAACTAAATAAGGAAATTATAGGGCGTAAATTTAAATTATAAATCATTTTTAAAAGTTATTTTGCAAAACATTTGAACACAAACTACTTTGATAAACATTTTCAGTGATATTAGTGAAATTTTCTGTTAATTATTTTTGTGTTCCAATTGCTATTTTAAATTAACGCGACAGCAAAGAAATGACATTAATAATAATAATAAATAATAATAATAATAATAATAATAATAATAATAATAATAAATAATAATAATAATAATAATAATAATAATAATAATAATAATAATAATATATAATAATAATAATAATAATAATAATAATAATAATAATAATAATAATAATAATAATATAATAATAATAATAATAATAATAATAATAATAATAATAATAATAATAATAATAATAATAATAATAATAATAATAATAATAATAATAATAATAATAATAATAATAATAATAATAATAATAATAATAATAATAATAATAATAATAATAATAATAATAATAATAATAATAATAATATAATAATAATAATAATAATAATAATAATAATAATAATAATATAATAATAATAATAAATAATAATAATAATAATAATATAATAATAATAATAATAACAACAATAATAATAAAAGTAATTAAACAGTGTGTTATTGGAAGTGAGTCTAAAGAAAACTTTAGGATTTCTAGAAAACTGACTCATGATTTTACAGAGAAAGATTATTTAGAATTATTTAAAATTATTAAAAATTATTAAAAATTATTCTGGCGTCGATAAGCAGCTTGATCTTTCATTCCAACACAAAAATTGCTCAAGTCGGTCTTATTTCTTTTTCTCTTCATCGAAGTATTTGTTTACGAAGGTTTTACGTTAAAAATAGATTCACTGTTTGCTTATTCAAAATGAACAAATGATTATTATTAATAACGCATGGGTGCGCGGGCTGGAATTCCCGCGAGCTTAAAATAACCCTCTCGACTAATGCATAATGCATTATTTTGATAAATTGTTAAATTAATGCACAATTCATCATTCAGGGCATCAACAATTCCACAAGCCTTTACGATGCTAAACATTTGGCCAAAAATAAAAGGTATGTTGAATTTTATGTAATAATTAATTATTATTTATTTCCGAGCTTATTAGTTTAGGGATATTTTGATAAATTTCATCTTTGTGTTTCAGATATTTAAAAGTATTTGAAAATAAATTGTTTCATTTCCGATGCGAAGTTTTGAATCGTCCCAAATCTTCCGCAAAGCATTTCGGTTGCGTAAATTTAATTTGTGGAAGTGACGATCAAACGTCAACTCTGTTTTGATTTCCAGGGTCATGAGATGGGACTAGGGTTTGGGTTAAGGATTAAGTTAGGGTTAGGGTTAAAGGTGGGCTATATAGGGATGGAGTTAAGTCTATCAAATCTACCAAAGATAACGCAATTGGCTTTTGACCGCCATTTAGTTAACGCTCAAGTGAGTGCATTTAAGCTTTGCACGGACGTGTTTCATGGTGACAGGAGGTTCGAGCTGTGACTCTAGCTTTCTGTTTTGCAAATTTGTACCTTTAAATTTTTGCTTTTGAGATGATTCAAAATTTTAGACAATCCCGTTCAGTTTTATCTGAAATAATATTACATATAACACACATAATATGATATAATGATTAATTAACTTACTAATATAACAAACGCATCCTCATTAATTAACTAATTAATTAATATTTATAAAAAATTATAACACCTTTACAACAGCAAACCCTCCTCACCTGTCCACGAGCATTCCCTTTCAACGAGTTCAGCTCAGGTGTTCCAAGGTGTCGATGACGTCATAAAAAGTTCACTCAGCCTTCCAAGCAGGTTGAACTGGAATTCTAGAAAAGACAAAAACGGTAAAATTATGTTACCTTATTATAATTTATTATTTACTATAATTTAATAATAATTATTACAATTACAATTTACGGTGGCCTTGAGGTCCTGTGATTCGGACTTACGCCACCACAAAGATTGTCTATTACGATTGATTGATTGATCAGACAAAAATGGTAATATTACGTTATTGTGTTATTACAATTTATAATTTAATATTATTTAGTAGCATTTATTATTATTTCTTACTATTTATTATTATTTATTAATGTTCAAGAAGTGGGGCAGCAATCTAACGTGATTCCAGTTATGATCTTCCATTAGTGTCCATTTAATATTATTATGTTATTATTTTAATACTAATATAATTGATTTAGTAATAATAATATTAATATTGTTGCTTTACCAATGTAGTAACTTTATTATTTTAAAATACTAATTAAGTTTCCAAGTGGTATTTATTAAGTAAACTTTCATTCTTTCGCGCTACACTATGTTCAGAATTACAACATAAAAATTACTTTCCATCGAATATTTAAAAAAATCTGTAATAATAATAATAATAATAATAATAATAATAATAATAATAATAATAATAATAATAATAATAATAATAATAATAATAATAATAATAATAATAATAATAAATAATAATAATAATAATAATAATAATAATAATAATAATAATAATAATAATAATAATAATAATAATAATAATAATAATAATAATAATAATAATAATAATAATAATAATATAATAATAATAATAATAATAATAATAAATAATAATAATAATAATAATAATAATAATAATAATAATAATAATAATAACAGTAAATTTATAAGGAACCAAGTTCACTGCGTCGGAAGCACCAAACATTGTTTCTATTATTGCCATTGTTGTTGCTACTGTTATATTTGTAAGAGATTTTATCATCAACCTAAGAGATGCTAATTTGTAAGTAAATGTTACATTGAAAAAACTAATATTTCCATGATCATTTCCATTGATACGATTCGATATTCATGAAAAATTCATACTTTAGTATTTTTGGCATCATTGAGTTCTGTTGGATCGATAAGGAACATGAATAATAATATTATAATTGCAATATTTACAATTACTATATGCCACAGCAACATTAATATTAACATCATAATAATATTAATAATAACGACAACAACAACATTAATGTCAATAAGATGATGAGAAAGCTCGTCAATACACAAGTCAACACCCAAAATGACGAGAACGACATTGTTTGTTCACAAACTTCCTGGTAATGATCTCACCAGGTATCCATGGTAACAGATGGTTTGATTACGTTGTATCTTTTGTGCACCTCAGCCTAGCCTAATTGTTCTGCAGCACAAAGGCCGACTAAGTGGAATAATTTCTGTAAAATATGATGGTATAAATAATCTAGTGAAATATGATTAATTATATAAATTATAAACAATTTAATAACTTATAAATAATTTAACACAATTTAAATACTTTAATAAGACGTAAATGTTACAACACGATGTAGACAAAGTAATATTGTATAAATATTATAATACGATGTGCACAGGATAATGTGATGTTAGAGCAGACACGTAGGAATAAATAAGTAGCAAATAATAAGAAAATTGAAAATTAAAATTCCTTTAAAAAAACATCGTCTTGTAAACATCTGGATGAAATAATATTTCAAACTATTTTACAATTAAACAAAAAATCGAAACGCCCTATCATCGTCTTCGTCATCATCCTCCGTTTATCCAGGAGAATAACATGGAGGAGTTTGGAAAAGGAGTAACGTTTAGTGGAGCGGAATCCGATTCTTTGTCTGGAATTTTCCCAATTATGCCTCACATTTGACATCGACTTCCTTTCTGTTTACAGTCAATCTGCAGTGTTATCTTCCAGAATTAGGAAGAAAAACATCATCGCCAAATATTTATCCGTTATGTATTACCTTTGCATGTTTGTTAAATTACCAACTTTATTACTGTTGTTGTTGTTGTTATTATTTTTATAATTATAATTATTTTATTTTATTATTATTATTATTATCATCATCATCATCATCATTATTTATTTATTTATTAAATTGGCGGTCTAACAAAAAAATGGACCGCATCAAAGTACTCAAAGCGCGGGTTTACATGACGGTCGAGTGTACAAAGTATAGCATGTAAACAAATTCTATTTTTGCTACTTTGACTTTGAAAGAAGCGTTCTTCTAAAACGAGCAACTTTCGCTTAAAATTCTTAAGCGCCACATAAATCAACCATTTACTGCAGTCCTTGACGACTAATCTGGAATTTTTCAGACTGGAGGTCCCTGGATTTGAAACCCGTTCGAACAGAAGGAAAGAAGATCCTTCTCGATGAAATCATCAACAACCTCAGAGAGTCAAAGAAGCTCATTTCGTGTCGGTTTCCACTTGTTGTTGTTGTTGTGCAAATTTGATAACAAAGTTTCTTGCATCGCAAGTGGTTTATGTGGAGAGTTTGATGCTGTTGAATCTGCATCTAGCTACATTTAATGAGGGGCTCTTTAAATATAAAAAAAATTTGCATTTTGAATAGTCTTGGTAAATATTTTATCAAATATTTTTTTTATTTTTAGGCGTCGATGAGTCTGAAATTCTGACGAGAAGAATGAAGAAGAGACTACGAAAATTACTCAATATTACTCCTAAACTTCACAAGTGTTTGAAAAAGTGATTTTTTTATTTTAAGTAAAAAAATTTTAAATTAAATTTAAATTATTTTAAATTAAAAAAAAATCTAATCATCTCTTGAAGAGCATTTTTTTCATTTCAGAGGTCTCTATCTCGTGTCCCTGGTCCATCAGAACGGAAAGGTTTTGGTCACAAACGAGGACTTGCTTCCCGCTCTCGAAGTTCGATGCGAACAGAACCTGTCAGACGTCAGCCTCAAGTGGGACTTCAATTGGTTGGCCAAGGTTCTTTGCGATTGGTCGAACGTGAAGATTCTGAAGAGAACTTTCGAGAAGCCGCGAAACATTTCCGATTCGATCGAGTTCAGATTCCGCCTTTTAGAAGCCACTTTCAACATGCAGGTGCGAAACAAGATGACCATGCCCTATAGAATTTCTCTGCTTAATTTACTAATTTAAGTAATTTCTCGTTATAAACATTAATTATCATTCCAGAAAATAGTCGGCGTGGAGTGCTTGGGGACACTTCACTATCAACTTCTGACCGATCGGGTCAGCGGTTCTCATGTCTTTCTCTTGGTGGCCAATTTACCTGAGGAAATGAAAATCAACAGCTTCCTGAGGTGGTGTTCCATTCAAAAACTTCGACGAAAGAAATCTCAAAGATCTCTCAGGTTAAGTTCGACCTCGGAGAGTTCAAGGCCATGTATCGTTCAGCAAGAGGGGGATATTATGGAGTCCATTTACGCAAGCATTCCCGTAAATTTCTATTTTGATTAGACCATTCTTAAATTAAATTAAAAATAATGCCGATTAAATAATTATGTCTTATTACAATAATGGTATTATTGCATACTTCTACCTAGGAATTAATCTCATTCAACGCCTCCTGTTCGACAAAACTCGCCCGCGGCCTTTACCTTGGTTACGTGAAACTCACTTCCTTCATCGACCAGCTAAGGATTATGGTGTCCAGGAGTCTACCCAACGTCTTTCCTTACGTCAGGATCAGGGATGAACAGCGAGTGTCCAGGTGCAATAGAAAATCGTATTCACATTTGATTATGTAATCTATTTTTGAATAAGAAATCGTCTCAACCTAAAAGTCGAGAACATGTGGAGATTATTAACAATATCAATAATGCCTCATTTTAATCAAATAACATTAATTATTTAATTAATTGGCATGACTTATTATCAAACCAATCCATCTAGGGAAGAATGGGAATCGATAACCGGCGCCAACCGGATAGGGTTGGAGTTGAGCGGTTGCCAAGAAGTCTTCAGGCGCAGATTATTCGAAGCTTCTAAAAGTCTTCTTTCGAATACCGGGGTCCCCGAAGAAAAAATACTAAGCCACAGATTATACATCAACGAGGTATTCGAATTCGATTCGGAAGTTTCCTTCATACTTCTGCTGCCCAACAACAGAAACGTCTGCTCCGGAATTGGGGAGGAAGAGACACTCAAACCTGGCTATATAACGCTCCCTCTCCATCAGTTCGAAATTTGTGAGTTGTCAATGTATTATCGTTTCGTTTTAGATTGTTTCATTTGCAATGCAAATAATCTATATAACCAGCAAGTGTTTTAATGATTGTTTATTTAAAAAATTTAGTTCGAAACAAATTATCGATCGATAACTAAAGTAAATCACAACATTTAATGAATGAACTTTTGTATTTGTGATTCATGTGCATCATACCAATAGACCACATGAGCACGTACCATCCAGATCTGACGAAACGGTATTCTCACGTATCCACCCTAATGGAGGCCGAAGTAACTATCTTCAACCATCTCATGAGGCAAGAAGTTTCGGACGAAGACGAGTTGGTTTTGAGGGGACAGATTGGTCAGCTAAATCAACAACAGAAGAAACTGGATGAAATCTGGAAGAGCATGAGATGGATATCCGAAGTCATCAGTAACGCCAGAGATGGCAGAAACTGTTGCGGATTGACTCTCGATAAAATAAAACCACCGATAAACACATCGAACAGTAGCAACTAATTAAATGTGTATCGTTACTTGTGTTTTCTCACTCCATCTCACTCCGCGTCGATGAGTTTTTTTATTATCACAGGAAATGAGATTTCAATCAGCGCTAGTTATGCAATTCATCGGTAAATAAACTCTTTTAACTGGTCAGACTGCTCAATGTTTATGTTACCCCGTGGAATGTAGTTTTCATCTATTTATCTATTGACACAGTTCAATGCGTCACATTAAGAAATGATCTCAATCATCTTTATACTTCGGCTAGATAATAAAAATTAGACAATTATTTTTGTTTTGATCGTAGTCTTGTTCGGTTGAATTCGAATGCCAACGTAGTTCCATTAGCGTTCGTTATGTCCAAAATGGCCCAAATTTGATCAAAATTTTATTCTACCTAAAATCTCTTCAACGATTTATATTTATGAGTCCCTAGAGTGCCTGGCTTATTTATATTCTTCCTTTAATTAAATGGACAAATTACAATTCAATCTAATGAAAATGCTTAATAAATTTATATATATATAATAATATATATATTTAATAAATTTCTACGATATAATTATTTTTGTGTTGTCAACAACGCTTTGATACTTGAAGCATGTTTTGCCAGTGATATTAAAATTTAGCTCATTATTGTTCACATTGCGCATGTAGCTATGAGTATTCAATATTTCCACTTAAATGAAATTGTTTGATGTGCACAAATTGTCATTATTTATCATTTCTAACGAATGATAAAATCGATCTTGACCTTTTTTGATGAATCGACTTAAACTTTATTAATGTGACATTCGGGAATGATTTAGCTGAATTTAAGATGTGCAGACTCACAATTAAAACAAAAAAAGAAGCCATATTTCATCTTTAGATTGCGAATGCAAACTAATTATTACTTCTGGGCTCCGCTTTGTCAGTTGAGTTAGTCACGAATCATAAATTAAAAAGACAAAGTTATTAAACATAACAAATAAAAGAATTATGATTATGATTGAGGCGTCATGGATGGCTAATAGATGCCTCATAACCATAAAAAAATTTCTTCGAATTATAAGTGAATCTTATAAGTTATTATAAGTGAAGTACACGTTCCTACATTCGTAAAAATTCATAACTTAAGAAGAAAACTAGGCATTGTGCGTTTTATAGTTCTTCAGCTTTTTATTTAAAAATATAAATGAATTTTAAACTTGAGGTTACTAGCTACTGTAACCAATTAAAATTTAAGACATCATAAAATTTCACAGATCATAAAAGATTCCGGATCAGAAATGTCAGCGGTAATGTAAAAATCAGATATTTCATTAAATATCATTACAAGCCAAAGTTTAATTTGAATTTAAGTTTAATATTAAAGTGGTAAAATAAACATATTATCTATATCCTGACTTAATTTAGTAGCTTTTTATTACCTACCTCTTTGTGTTTATATGTCGAACGATAACTAAGTGCCTGGAGTACAATTTATGTGAATTAGGTTATTGGACCTTTACGTGTAAGTTTTTGTTATTTGTATAATACTTATTCATTGATATACAACTATCACATGGCCTCTAATACTAAATCTTATTTATTGTTTGCTTCAATTAACTTTCTGCGTCTTGTGTGTTGGATAAAAGGAATCACTTCTGGCCTTCTGAAAAATTGAAAGAATGTGATTCAAAGTAGTCAAGATTATTTGTTTGATAGATTAGAAGTTACAACAAATCAATATTTGCATATGTCGATGGACGTTAAAGGAAGGCAAACCAAAAGCTATGTAATTGATCAATTAAAGCTGTATTTGTTCTCTTATTGCATTTTGAATGTCTAATGTTTAACCATAAATCACTTATAAATATGGTAATTTGATGATTATGCCTAATGAAACTTTGATATTAATCTGGAATTCATTACTAACAATTTATTTGCAAATGTATAAAGTTGAAATGTTTTTTCACAGGTTGATTGATAAATATTGAAGAAGGTTCCAATCTTTTTATATTTTACCTTTATTATGACAAAAGTATTTGTTTCAGGTTTGGGATGAAGTTGATTCTGTTAACAGGAGACGACTTCTTTGAAATTACTGATGTAAAACTAAAAGATGGCATAATTCCTTGTCTATCAGGCATATCATATTCAGGTAATGACTATTTCGTCTTACCATCACAATTTATGCGCAGGTTAGTCCGGATGGTTGGCATTCCCTCAGTGGCAGTAATGGCGACGGTCATAATGTGTCGTGTTCAAAACCAACTCATCTTAACTAGCTTTCACCGTGTTATTTAGAGATTTTGAGGGTGCGCTCTATAAGTGCTCCTGATGTTTAGCATAAGGCACTACTTAAATGAATGATAATTTGATAAATATTACTTCATTCATGTTTAGGAAGGGAGGGATCAGCAGAAATGCTGGAACCTGCCATTTGGTTCAAAATTCTCATAATGGATGTTCTGACTATAGACTGCAAAAAACAGGTTGTGCAGTGGAGTTCAATTAGGCGTTTGGATACATCTCAGGATAGTGACGGCGTTGACTCAATTTCGAAAGTTGTGAGACTCAATGAAGACTGTATTGATTTCATTAATGGTTTGGACGAGGTGTTTGACACGATACCAGGTTTATTGTCTTCTTACAGATCGGGCAAATTGACAAAGGAATACTTTTACAAATTGCTGATTCAGTTGCTGCATGTCAACGTATTGCCAAATGTCAAATTAGGTTTTGAAAATCTAGATTCCGTAAAAAAGGCCATCGACGAATACAACGCGATTCTTGGCTCTTTGGACGAAGTGATCGCATCAAAGACAAACATGCTTACAGAGTTGAAAAAGACCAAACAGCGAGAAAGGCAAAAGTTTACGGGATTGCTCATCGAGTCCAAGAAATTGCCTCATTTCGATGATCTTCTCATACAATTTCTTGAGTGTGATTTCAATACAGACCTTAAGAAAATAAAGGATTCAGAGATCAACGAAAGCATTCCAAAATTATGCAGGTCGGAGAGCCACGTTGTCGATCCAGGCGAAGCCGTCAACATTGGCATTGCTCTTGCAAAACTCTCCAAGATAAAGAACCGGTCCAGATTGTCGTGGCTCTACGGTTCCACACCAAAAGGAGAGGAGCATCAACTTCAGAAGTTTTACATAAAAATGGTTGAAACAGAAAGTAAAATCAAGAGTTCAATAACTAAATTACTCGACAACAAGATGTTGCTAAGGAGCGTCGTCGAAACCATGAAGAGTGTAGTAGATGAACTCAAGGAAGGCCTCGATAGTTATGGCGTTGAACTAAACACCAAGAATCTCGTCGACACGACCAGCTTCATCGGCGAGTCTCTGTCGACAAAATCGTGGGTGTCTCTACCCATGCACATGTTCAACATTTTCTCCGACGCGAATCACCGCATCGCTCGCGAACACTCGGAAGGAACGCGTAAAGTCCGAGCGATCATAAAAACCATTCTCGACGAGCACGATCTTCATCGACTTTACAACTCCATTTTGCCAGAGACAAAGAACTTTTCCCTTTCTTGTCTGAGGCCCGAGTGGATGCCCGTTGCTTCGACGAACAACATCGGAGACGTCACGAAGGACGTCCGAAAAAGCAAAAGTTGTTCCAGCATTCCTATAAATATATTATCACCGGATCAAGTGACTTATCGAAAGGATTCGATAGCCCAAGTTTATTTAAAAAGATCGACCAATTCATCGCAAGAGAGCAGCATTCTTCCTTCTGACTTTGTCTTTGTCCTTAATTCGAGTTCCGATTTCATTTCTAAAAGTATCGACAAACTGAAAAGCACTATAACCGATCATTTTAATTTAATGTGCAAGAAGATTCACGACGAAATCAAAGGATCCTACGTTAATGTCAGCTACAAAAAAATCTGGGTAATATATGAAAACTATTTTTACGAGCACACCATCAAGGGTTTGTTAACAATTTTTCGTTTGGAGTACTTCAGAAGGGTTAGAGTTCTCACGAGATCCATCGATTCATTCACACTGGAGGATTTAGATCTCTCAGATTCTCTTATGACCAAACTATTGCTAGGACCTTTTATAGAAAGTCTGACTGAATCTAATCAGTCTGTTGCCTCATCTCTAAGTAAATTGTCATTCAATCAGTTAATTACAGCTTCGCATGAATCTTTGCCACACAGCTCCTCTGACGAAGACCTTTACGAAGACTTTGCAAGTGGTGAGTTCAGCAAGAGCTCTCCTTTAAATCTTAAAAATACTCATACCTCAGATACTAAACTCCTAAGAGGCAAGGATTGTGATTCATCTCCCATTGATTCTCTTCTTTCCTCTACCACAGAATCGTCCTCAATCCAATTGAAGCATTGCGTCTTGAGCAGATTTTCAAGATCATACCAAAATTTATATGATGCTCTTAAGGCTAGCACTCCAAAGACTAAGGCACATCATTTATTAAGATGCCTGAGGAACATGACTTGGCAAATTGAGGCCATTTACAATGAAATATGGAAGAAAAGAATACAGCTGTGCAGTGATGATGTTATGGATGGACTTATAATACTCCTATGTAATCTACGTGATCAGAAAGCACTAGAAGATTTATACATACAAGTTCAGTTTCTAATTCAAGTTCTTGCTCAATTTTTTTGCAATGGTGAATATCACTTTGCTCTTGTGCAATTTGTTGGTGTATTCCAATATTTGCAAGACAAGGCATTTATGAAGAAAAACAAAATTACCTCAAACAATAGGTCGTGAATTTTATTTCTATGATTTTTTAATTTAATATTTTATAACGTTTTTACCTTATTTATACAAGAATTCCAGAGAACACTAGTTTTTATTTTAATTTTGTATTTTGAGTTGTGCGAAAGGTGTCAGTTTACAGCTTCAGGTACTGCAGAGTCAAATGATGTTTAAGCCCAGTCTGACAGTCAACAGTTGTGAACTTTGTTATTTTAGTAAGGCATGGGTTTCAGTCATTTTGCTTCTTAGTTTTACAATGTGCCTTGATAATGGTGTTTGTTTTCCTATGTAACGTATGTTTTGGTAATAAAAGAGAATGGACAGCTGGCATTGAGCATCTGCAGGACCCCAAGGTAGTTTCATAAAGGATTTACTTTTTTTTAATTTAGACTTACGTATCCAAATGTGGAGCGAAGGCGCATTTTTAATTGCTTTACCATTTGATTGGCTCTACCCGAGGACTGGGTTGCGAACAGCTGTTGCAATTACCTCTGCAAGCTTCCGCGGGTCGGTGGTGCGAGGGTCTGCAGCTGTATCTATGCAATTCGTCTAGAATATAGGTGTCGTTGATAAATATTTTTTGAACACGAAATGTTATTTAGCCTAATGCGGTGAGGTTCCGACGCTTAACAAATCGAAGCGGGCAAGGAGTCCTATTTGAACGTGAAAGTGACAACAGCGTTTAAATACTTCTTTGTTTATTTTTTATAGAACATTGTTCCATATAAATAATAAAATTTTACTTTGATTTGCTTTTCAAATTTGTTTTAAAACTTTTATGATCTATGTCGCTTTGTTTTTATTTTATTACCGCCATATTGAACTAGATAATAGGCTGATTTTCATTGTCGAATATTTAAGAGCGTGATTTCCGTACAAAAATCAGACATTTGTGAAGATTGTTGTTAAGGTTAGCTTCAATTTTTAATACAATGAAAATTGCGTATATTCAAAATCGGCAAAAATAGATTCAAACGTGAAATTTCTAATCGGCATTATTTCTTGTCACATGGCGAAATCTTGGATATTTAAGAATGCAACAACCTAAAAGCATTTTAAGTTAACGCTCAGTTGATATTTAAAGAAACAATCACTTTGTTAAGTATTGAGTTAGTCGGTTGGATTTGTTTAAAGTTGAACTTGTGTACGACAGCTTGAATACGCAATTTTAAATCGCGTCTAAAGTTTGTTTTTTTAATTTCCTAACTCGAAGTATTGCACCTGTTGTGATTGGGTAGTCTATTTTGTACGGAGTTTTGCAGTCAAAATTCTCGATAAAGTTAAGCAGGAATTCTGACAACTTTCACGTCAAACGTTTTTGCGCGCATATATTATCTAATCACTTTTTGATGTTTTTAGAATGTCACTTGCTTTAGAATGGCCTGGAGAAGTGAACATATCTTATGTTGTCATTGATCCAACCACAAAAAAAGTGTTCAGCAGTGATATCCCATTACCAGTTGACTGTCAAAAATTGAACACATTTGAAAACAGATATGTCAAAATCACAGAAGTCTTTGATCTGTTTTCTGGACCTGTGCAAGATGATGCCAAGTGGGTTCTGCAAGAGTTGCTCGAGAGATTCAATGTCAAGCAGCTGGTTAATGTTTCAACAATGTTGTCGGAGACCACTACGTACCTTCCTATAACCACTCTGTTGGCTTTTGTCATGATATGGCCTTGCTGCAAAGCGTTCCAATCTTTGTATGCGTCAGTCCACCACTTTCTTGAAAACTCATCGGAGGCATTGTGTCGTAACTGTGGCTGGGCGAGGAGGGAATGCAACTGCAGTGCTAAAGGTTCAGACAAAAAGATCAAGGCATTTCTTGGCTACGTCAAGTCATCCTGTGATGCAGCATGTCAGACAGAATTTGTCGAACCAGCCATCACTGCGACCTATCCTGAGAGTAACATGTCACCAGGATATCAAGGTGATACTCCTCCTCCATCATCTCAATCTAAAGAAGGCCATACTCCTTGCAAACATAACCTGCAGGTTTTGTTTTTGATTTCTAATTTATTCACACAGTTTCCAGAAGTAACAAACTGCTTGTACGTTTATTCAGGATTCCGAATCTCGCTTGCAAGAAAACACTGATCTCGTTACAAACGATACCAACGTTAAAGATAATTTGCACATCAGTGCTTCCTCACGACCAGCTTTTATGGCTGATAATGTAAACTATGTGCAGCCACTGCTGTACTCAGTTGCTAATGTCCCTGACACAGATTTGATGCAAGAATGCTCAAACGTTTTCAATCTTACATCACAAGGATATCATGTTGACTCAGGAAAATCTTTAAAGAGAAAGCAAAGGAACCATGCTTTTGATACTGAACCTAATGCCAAGAAAGCAAAATATTGCAACAGCACTAGCAAACTTCAGAGCCCCAGTAGGCCTTCTGACAAAATTTCAGAAAATGCCGTGAGTGTTCTTAGCGAGCAAGAGTTCTCTCCGGGTGCACCGAACATGATTCTGAATCTGAGGGGTGCAGGTGATAAGAATGGGGAAACATCCTTTTGGAGACTGGTTGATGATCTGCCGTCGGGTCAATCAGGAGAAAGAGGCGATCTCGGTGACCCGCTCGGGAAAATGTTCAAGAGATTCAGGCACACTGTGTTTGGAGATGTTGTTCTTAGGTAGGTTTTTTTAGCACTTAAAAGTCATTTCGATGCCGATCATTCGTACAAAGTTGTTATTTCAGAGTCATTTATACTAAGGCTGTGATTGTTGATGAAAACATAATCCTAATGTTTTGTTTTTGCCAGATGTCTCATTCAAAATTGTGGACAGTGCTTTGACACCCAAAAAGCAGTTAAATTTCATGCTGGAACACACAGCACCTCAGAAAATTGTTTGCAGAATGGAATAGATGAAGAACATCACGACAAACCCAGCCAGGTGTACAGGTGCACTGAGTGCTCATTCCAGGCACCGTTCACTCAGTGGTACAACGTGATCAGGCACATGGAGACCACGCACGGACTGAAGATTTCCAGTGGAGAAAACTCGTGTTGTCTGTGTGGACTCACTTTTGAAGACAAAGAAGGACTGGAGCATCACATGGAGTTCCATAGCAACAGTCACTATAGGTGCATGTACTGTGGCATAACGTTGTTCTCGTGGCATCAGGTATTTTTCTATCCATTTGCGATGTGACCTTTGATTGTATCTGGATGAGCTCCATGGTCAGTCTTTTACTTCTTGGAACAGGTTGAAATGCATCTTACTGCGTGCAACAAGAGGGCGGAGAATCCCAAGGATCAAAAACTGGACATCGGATGTCCCTACTGCCCGACCGTGTTTCAAAAAAGGAATGTCCGACTGATCCACTTGATGTCGCACACGGACGAAGGTCTCACGTGCATGTTCTGTGCGGATAAAATACCGAGAACATGGAAGGCTCTGAAGAAGCATTATGATCTGAAACATGCCAAACAAGTCAAAAAACTTGGCAGCACAAAGTATGTTTAAAACATTTTTTATGCATTGTGATTGTATTGTGGAACTAATTATAAGGTTAAGCATTCACTAGAAAGTTATGCTAAATGGATCGAACAAAATGAAATGAAGTACATTCAGGGTGCATATTATTATTGATCTGATATTTAAAATTGACTTCTATATTCTGAGTGAACACAATATTTTGTCTTAATGCCATTAAGAGTGAGCAAGAAAGTTGGGTTGGAACCTTCATCTTGCTCCAAATGCTGTGCCCAGTTCAGGAACTTTGATGTTTACGCTGAGCACATGACAAAATTTCATCAATGGGTGCCATACATAGCCATGCAGTGTCCTCATTGTGATAAACGTTTCAACAGTGAAAAGTCTCTCAACTGGCATGTCAAGGAGCTGCACACGCCCGACCTGTCGTGCGGAAAATGCTCTTTCACAACCGCTTCGTCTTATCTCTTGAAGTAATTTGATCGTGCTTTTGATTGATTCTTTGGAAATGGCAACGTATTTATGTCGTGCATCTGCACAGGAATCACATGAACCAGAAGCATGCCTCCAGTGATTATTCGTGCACTGAATGCCACCTGAGCTTTGCCGGTCATCGTCAGCTCAGAATGCACATGGCTCGACACGCTCTGAATGCGACGTTTCACGACCGGGAGGTCAACAGGCGTTTTGAACCGCACGATCATCAGGATCGCGGTGAATGCCTTGAAAAGATCTCCAAATCTTACGATTGGAGGTACAATTGAGATTGTTTATTGCTGCTCGCAACTGATCTCCAAAAATTGTGAATGTGTAGTATCTACAATATGTGCATTCAGCTGTATGGGGCAGGAAATCAATTAAAAATTCAATTAAACCAATGATTTTTGTTAACGTTAATTTAATTAGTCGACATAAGAAATTTGCAAACTTTTTGAATGATGGAGTGTATACGTATCACCAATGAATGTTTTTCATTAAAAGGGTGCTTTTGTCCTTTACAGTTCCTCAGTTAAAGCACAGTCAACAAAGTCGCAGGTCGACGAGTCATTTGTCGAGAACGTTCCACTGGACCAAAACATCAGGGTGAGGAACGATTATTCCGAGTCGAGCGACGCAAAATTCATTCCAAATGGAAGTTCAGTCGGAAAGAGAGGGAGGAAGAAGAAGATCGCAATGACGGATGCCGTTCAAGATGAAGAGAAAAGAGATAAGACAGTGAAGTCACAAAAAGATCTCCTAGACAAAATGAAGGCTGTCCTTAGAGACTCCTCCGCCCGCACGAGATCTTACGAAGATTTTAAAATCATTAAGGGTCTCAGGTTCGACTCGAGCGAAAATCATTCCGAGGTCGTCGAAAGCAAATTGGCGTCGTCGCCTTCGACGGCTTCTCTCAACGACGACTCCATCAATCTCTTGCCATCTTCGCTCGCTGGTCGCTATCCTCTGATCGACCATTTGTATTGCAAGTTCGAATCGGTCGCTCAAAACGTCACGACTCCCGTTCCGCCCGCAACCTCCCAAAAACGCGTTGCAAGACAAGACAAGAAAAACAAACCGATCACGAGAGCATCTTCTCCGCCCCCTCCGGAAACGCCGGTCTCGGATAATTCCACCGCCTTTCCTTTGAGGACGACGCGAAGGCAGGCAGCCATAGCTGCAAGCAAAGAACAGGTTTCCCACTGTTACGCTCCTCCGGACATTAATTCGTCCATCGTCGCCGTCCACAACCCTCTCGACGATTGGGATCTCGACAGCATGACGTCCAAAATGTCCGAACCGGAACTCTTGGCCGAGAACGAGCTGCTGAAGGGACTCGGAGATTCCGGCTTCATGCAGGACATGCTCGCCTCTCTGAGTCCTTCTAAAAACAAGAAGGCGACTTCCGTTTGCGGTTTCGTCGTACCTCCCGACCTGGAGGCCATAGAGATGACGGAAGAGGATCTAGAGCTCTTCAATATCGATGAAAATGAACTCTTTGAGTTTGCAGATTATTTCGTGTCAGAGGATTTACCTAACAATACCAGCAGCATTGAAGACTTACCATCTGTAGAATTAGATTCGACGAACGCAAAGGCAAATCTTAGGGAGAATGGGAAAATGCAGCAGACGTCGCAGTTGTATACGTGAAGAGTATAGTTGAAGATTTTTATATTCTAATCTCCCTCGGGTCGCTCGCACCAAAATACGTGCATAGTCGTCGCTTGCGTTGTTACTGTTGTAAATAAATCACATTGTTTTTAAACCTGTGAACTTATAGTACAAGACCCTGTTTTTTCAAATTGTTATTATTTTTTACTTTTTTTAATGCAATAAGTGTTAAACTTTTGAAGTTTTTCATTATTCAAAAATCATGTTACGTGGACACAAGTTCACTTGTTGAATGCTCCCAGGTAGGGAAGCACCTGGTGACCTGTGATTGTAAGCTGAGGTCATTGTTAGTTTAACAACATTTAAGAATGTTATCGGAGGTCGGTGTGAGGGGGTCAAGTTAGTTGCATTCACGTTGCACGAATACCGTGCTGGTCGCGATGTTATTGTTGTGGTCCTGCTGAGAAATCCTCGAGGTGGACGTGATTCAGGGTTTCCTAGCGTCTGGGCATTTCGGGATTAGTGGTTCAGGGTACCGGCACATGCCTCCTGCGTATTTTTGGTCTGCGATGAAGTGTTACTTCAGAACTTTGGTTGTATTACCAGTTTGAAAGTATCAGGCGATATGAGATAGGACTACGACTGGATGGTTGCGACACTGGGCACATTTCCAATGTAAATTGGTTCTGACGATCCATCGCATGAATTATGTCGACGTTAAATACTGCTAAGGGCCGACATGGAGTCGATAAGGGCCGAAGACTTAATCGATGTTGGCGCTAATTTTGCAGAAAAATTGCAAGACAAGCCTCAGTCGCTAAACCACGTTTTGGCAACCAATTAACACGCGATGCAAGACCGCGGCATCGCACGTCACGAACGTTGCCAATCAATTACTTTAATCTCGCTTCCCGTATATATTTATCTGAATGAAAGCTGTTGTCGTGCCAAGTCGCATTCGTTGAGAATGTTGCGTACGTGTCTTGTTGTACGAGACGTGCAACAGGCATCCGCGATTGTCATTGATCGTCCTATAATTACTCTTCGTCGTTGAAATTAGATAGCCGACCACTTAATGAAGTGTTCTCATTTTGCTACCAGACGACTGTTCCGCCGAACTCACTCGAGTTTTATTCGGATGATATTTTCCGGCGAGGAGCGTGGATATGCCAATTTAATCATAGCCATTGCAGAGAGGATTGATGCCTGAATGCGTGAGAGAGGCAATAACTTTGAAAACAAGACCATGTCGAAAACGCCTGATACTTCTCAGGCAAATTATGGAAATTGATGTAATTACAGACGGACGGCTTGCCAACAACTCGTGTGCGGAGGTCTGCTTAATATTTATTAAATATGGATCCCAAAGCTTATCGCGCCAAATAAATTATTTTCCGTCCTGATAATTCGACGCCACTTTTCTCTTCCTCGCAAAATTAATTCCAAAAACAAAGATGATTTTTCGGCCAAAATAACAACATTGCCGCCGCAAATTGAAAATGGATCGTGAATGTTTAAAAGCGAATAAATCAACTTTAACTGGATGGGTGACCAGATTTAAGTGTTGTGTTGTTATATATTTAAGTATCTTGGTTCCATATTTTATCATAATTGTTAAATTTTATTTTAAATAAATGCATAAAATAACATTAATAATGTTTACGTCAATTATCTCTCCCAGATGAAATGTCCCGAATTTTGTCCTACATGGTATTTTTATAGGAAGAGAGGATGTAAGTCCTGGGTTGGAAAATCGCGTGAGACGTGGCATTTATTCAGTCGTTAACTGGACAGTAACCCCATAAAGAGAGGTCTGTAACAAATGGTTTCTGGTACAACGTGAAGCTTCAGCATAATTGGTTCATACGAGCCTTCCTCGTTCACACTTACAATCATAATTTACTGAACCTTTTAATATTTCAATTATGTTTTAATGTAATTGGTAATCAATTTATCACAGATTATAAAAATCTTTTCGAATGTATAAATGTTTATTGTGTATAATTAGCTTTCAAAATTGAAATCTTGCAAATATTAGCACTAAAATATGGATGGGGTTTAGTTTAGAAATTCAAGTATTACATGAAATTCTATGGGTGGATTTGGTTAAGCAGGAATAATCTTTGGCGACATTTGAATTAGGCCGAAATAGTAAGCATAGTGGAGAACGCTGATAAGACAAATCTCAGGGACTTTTTGTTGAGTTGACAATCTGCAGGAAAGAGGCAAGCGAGGAGTGAGTTATCAAGAATCGACATGGGGATGGTTCCAACACATTTTCCCCTCTTTATAAAAGCTCCATGTGACTTCGGGGAACAAGACTAAAGGGAATGCGTTTGGATATTTGGCGTCATGTCCGCTAAACTTCAAAGACGCTTGGCAATTACCATCGCGACTCCTATTAGAACAAGTAGAATTCTCAATTTGATGTCAGTTGAACAGTCTCTCTAAGAGTTCCAATTAAACATTTAAAGTTCCCGGATTTTAAAATCTCGGTTATTTTATCTTTTTCTTTAAAATATGATTAAAATACGAATAAATGACACGATTGCTATTTAGTAACTTTATAAAAATTAGCTTTTAATAATTACAGATTCATCAATTTATTATGTATTTTTGTAAGAACATTAATTCATTGTAATTCCGAGCTTACTGATATTTATTGCAATTTGAGAATTTTTAAAGGTTTGCTTCATCTGACTGCTAATGATAACAATAACCATAAAAATAACTTATTACGGGCGTAAAACTGCACTTAGGCGAGTTCAAACAAATCCAGTGTTTCACCCAAACAAGCAATGCAACGATTTATGTTCGAGAACCCCAGTTAAAGCTGAATTTTATACTCTTTATAGTTTCTCAGAAAATGCTTAGAATTCAATCGACATTTGAATCTAATGCGAGACTTGTTCTCATTACCGACGACAAAGTTAATATCGAATGAGCAGGGACATCCATTAAAACAAAGTTAATATCCAATGAGCAGGGACATCCATTAAAACATGGAGTACGAGGCACGACAGACCAAGCGTCATCGCGTGAACGAATTGAAAGCAACAAATGATACGGATTATCCTCTGCAACTTCTGTCCTCTTCTCATCTTGGATCCGATAACTTTCCATATGATGCCGTATTCCTTTTCCAGCATCGGACGTCATTTTTTGAATAGGATTCTCGGAGCTTAAAGCGCCGTTTCCTTACGTTTCCTTGTCTCCGCGAGGAATGAGTCCGTGGAAGCAAAAGTTGCCGGCGAAAAAATGCTCGCCGTATTTTTGAACGAACCGACGGCTCCTGCCTATGGATATTCATGAGGCAGATAACGACTTATTATTGGTCGGTTTGCAAGTTCATTCGATGAAAGAGCTCTTATTATTTCTAATGGTCGACTCGGAAAACTTCGCGTCGAGCGCTAGACTCGGGTCATAAATAAAATAACGATTAACAGTTCCAGAGTGCCGATCCGGAAGATAAAAGAGCAGTGGAAGAAACATGGCGCGGATTTATCACGTGCTCGTGCAGACGTCCTGAGAGGTTGGAACGGAATCCAACCCAAGGTCTCTCATTGCCTCTAAAATGGTCATAAGCTCACGAGAATCAGCAGCACCACAATAATTGAAACGTTTTCTGCTTCTCCGTAATCTCGTTCCGAGGGCGTGGCCGATAGAAATACCGTCCAATGGCGACTCAGCTCGTTCGTGGCGAGGAGCCGATTGGCCGAGACGTGGAAACGGCGTTTAACCGAATGGGTTATGAATGGGTGAACAATATTAGAGCAATCAGAGTGAATTTTTTGTTTTATTTAAATGCAACTTCTTGACAGATTTTTTCGAATAGATTTTAACTCGTTCTGAATTTTATGAACATCGACCTGCAGCCATGAAGTCGGACGTTGTTTCGAGTCCTTCGTCAAAACTCACGTCAACCTCGGATGGACTTGGCTCACCCACGAACGCTCCATCCGTAAAATCTCAGGACTCAGAGGTCAAGATACTCTCCGTCACACGTGATAACCAGCACGATGCTAGTCATCACGTGATCAACGAAGGTCACAGGAAGGAGAACAATTCGAGCAGCGAACATTCATCCGTCAAAAACATACGACCTTCATCCTTCTTGATCAGCGACATTCTCTCAGAAAAGTCTCCGAACAAGATCCACGTCGTATCTTCTTACTCATCCGTTTCCATTCCATCCATCCTCGTCCATCATCCTAGTTTCGTCTCGAATCCCTCTTTACATTTATCCAGTCTTCAGGAATCCGAGGCAGTCCAGGGAGCCGGCGAGAGACGAGATAAGTTGGAAGAATTGACAGCAACAAAACTCAAAGATGCCCCGGCCATGGTTCGAAGCAGTTTCTCCCCGAAGGGCATTTCGACCTTTTCTTCACCCATCGAATCCAGACTTCCAGCGCATCCGTACCACCAGCATCCTGCTTTTTCGAGTCTGCTCGGCTTCAACGAACACCACATCAGTCCCCTGCCAAAGTCTTCCTTCTTCGACTTTCCTCGACCGCTCAACGAATTTCCAGCGAGCATCCAACCTTCGAACAACCCTCACTGGAAGTCCTACCTTTCCAACCTGGAAAAAAAAGACGACGACATCGACGTGGAAATCGATGAGGATGAGGACGAAGAGGACGATGCCACTAATTCTTCCAATGGTCAGTTGTGCTGAATTAGTTTACGTTCGGTTGTGCAAAATTAGTTGTACTTTTGTCATTAATTGAGTGCAGGAAAAATGATCTTTCAATTTCCAAGAGAGGTTTGACGTTGCAGAATCAGCGCGAGCACAAATTGTCTTAAACGGCTTCTTTTTTGTTTGCGTTTTTGCACGTCTAGTAAACGCACCGAGCGCCAAATGATTGATTGCGTCAATACGCTCAACGAGGCGACACAAACCGACACAAGATACAAATTTTTCGGGTTCGTCCGACCCAGTGGCAATCATTCAATTTTTAAGATCACTCCTTTCAATCGGTGCATTCAATCAATCACCTTCGACGTACTTTGCTGTCGTTCTTAATGCAATGTTATTCTTTCCTTTATTCTTTACATTATCTGATAAAATTATTAATATTATATTATATTAATATATATAATAATTATTATATAATAATTTATAATTATATATATAACCATTATTATATAATTATTATTATCATATAATTATCATACCATTATTATATTATTATTATTATATATAATATTATATATAATTATATAATAATTATTGTTAATGTTAACTGCTAATTAGCATAATAAATTATTATTACAATTGTGCTAAAATTTATTTTTATTTGCTCAGTTGAGGTAGTAAATTAATGTTCTGTTCATTTGATAGGACGACAACATTCTTATCATTACATTGTAAGGCTTACAACACTTGTCCAAGTTATAATAACAATTATTATTCTTATCGTTTACAGTATTAATTCAATTAGATTTTTAGCGTAACATAATTTAAGATATTGTTCTGAGTGATGCTTTAACCATTTAGTTATTAATTGATAATTGATATTATCCGAATGATAATAAATCAATAGCTTGATAGACATCATTGATACTTGCAGAGGGATTAAACAAAGATGAATCTTCCTTCAACGCCAACGATCCTTCCGGTCACAAGTCGAAGAAGATCAGAAAAGCAAGAACTGCCTTCACGGACCACCAACTGAACACGTTGGAACAGTCGTTCGAGAGGCAGAAATACCTGAGCGTTCAGGACAGGATGGAACTCGCTGCCAAGTTGAACCTCAGCGACACTCAGGTCAAGACGTGGTACCAAAACAGGAGGTGAACGTTTGCTCTGCTTTTCAAATTTTCAATCACTCGACTTCAATCAGGATTGAGTGCAATCATTTTTGATTTGAGGAAGTATAATAAATATGAGTATTAAACATTATTAAATGTCGAAATCGAAAAATAAACGCAAAAACACAACGAACATCACTTTCGAAGGACCAAGTGGAAAAGGCAGACGGCCGTAGGTCTGGAATTGTTGGCAGAAGCGGGAAATTACGCAGCAGTTCAACGGATGCTCCAAACCAACCCCTACTGGGCCGCCTACGACCCTCAGACAGCGGGTTTCATATCCAACATGGATGCAATCCTCATGCGACACCAGCAACAACAACAACAGCAACAGATCAACAACCACTCGCCCATCTCGTCGGTCTCCTCATCAACCCCCATCGTGTCAGGGTTTTCCAGTCACCATCAACTGCCCCCGTCGCAGTCCAACCCCTCGCCGCACCTTCGCCACCACCCGATCATACCTCGTCTTTTCGTGCAGGGTCTCCCCACGCACCACCGACCCCTGCCCATCCACGCTTCCAGCAGGTTTGGGGGAGGAGGTCCAGAGTCCCCCAAAATGGCCCTCGTATGAGAGATTTGAGAAGAGTTGGTGTTTACAAAAGTTTACAGAAGTTTACAAAATTCCCTTGAAGTGTTTCCCAGCTTTCAAGATTATACGCTACGTTAAGTACGCTTGCAAAAATTCTTAAAGTTCAGTACTTAACTATTATCATTGACGTCGTTATTACTATTATTAAGGCCGTTACTCATTCATTAGTCTTTTATTCATTCATGTTATTATTCGAACAAATGTACAAAGTTTGACAAATGGAATGCTAAATAAATTCTTAGTATGGTGCAATACATTGCTTACATTATAGTGCATTTGTTTAATTCAAAATTAAGAATGTAAGTGAAACGAACAAACTGATACACAAATGATACAAACAAGTTGACACACAAACGATACAAACAAGTTGATACACAAATGATACAAACAAATTGATACACATATAATACAAACAAATTGGTACACAAATGATACAAATAAATTGATACACAAATGATACAAACAAATTGATAAACAAATGATACTAACAAGTTGATTTATAAAGGATACAATAAGTTGATACACAAATGATACTCAAATGATACAAACAAATTGATAACCAAATTATACAAACAAGTTGATACACAAATGATACAAACAAGTTGATACTCAAACAATCAACTGGTTGAATACGAAAGAAGTTGAAGCAGAAGAAAAGACAGCATCGAAAACGACAACAAATCATCAATGGTCGGCACCTTTCCATTTCCTAATAAGAGATCACAGGGACACATACCCCGGTCATTATGGCCCACCTTTACATTCCTTCATTACACTTCATTCGACCAATTTTGCTCCTTTCTTTGATCGATGTTTAGTCGATGTTTTAGTCGAGTTGTAGTTTTTAAGAAAAATATTTTTAACATCACTTTTCATCATCTTTATCCGCAAATATAAATAGCTGAGATAGCTGAAGTGAAGCGACTGTCTACTCACTCACCACTCGCCATCCACCCATCCATACATCTATCCACCCACCCACCCAACCAACCACTCACTCACTCATCAAGTTAATAAGATTCCTTTCCTGCGGTCAAGCACAGCAAATAGCCTGTTATTACGGCCCTTCTGAAAACCGTTTGAATGGAGAAAAACAAGCCGCAACGTGCAATTAGTGTCCTTAATTTTACTGCTCTTTTACACCGGAGTCAAGATCAGCACTCCAAAATGGGGTGAAAACGCTGGAGAGAATCTTTGCCAACAATCCGAA
>JAJTWR010000308.1:1115000-1255000 GCA_021613335.1 Whitmania pigra
CCTCATGAATTATGAATGCATCACTCTCCTTTATAGAATATATTTCTTTACCTACTTCAACTCCGAGTTAGATATGTTTATGAGAATTTACGGCCGATTATTGGGATTATTTAAAAAATTATTTTTTGTTTACATTTAATAAATTGTATGATCATTTGAAATGCAAAGAAGGATTGCTGTTTGTTCATTTCAATCTTTCAAAGTTTCAATTTATTCGCCAGGTTTAAAAAATCTTTCTCAGAGGGCGACCAAACTCTGGACTTAATTGTTTAAATAATTTTAACCTAAAATAAAATGTTAAATAAATATATATAAATAATAAATAAATTATCACAAATAATTTAATAATTTGTTTTCATGGGGTAAATTTAACATTAATGGCAGCATTAACGTTCACGCTATTCATTTTATATTTCTCTCTATTAATCTAATTCGAGCAGACTGCGACTAGCAATACAGTTAATGCAGAAATAAAATTTGAAACTTATTTCTGGTCAATTGTAGGTGCCTTTTCAATATCACGATAATCTTGGAAACAATAAACTTTCCACCTACAATTAGCATCGCAATCATCACCATTAACAACAATAAGTAATGTTATTTCCAAAAATTTCCAGACTCAGGCACGGTCGGGGTGTGGAACTGCACAGGGACCACCAAAGCACCCACCATTATTTTTGCTTGTTGAGGATCAAGTTGAGCATCAGCACTGGTGCGCAGGGACATGTGGGCTTCCACCACCACACTACACAAATATCTCCGAATGGGTGAATCATTCCCAGCAAATGTTACTTCATTCTAAAACATAATGCTGCGACTCAAATTCACGCAGAACTTAGACCATGCATTCTTCAAGAACGAGATCTTAAAAAACGTTTAAAAGTGTACGATTTAAGTTCCGATTAGCATAGCTTAACATAATATTACAATTGTTAGTAGTGGTTAAGAAAAGCGGTGTCAATGTTATAAACACTCTTAAATGTGATTATAAACAAAATTATATTTTGTTGCAATTGCTGTAATTGATAAACACAGCAAATATATTTAAATCACGTAACTGCCAAAAATAGCCACTGAAGTAATTTCCAAAAGGAAGCCTTGTTCCACTCGAAGCAAGCATATTTTCTTTTTGACGTCACAGATATTTCAAATACCAGTGGAGGGCACATTATGGTGACAGCTTGTAAATAGGATGAAATGCAATTAATATTATTCGTCCTGGAACTACGTTCATCCCCAGTAGATATTTATATCCTTTATAAAAACATGAAATGCTTTTCACTATTTTATATTTATATATTAATACTTATTAATATTTATTACAATGAAAGAATAGTTACTAGCATTAAATTAGCGCCACAATTTGATTTTGAAAAGTTTTGCTAGAAAAAATTATCAAAATATACTATTAATTTATTCACAGCTTGAAAGAAATTGTAAAAAAAAGTAAAAAACTAAAAATATATCTCAAATCGTAAACTGTGCATTGGTTTAAATGTTTTAAAAAGGTCACGGATGTCTCTCATTAGGAGATTAAGTGGTAATGGATATGTTTAATGTTTGCAGACCGTCGAGACGTGTAATATTAATAATAATCATAATTAATTACAAATAATTGCGCTGACGAAGACAGCGGACACGTTTTAGTCAGCAATCAGGCAGGCACCAATTCTCCTTTCGCTCTAAAAATTCAATGATGCGAGGAAATATAATCTTTAATTTGTATGTATTTCACAATATTTGTTGAGACTTCTATGGCTTTGTTTTAAAATGATAAAAGAAACGTTTTTAAAAGCAATTTTTATACTATTTGTTTGAATTCTGTTGTCCAGTGAGTTAATGGATGATCACGGGTATTCTTGAACGTATTTGTTTATCTGTATAAATATCATCCGAAAACAATGAACGAAATACAACAAAACATATAATTTACCAGTGTAACCTCATAAAAAAACAACTATAACCTGTAAATTCATAAGTAGGTTCAAAACTACTGTAGTTGCGTGGGTGTTAGTTGTAAAGAGGACAAAGTTAATTATGGGAGCTTGAAAGGCTGAAGTTAATTATGGGTCGGGTATTGGTTGAAGAAAAAAAAAGTACAGTGTTGCCTCACATTTTAAATGTTCTGTTTTCGTCGAGAACAATTAAATGCTAGATAAATAACTTCAAATAGATCAAATGGCATCCTTTGAAGTGTAAAAATAACAAACACACCCCCCCCCCCCCCTTCTGCACCTGTTTACCGGTCATTCAAGTTCATCGAACGACCTGGAATTGCATCACAAGATTTATTGATAATGGCCTTTCACACTTAACTGACTTACACGCACAAAGAAACATAAAACCATTACGAGCCAATTATTAAATGTGTTATTAATAGCACGTTGAGTCAGTGAAATGTAAGAAATTCTAGAAACAGGAGGTGATGAGCGACGTAAAGTTTTTATCTTCACGAACGAGTTGACACTCACGTCTGCTTAAGAAGACAATTATATCCCATTACGATCGTCAGCTATTAGCATTCCCACAAATGTCGAGACTTTTGCGCTCCTCTGACGTTATGATCGCGAAACTTGTGAAACAGTTGTAGCTAACATACTTCGTAACATTTCTACATCGATTAAAAATACATTTTAAGGTAGACAATTTTAAATTGCCTAAAAATGTGTTCAATGGAGATACTCGCTCCACAAGAAAAAAAGAAGCCTTGGTTCAAAAGGATATTTAAATTGAAGAAGAACAAGCAAAAGCATCATCAGAAAGTTCCAACGACGACTCAGAAGAGATTCAGAGTCAAAAAGTCTTTAGAGGTGGCGATAAGCGAAAAAAGTCCCCAGAAAGCGGAAGAAATTTTGTTCAGATTCTTCGACGTCCTTTGCCCAGAAGACATGAGGGACCTGATCATCAAGAGCATCATTGCCGATGAATCTGAATGCATCTCTTACCCCATCTCATATTCTTCTGAATATTTTTCTCAGACCCTCCTCCATACGATCATGAAGTGCACAAAACACTCTCAATTTTTCGACGACAAAGACTGGGCACCGATACACGTGGCTATCAAACTGAAGAGAGCAGGGGCAACGATGTACTTGCTGGAACGTCAACCTTCAGACATCAACCTACCCACCAAGTCCGACTTAAGACCTCCTCTTCATCTGGCAGTGTTCGGAGGATCAGATATCATGGTGAGACTATTGATTGAACATGGAGCTGATTTCAAATCGAGAGATATTTACGGAAATACCGCTCTGCACGTGGCAGTTCAAACGGATGCTGATTCAATCGTCGAACTACTTCTTGACGAAAGTAGGAAATCTCACAACCAGTCCATCGTCAATGAGGGAAACAATGACGGATGGACGCCTCTCCATCTGGCTGCTTACCGTGGAAATACCTCCACATGTAAGATTCTCTTGCAATACGGAGCTTACATAGACTGTCAAACGAAAAGCGGCAAAACTCCTTTGCATTGGGCGTCCATAAAGAGCAACAAAGAAGTAGTAACACTTCTCGTGGAGCACTCAGCTGACTTGGAGGCCACGGATAGAAGCGAACGAATGCCTTACCAATATGCCACCTCAAAGGCCATCAAGAGAATCATTGACATCGGCGAAAGCAGACGAAGTTCGAAGTCCGGTTCTTTAAGAAAAGTTTCGATAAGGATCGATCCACGCTCGAGAAATTATTGGCAGGTTTCCAAGGCTCGCGATGAAACAAACGATTGTGAAAAATCAGTCCAAAGTGACATAACTGCGATGAACTCTCGCGAAAAGAAATCCATTCACGAGATCAACCCGAGATCTGCTCTTTTGATAAATTCATTCATTTCCAGTATCGATGTGCTTCAGTTACCTCACGGCATGAGATCCAATCTGAGTGAGCCTGATCTAAGTTACAAGCATCAACCTCTTTCTCCACCTATTTCGAAACTCTTGAAAGTGCCTGTGAGTCCTGTGAGTAGTCTTTCCAGTTTCAGATCTTTAGGCAATTCGAGCAAAGCCTCAGAGTTTTACAACCAACACGGGAAGAAACAACCTTTTTCCCACGGTGAAAGTGGTATTTTCGAGCAGTCTATTCAAGATGATGAAAGTTATTGTGCCGTCAACAAACGTTCACCGAGCGAGTGTCAAAATACTTCTTACAGAAGTCTTCCACCTGCGACCTACGAGGAACTAACAACTCTCTACAGACAGATCAAGTTTAAGGCTAAACGAAGATTGGTTCCCGATGTCAACCCAAATTTTTATATTAACAATCGCTTTCTGGAACTTTACACCACAGAAGCGATCACCTGCATCAAGAATCCCGGTACAGCTTGGCTATCCGTCTGCCAAAAATGTTCTGACGAAAATGAAGAGGTGATGTTTTTCGTTGGAAAGATGGCAGCC
This sequence comes from Whitmania pigra, assembly GCA_021613335.1. NCBI lineage: Eukaryota > Metazoa > Annelida > Clitellata > Hirudinida > Haemopidae > Whitmania > Whitmania pigra. The sequence goes on from JAJTWR010000308.1 coordinate 1,119,392, forward strand.
TTTTTCCAGGATGATCACAAGGACAGGTTGTTCCTCTGTCTAATATTAACCATTTATTAACAATTGCTAATTAATCGGTTGTAGTTAACTTTAAACTCGAATTTTCTGCAAGAAAACAGTCTTGGTAAAATCCAAATTTTCGAATGATTTTAAAAACTATTTCATGACTTGAATTTACCCTTCAGGTGTTTGTGTCAGAGATGCGTCGAGCAGCTGATGCTCTTCATCAGTGTCTTCCTCTTCCAATCAACTCATTTCCATCAAAGTCGAACTCTTGGCACTCCAATCAGGAGAATGTCGAATGTCTTGGCTTCCATGCTTCCGGGATTTTCCAAAAGAGCAGCTTACGAGAAATTTTCTGAAAAGCTTTCAAACATGTGCTCTATTAAAAGAAAAGGTAATTTGAAAGTTCTTCAAAAGTTTTTTTAAAGTTACTTTCTTTAGTTTTATTATAATCAATCTAAATGTTTCCAGAAAACTCGACTCTCGGCTTTTTGCTGGAAAAGATTGAGGAAAATAAAAACAAGCTAAACAGCGCCGTAGGAAATATGGCTCAACATATAAAGTCTTTTGTTCCACCCGACGTCTGCCCAGAAGCTCATTTGATACCGACTGTTCATCCGCTGTCAGGGATCGGAATTTATGAACAACTGAGCTCCAACCAGCTGGTAGATCTTATCGTAACTATAATTGAAAGTGACCACGAATGGATTTTAAATTCTCTTTTGTAATAATATGTCAGCTCTTGTTAATTTTAGGTTATAAACTGCAGAAATTAATCACATCGGAGTTAAATATGAATGTCAATTCCAATGCATTTTTTGGACCGACTTTTTCTGCATTTGACCACATTTTGATCATTTTGTTACTCTTGAACTTGTATTAACCAGTGAATTGTTAATATTAACTGCTATGATTAGAGTTTTTATAACTTACATAAATTAATTAAGCCTTTATTTACTATGGTTCAACTTTAAAACGGCTGCCAGAATTTGGCAGTAATTTATGCTATTTATTTTTTGACATTATCTTATTTATTTTCTGTTGTTGGGATATGTTGGTGTAATCGATTATTTTGATGTTTATCGTTGTTGAAATTACTTTTACGATCAAACTAGTCATCCTCGCGTTGCTATCAAGATTCGAAAAGGATTGCTGATAAAAGATGTGCACATTCTTGTTAAATTTATTTATTCTAGAATTGCAACAAATCAAGTGTAATAAAAGTAAGTAAACATTTCTCATTTCGTGCAATTGGGATGCCGATTTAGTATTTCAACAATTATTCTGATAAAAATATTTGCATGGCTCAAAAAAGCATTTAGAGAAGCCAAGTTCGTGTTGTTGGAAAAAGATACTGCGCGATGTTTGAAATGGAGTGAAATGGTCTCAGATATAATAAAAGACTTCATTTTAGCTTTCTCCAAGGGGTTGAAACACGATTCACTGGCAACGTCCCTCCTTCCCCCAAATGGTGCCCCAAGAGGCAGTGAAAGTGATAGGAGTCAATTAAGCTAATAGATATGATAAGATCTAAGATTAAGCTAATAGATATGATAAGATCTAAGATTAGCTTAAAAGCGAATTTTATTGTGAAAAAGGGTGAACGAACGTTATTAATGAATGTGTGAGGAGAAAGTCCCTTCATGTTTATTTCGAGTTGCGTAATTTGCAGACCGGATAAAGAAGACGAATATGAGGAATGTGATCAAGTAAATAAATTTAAAAGTAAATAAAAATTATTAAATTGTCATAAGTCTTGCGTAATAAATTGAGAAAAATACCTATGATGTATCAGATTTCAGAAAATAATTTTTTGTTCTAAATTTTTAAAATTCGTTAGTTTACAGTTTACAATATATTTCAATTTTTTTCAGCAAAAGTGACTTAAACTAAAGTCAAGATTCATTTTTAAGCACTTTTCGATAAGTGAGAAGATCTCACTAATAGGTGCTTTTCAAATGTGTTTTGCGTGGAGGGGAAACAGGTCTCAACAACAGCCCTTGGCATAGCTATATTAATGATGCGGCAGGTTGGCGAGTTGAGGTATAGGTAAACAATTTTTTATTATCAACATTTCATGCCTGGGAATTTCAGATTTCTGGAAAGAGATTAATTGACGAGAATCCAAGAATTTTAAAATTTTGTGCCTATTTCTCCGTCGGACTTTTGATGAGATTTCTGATCGGATGGTCGATGCTCTTAACGTTCTCTATTCTTTTCATAATTTATGTTACAACTGGAGGATGGAGATTTCTGAGAGTTATAGTTTTTACCGTCAAAAGAGATCTAAGGTATGATTTTGTGATTCTTTTGAGAACAATGAGTAACCAACTCATTTAATTACAGGGGATTGTTTGTATTAATATACACCACAATTTTGCTAAAAATATACAAAAAAAGAGGAGAGACGGTTATAAACCTTTTTCAGAAAACAGTGAAAAGATATCCCAATAAAAGAGCTTTGGTTATGGTTGATGGCAGATCATATACATTTAAAGAGGTTGATGAATTATCTAATGCTGTGGCCAATTTTTTCCATGATCGTGATTATAAAAAGGTGTTGTTTATTTATTACAAGTTTTTTGATTATCATTTAATGCTTGCAATGTCATTAATTTAAACAATTGAAATGCAGGGTGATGTTGTGGCCATCTTCATGGAGAACTGCCCTGAATTTGTTATTTTATGGCTTGGCCTTGCAAAGATTGGTGTGGTTCCAGCCCTCATAAATTTCAATTTGAAGTTGAAAACTTTTGCACATTGCATATCAGTGTCTAAGTCCCGTGCTCTCATTTACGGATCAGAATTGAGCGAAGGTAGAACTTGCAGGCTATTGTGAGGCTCGCATTCATTCGAAGAAATTCATTTATGAGTACACTTTCAGTTGTCAAAGAAAGCAAGCATCTTCTACCTCTTGACGTGGCTTTATTTTCCAAAGGAAAGCAAAAACCAACTGACCTTCCTGCACTTGACTTGGATGAAGTTTTGAAGAATTACCCCAAGGAATTCTTACCTGAGAAAGTCCCTGCAAATTTTAATGGTACTGATTAGTTTGTATAGAACTGATTGGTTTGCAGTTTTGCTGAGCTACTATTAATTTCAGACAGATTGTTGTACATTTTCACCTCTGGGACCACTGGTTTGCCTAAGGCAGCTGTGGTTATTCATAGCCGGTATGGAAGTCTTTTGTTGTCAGCAGTGCATTTATAAAATTGATTGGCAATAGAAGATTTATTTTCTCAACATTTAGCCATTGAATTTTTTTTGTTGTTGGTTATTTCAGATATTTCTACATGTCGAATGCAGTTTACATGTTTTACAAAATGGTTCCTGAAGACATAATATATGACACCCTACCCCTTTATCATACTGCTGGTGGTATTTTAGGCATAGGCAATTGTCTCATAAATGGGTGCACCGTTGTCATACGAAAGAAGTTCTCTGCTTCAAAGTTTTGGACAGATTGCATAAAATACGACTGCACGGTGAGTGCACGCAAAATTTTACGCCGCACGAGCATTATTTCGTGACCTCTTCGAAGAATGAAGTTGCAAATTTATCAATTTTATAATCGATTTTTCAGGTTGCACAGTACATTGGCGAGATATGCAGGTATCTTTTAGTGCAACCTCCTTCTCCTCAGGACAAAGGTCATCGAGTTCGACTTGTTTTTGGGAACGGATTGAGGCCTCACATCTGGGATGAATTCAAGACGAGGTTCAACATCGCTTTAATAGGAGAGTTTTATGGTGCCACTGAAGGGAATGCAAATATTGGTTAGTCTCTGAACCATAGTGGTTAATCAGTGCAAGAAATATATCGTCTGCATTTTGCCACCTTTGGTTCTTGATATTTGTTCGATTATGTTTATATTATAATTTAATAAATAAATGTCAGTCGATCATGCACTTTTAGCCTTATTTTATGGTCGATGTAAATAACCATTAATTTTACAGCCAACATCGACAACACAAAGGGAGCCGTTGGTTTCCAGTCACGAATTTTACCTACCATCTATCCAGTGACTTTAATCAAAGTCGATCTTCTGACTGGGGAGCCAATAAGAAACATGTACGGTCTTTGCATCCGCTGTGAACCCGGTAAGTCGAAAGTTTGCTTTTGAAGTCAGTCTAATTTAAAATTTTAAAATTTGGTATCAGATAAATTAATTTCTGATTAATTGTCTGGAGAATCATCCCGGATGACACTCAACACCAAAGCTTATCGTAATCTCTGTGATTAGTAATTAATTTCCCGTCAAACAGGGGAACCGGGAGAATTAGTTGGCAAAATAGTTATTGGAAAACCACTGAGAGAGTTCGATGGTTACGCAAACAAGGAAGCAAACAACAAGAAGATCGTAAGGGACGTTTTCAAAAGAGGGGACTGCTACTTCTTGACCGGTTAGATTCTCATTTCTCACAACATAATTCGTTGATTTAAAAATCTTTTATTTCTTACTTCATTTGTGGCGGTTAGCAAATATTATAATTAAAGTAACATGTCTCAAAAATACTGTTTTTGTTTTTTTTTTTAGAATGACATAATAGAAATTTGTTAAGTATCTGTTTCAGAATTAAGCAATCTGTTAACAACGTAGATCACTAATGATGCACCAATATAAAATTGATGTAGTCAGTCGATGTTGTTGATTTGCAATCATTGGAATTAAAATTGATCGCATTATGCAACGAATGCCTAAACTTCCCACTCACATGATCAATTACAATAACAACTCATCTCTTATCTACTAAGCTCAATCAAAATGCTTATCAATGATGTTATTCACTTGAGCTTTTGATGGTTGCATTTCAAGTCGCAAATTGCTTATGTCAATGTGTAGATAAAGCATAAAAGAGGTCGCAATTAGGACTTTGGACTTCAGTCATTTCAAAATTCATTCTTTTTACAACATGGCATTGTAAACACTCATGCTTCATTCAATATCACAACAACAAATTCAAAATCATCAGAATTTTTTCGCAAAGTGATCCATATTTACATCTTAACTTCTCATGAAATTGTTGAATTTTAAAGTTTTGAATAATAATAATAATACGATTGTGATGATGATATTTTTATTTTAACTTCTCATAAAATAGTTGAATTTGATTTATTGTCACCTTTAAAGCTGTTGTAAAATCCTGCATTTGCGATTCAAATTTCAAGGTGATGTGCTTGAAATGGACGAGTTTGGTTACATGTACTTCCGGGACAGGACGGGCGACACCTACAGGTGGAAAGGAGAAAATGTTTCTACCTCAGAAGTCGAGGGTGTCATAAGCAATGCTGCTCAGCTGTCGGATGCCGTCGTTTACGGAGTCGAGGTTCCAGGTTTGTTTTACTGGAAAACTGGGGGTTGGGTGGAGAAGTGAAAGGCACAAAAACATATCACGATTTCAGATTTATCTTGGATTATTGCCAGTCACGAATTTATCATTTATATTGAGAATTAGATGTTATATCTTCAGTGAAATCCACTAATCCTTATTTGATTCAGGCACTGAAGGCAAGGCTGGAATGGCTGCAATTGGTGATCCCCAACGAGTTTTAGACCTGAGGGCATTCAACAGTGCAATCCAGAAGATGCTACCTCCCTATGCTAGGCCAATATTCATCAGGGTTCTTAGTCAAGTTGAAGCCACTGGTATAGAGCCAATATTTTTTTACTGATAAGTCCTGATAATTATTATTCTAAGTATTTGTGACTTTGCTTCGATGCAGGAACTTTCAAGTTGAAGAAGACTGATTATAGGAATGAAGGGTTCAATCCTTCAGTTATTCAGGATGATCTTTACTACTACAATTCTAAATTAAATGTATATGGGGTGCTTGATGAGCAAATTTATGAGGACATTTTGACTGGAAGGATAAAATTTTAATTTGACAGCATATTTTAGAATCTTGAGATTTTATATTTAAGAAATTGCCTGGTAATGGAACTTTATGCACACTTGCAAGATTTTCATGGCTCAGAGAAAAGTTTTATGTGCATGTATATATACGTGATGTGCATGCTTGTTCAGCCCTTCGCTCCGTATGTATATATTCACCTCACGCTCGCTCGTGGTGTCTCGTGTTGTAAATCATGCGGGCCCACGAAGAGGCTTGTTCTCGGAAAATCATGCCACGGGTTAACTTCATAAATTTCCTGCTGCTTATTGCTTTGATATTTCTAGGGCTCTACCTATGCTTTTGGTGCCATGACTGCTTCAGAATGAAATTGGTTGTCATTGGTTATGAATGCTGGTAATGAGCATTGCATTTGAACATTGTTGAAGGTTTCTAACATAATAACAGCAGCTTGATAATCATATCAATTAGAAATATATGTACTATGCTAACATCTAACACCAAATTTGCTATTCCCCAACCATGTTAGACCGTTCGACAATAACCGCATGCTCAAATCGTTTTTGTTTACGTCAATGAAAATGGATCGATGTGAAATGTGCCCTTAAAGTGTTATTTTTCTAAGTTGGTTAATGACGTCACGAGCGTGCTTAATGTAGCCCTCGTACATCTCCAAGCTCCTTTCCTTCGACTTAAGTTTTTCTTCCAACTCAAGGATCTTCTTCTTGTTTTCTAATTCTCTCTGAGAAGCAAAATGTCACATCTCTTACTTGGTGCTGCTACTTACAAAAGGGTTATTAATTTACTTGTTCAAAGTCTTCCTTCATTAAAATGCTTTCTTTCCTTGCTTTGCTGAGTTGCGAGTGCAGATCCAAGAGGCCGTCCTGTATTGCCCTTTCCTGTGCGTGTGCAAATGTCAAATTGATTTAAATATCCAACACAAACTAATTTCTTAGGGGGAAATAACTGGTTCTTGTTATTTGGGTGAAGGTTTCGTCGTAAAGCATTCTGCATGGTTGTGCAACCGTGCTTACTTTTATCATGGTTTTGCCACACCTAGCTGATCTTCCAAGGCATTAATATATAAGCAAAATGAAGGTTATGCATTATGATGGCATTAGAGATGAATTGAAAGAAAACAAATTGAATATAATTTAGCCTTAGACCTTGAAGGAAATCCTGTTTTTCTCTTCGGTTGCCACTCGTTTGATTTTGAGATCTTGATCACTGAGTAGCTTCTGAAGCATGACATTTTCTCTGGTTAGTATTCCAATCTGCAGCTGCAAAACAAATATCTGTATGACGACATTAATACCTCCTAGAAAAGTAAATTTTTTTATTAAGTACTTACTTGTGGATCCCTTTTCAGAGTCTCAATCTATTCAAATACAGACATCATTTAAGTATGTTTAATAACTATAATTTTTTTAAAGTGGTTTATGAGTTTATTGAATCAAACAAACAAGCCATTATATGCAGAGAAAAAAGCGAAAGCACTAAATAAATTCAAATAAACCCAAAGGGCCAGCCTTGAGGAAGCACATGCTTCTGCTATTGGACTGACTCTAAAAGTCGCCATATATAAAATCAAAAGCTATACAATTCCACTCAATAAATATTGTTTGCGTGACATTTTGAATAATAAATAAAGTAATTTGAGAGGGCATATGCTTAACTGAAATAGATGTTTCATAGATGAAGGTGTGGAAGAGTAAAGTCTTGGGCCGTAATATTGAATTGATAATAATTTGAGAGTGGACTTAGAAAAAGGAGGGCTATGTTCATGTAAATTACATAGAAAGTGTGAAGGATTGTTGCAGTTATTGCTTGATATGAACAACCAGACAATATTTTGGGAAGTGAATTGAAATCATATGGAAACATGAAAAGAGCAATTTGTAATATATTTAACAGACCATTGTTAGAGAATGCATCAGCAGTTGATGACAAAGGTGATAACAAGAAATTTAATATTACAATCCATTTTTGCAATACATTCAATTGATGTAAATGTATGTTATAACTAGATGCCCATATTATATTGCAGTTAGATAAGGGTAATTAAGAGAGAAATATAACAGAAGAGCTACTTTTGTAATAAATTATAGGTTTAGATAATTAATAATAAATGATAATTGGGTGTGAATCCAAGTGATAGAATAAAGTTAAAATACAGAAAATATTTAAAAACCTCTTCTTTGAGCCTCTCTATAATTGAATGCTTCTTCTCATTTTCAAACCTCAGGGTGTCGTTCTCATCCACGAGGTTCAACAAACTTTCATCTAAGATTTCCTGAAAACGTTTTCATGATAACGTTATCATGAACATAAAGAACAGAGAATATTTAAAATTATTGTTATTATTATTACACTAATTTTATAAATATTATTTAGTTAGTATAGTTAAATATTATTAGTTTACTAATTTTACATAAATGTTAATACTAAATGAATGCTGCCTAGTTCTACTTTGGATATTATGAATAAAATATGTGAGTCTCTATTGCAGAGGTCCCCAACCAGCAGGAAAAAAGACAACAAAAGAGTCTTTCTAAAGTTACCCAGTAAAGTTTTGCAAATGGAGAAATGAAGGTTTCAGTAGAATGGATCATGAATCCACATTCTTAAAATTTGGATAATATGTCAGATGATGAAGAACTGAAAATAGATCTTATTGAATTGTGGAAAAATCGTGCCCTTGAAGTATGATTTGAAAACAAGAATTTGGAGGAGTATTGGTGTTCAACAATAAATATGTTTCCAAGACTTTTAGAAGTAAAAGCATTAGGTGTCCTCATCCCATTTGCAACAGCATACTTGTGCAAGTTTGGATTCAGTCCTCTTTTGCCAATACAGACAAAATCTAGAAATCGCCTGAATTCACAGGCAGACATGCAGATCGCTATCAGCAACAAAGTACCACATTTTGACAAAATCATATCCTAGAAACAGCAGTAAAAAAAGCCATTAAATTCTAAAATTATGGATGTTAATTCTTATTTTTTTGTAATTTGTAATTTATAACTACACTGAATGTAGTACTTAATTTGTGCCTGATTTTGTTATAATAGTCTTTCTTTCCTTGTTTTTTTATGTCATTCAAAATTTAGCTTATATAAATATTTTTCTCAAATTCAGTATAAGTTACTTTTTTCATCTTATGAGAGATATTACTTTTGTGGGGATGCAAGAACTTACTAAAACTTTTCTTGGTTGTGCGGGACATAAAAAAGGTTGGAAAAAAGCAGAGTTTCTGGGAGATGTGACATCACTCTGTTCTATCATTCAACAAATAGACAAGAGAACATCAGAAATGATTGAGTTCTTAGAGTCCAAATCAAAGATAAGCCAGCCTTAAACTACTTGGTCTTATAAATCTTCTACTGCTAATAATAATAATAATAATAATAAATGAGATGCATATGAAAATAAATTATGAAAACCAAAACCGTTCTGTTAGCAAAGTTTAGTTTCTTTTCAAGCATTCATGAAAAAGTGAATTCAAATAAAAAATGATTGAAATGGTGATTAAGAAAAACATGCTTCACCATTTTATCAAAAGGCACTTCTGCCAAATCAAGATTTTCATTTTTCTGGTTCTTGTTTTTAGCCTTTACTTTGTATTTCTCAACTAACTGTTCTAATTCTGAAATTTGTCTGAAATAAAGAATCAATGCCTAAAAATTCTTCCATAAGTTATAATTATGAAGCTAAATTCATAATGAAATTATTAATAATGATATTATTATAATTTAACTAGATAATTAACTTCATTTATTCCAATAAGCATTTAAGACCTTCGTCCTAAACATCAAGATGTACCCTAATTCTGTCAGAATGGTCATCAACAATATCATCACAATATCATCACAATATCATCACAATATCATCACAATATCACCACAATATCACCACAATATCATCACAACATCATCAACAATATCACCACAATATGCCCAAACAACCTAAAAGGTTTGTTATATCGATTGAAAGATTACCATTGATTGTCAAGCAGCTTAGATTAGCATGCTGAATTAAATATTTAGAGAAATTTCCAGATTATTGATGTCTTAGAAAGGCAGAGACATGAAGAAGGAGCACAAACAATGTCAAAAGGTAGCTGACAAAACATGCATTGTTTGCATTTGTTGTCTGACCCATCAATGCTGTTTTACATTTTTATAATGAGACATGACTTACTTTTTCAACAAAGAATTGTCATTTATTAGAGATTCTTTCTCATTGGTCAATTTGACTATAGTTGATTGGGTCTTTTTCTTCAATTTATGCAAACTACCAGCAGATTGATTGCATTGAGAAGACTTAATTTCAAGTTCCATGTTTTTATCTTCACATTTATTTTCAAGAATCCTTGAAAACATCAAATGAAGTTCAATGTAGGAATCATTAAACTCTACATTTATAATTATAATATTATTATTTAACCTGTAACGATTTAACATTTAACAGATATCAATTTAACATTTAGCACGTAACAGATAGTGTAGTGTAGTCTATTATAAACTTTATAAACAAGTGCAAAAATTTGTAACAATTTTTCCTACTTTATATAATTTTGAAGCTGCTTCATTTGATCAGAAAGAATGGATAGACTCATTGCACGCTCTTGTAACTCACTTGACATTCTGTTGATTTCTTCATGTTTATGCTAAATAATAATCTTAATTGCTGTATTAAAAAGTAACTGTAAGGTTAATTTGGTGGCAGATAAATCACCAACAAACCTAAAATGACTCCCTATTAGAACTGTTACTTTGAAAATGCTTATATAATAATTTTTTATCAGTCATGCATCCTGAGACCTTAACATAGCCTTAAAGAATTCAGCAAATCATTTTTTAAAAATAATGCTTACAGAAAACTCAGATACGTCTAAAAATTTTAACCTGCACTTGCGATTTTAAACTCAGAATATCCTGGCTTGAACTTTGCCATTCTTTAGCCATTGCTTCTTTTGATTTTATAACATCAAATAAAAATATAAGATTTTGTTTAAATTGTTGACCAAGTGATTCAGTATCTGTTCTCAAAACATTCAATTTTTCCTTCATTTCATTTATTTCTTGCTGGAGTTGATCAAGCTATTTAAGTTTAAAATGTTGTAATCAAAAAAGTATAAACTGATCTTGGATAATACAAATAAAGTAGAATTAATTAATAGTTAAAGTGATTAAAATTTAAAAAGTTCTTCTCACGTCTTTGTTCCTTCCTTTTTTGGGATTATACATCACATCAAACAATAATATTAATTCTTTAATTTTCTTGTCAAGTAATACAAACATTTCCACAAACTTGTGAAAACTTTCTGGAAGCTTGGCATACCCTTCCCTTAAACATTCATAATATTTACAAATGTTGTAACACATCAAAATCGGCTAAAATGCATTTACTGTTCATGGTCTTCGACCACAAAAGACATTTCGAGGAAGCATTCAAGAATATCGAATGCTATGTAATTTCGATTACGATCTCTTCTATTAAAAACAATTTGCAGACTCGGGCAAGACAAGCAATTTCAAACTTTTAAACTTAGAATTCTTAAAAAAAAGATAAAGTTGGCTCTCGCAACATGCGTATCGCTCGGGTCTCTGGAGTACAGCTTTTATTATAGCAACCGTCTGTATCTAAGATGCATACCAAATTTGTTAAATTGCTAACCCACCCCAGTATTATATTTTAATATAAACTTAAAAAAAGTTAGTAAAAATAATTTATCTAACATAAAATATGTTTACATTACAAAATTAAAAATAAAATTTGCAATTAGGAACTAATAATAATTGTAAGCTTATTGTTTGTATAGCTATGTAAATATTTAAATTTATTTTAAATTGTAATATAAATTTAAAAGAATGTCATCGAACTTTCCATCTTCTGGATATTGCTATTAATAGTCATAGAATTGCGAGTGTTGTATCGTGTTTTCCAGCGTGTCTTGTCCGTGTGTTTTCTCTCTAAAGATATTGCAATGGCAAGCGTGTTACCAAATGAGGAGGTTTGTTCAACAGACTTTCTTGCTTTATTTGACTATCAATGTTAAGAGAAATTCACGGTCGTTCGTTTCGGATAGATTCAACTGGATATCAAGGAACTCGAATTACTGCTTGAGCAAGCTTCAAGGCCCGGGGTGAAATCATTTTTGCTGAAAGAAGTCGAAAGACTAAGCAAATGTGAAGAGGTTGTCACGAAAACGGTCGCAGTTGAGCCGCAACCATTGTTAAAATCATCAGTGTCGACAAAATACTACAAAGACATACTCAACTATGGTGAGTCTTACTTTATTCACACCAGCATTTGGTTTGCGAGTTCTTAAAATATTTTGGTTTCATTTTCAAGCTTGGGATCAGTCTGACAAATTTATGAAGATTTATGTCACTATCAATGGTGTTCACAAGGTTCCAAAAGAGAATATTGTGACTGAGTTCACTCCAAAGTAGTGTTTTCTTTTTATCAAGTTAATTTCTGGCCTTTTAGTGTGTAATTTTCTAAAGCTGCAAATTAAACCTGCATATTAGTATTGCTAAATTGATTTTAATGTAATTTATTGGCACTAGTTTGGTTTTCATTTAATTTGTTTACATTGTTATCTGCCCATCTAGTTAATATAGAATAATTTGGGTGTTCCATAGGCTTCTAACTGTCATATAAATTAAATGAATGATTGATAAATGTTTAAGGATTTCACAAGCAATTAGAAAGTGTTTGGTGGTTCATAGGAAGTGAACTTTATTTTCAGATCATTCTTGCTCAAAGTTGATGATGTGGAGAGCCAAAACTTCAAGTGTCATTTGGCTTATTTGTGGGAAAGCATTGTTCCTGAGGAGTCTTATTCTAAGGTTTCTTTGATGGCCATTTTATTGTACTTGTTATGAAGCCAGAGGTTGTTCGACCAATTTAAATATTGCGTTGCAACTCTTTGTAGATCAAAACTGACACTGTTTTGTTGATGTTGAAAAAAGAGAAGGTCTGCAAAACTTGGGCTTATGTCACTCAGAAGGAAGACAATAAAAAGTTATTGTTTGCATTTTCTTTATTTTTGATGCCTTTCTTGCATATTATTATAATATTTTGTTGTGCTAGTCATGCAAATATTTCATAGAAATTAGACTCAACATCGTTCTTGCATTTTGAAGGTCTCCAAAGTTTGATGAAAAGAAGGACCCGAACGAGGGTCTGATGGATTTGATGAAGAAAATGTATGACGAAGGAGATGACGAGATGAAGAGGATCATTGCAAAGTCATTCTCGGAGTCCAGGAGCAAGGCTGCTGGTGGTGATTTCTAGAACAATCCTTAATTGTGCTTATTTCTGTTAATACAAATACAATGGCTTACTTGAAAATCATTTCTTTTTCTGGGGTGTGCCATATTAATTGATGCTCACAGTCTCAATGCGACGGTGTTTCAAAATTACTTGATGTGTTGAGGTAAATTATCGGGTGTTTGTCGTGTTGAGTTTCACAATAGATGTTCCCACATTGATCCTTCTGGTGACTTTGCACGGTGGGGTTGCTTCTAGTGACATCAATTCCTATGCAAATGCAGCCTGCCACCGAAATAAAGCACCGTTGATTCCAGACGACGTCGCGTTTTAGATTGCTTTGGTCGTTATGGGGTGAAGTGGGCTCAGAGATATGCTAAAATTAGAAACAGCAAAGTGTTTACTAAACTTAAGAGTGGAGGTTATAAGCTTACTTGATTGTGGGCGTACCACGTTTGAAATGAAGTGCACACCGAGAACTACGAATTCATCCCGCACATCCCTACTCCGAGCATTGGTATGTTAATGACGGAGGGGAGGAGTTGCAGGGAAATGCAGACTTGCTTGGTTGGTGGATCTTTCTCCCGGTTGCCATTTTGATTGAGTGATGTTTGACACTTGAGGCTCTATGTTCGCCTTCTTCCTTTAACTCTACTCGACGTGTGTAGGAGAGGGAAGTAGATAGAGGAAGACCGTGAACAATCCTTGCGTCAGTAAGATATATATAGCACAGTCGTTCAATAAATAGAGATCAGCTCGTTCGAAATCGCGTCGATTTGTTCGTTTGTTATCAATTGTTGTCAATTGTGTCAACTTCTCTCTTCTCGGATAGAGGCAATCCGATCACTCTGATGATGGATGATACAGGAGGCTTCGGGGGACATCATTCTTCCGTTGCCATGGCTGGTCGCATAGGAGCGATGGGATACGGGGTGCCCAACCCTGAGTTAGACCAGTCGATGCAGAGACAACAGGACATCGGAGACATTCTCCAACAAATCATGACCATTACTGATCAAAGTTTAGACGAGGCGCAAACTAGGTGAGATGGTTTATTTTATGTTGTTACACAATTTGACGATATTCCGACTTTTTTTTTTTTTTTGATCTACCGGTTAATTTTAATTAAACGATCAATCGGGTTTAATGCTTTTGCGTCAGTCTAATAGCTCTTTTTATTGCGTTATTAATGGCGCCGTTGCGATGTTTTGCTGCAGCACCATTGCAATCTCGTGCAAAAAATGAAGAAATAATTTGCCAATAAGTTGCTGGAAACGTGTGATATTCAGATGTTGTGCACGGTCTCAGAAGCAGGTGTTGCGAGATTTTTGACAACTTGAAAACAAACCTCACCTTGATATGATGGATTGTCTTGTGTTTCCATTGTTTTCGATTCCGAGGGCTTAGAACTTAAAAGTCTGCCATTAGAGAGAATTAAAGATGTAATTTTTGAAACTCTTTTTTTTTACCGCTGTTGATGAGACCGCTAATCATGCCTCTGACAGTTGCACACATTTATCAATTGAGATGTGATTATGATGATGACAAGGCGAGAATCGAATGCACGTTTTAGTTATGTCAGAGAGGTTAATATAAATCAATGCAATGACTGATCTTTTGCTAATCAACGATGTCTTTAATTTTCAGAAAACACACTCTGAACTGCCACAGAATGAAGCCGGCGCTCTTTCAGGTCCTGTGTGAAATCAAAGAGAAAACAGGCATGTGTTGAGTGTATTGAGCTGCCCTTTCATCGATAAATTCACTTTAACGATCCAGTGCTAATATATTTCCTTTTTATGAGAGGCAAATGCGTCGGCCGAGCATTTTTATGGTCGCGTGGCAATGGGCTGGAGGAGAGCTTTTGAAATTTACAAGGCTCCTTAAAGCTTTATTGTGCCATTATATTGCTAACTCATCACTCTGACCGTGCTCAGCTGCGCTCGTAAAATTTCAAATCTTTGTTTATCGTCATTGTTCTTATCATCATCACCAAGAATTTATACAGAAATTTGTTATGGGGGGGGGGGGTAACCAAAATCCGGGGATGCATCTCCCCAACTGGCTACAGACTTACTTGACCACGGACGTCAAAGGATGTCTTTTTTTTTTGTTTGATTTTCTAAGACCAAATTGGACTTTGTTGTTTTCTCGGAAGCGAACCCATCTAATGGGGGTGCAGCCCATAATTGGGGAGGTTTTTCAAAATAGGAGTAAATTCACGATCATCATTATAACTGCTCCAATATTTTATAACTGTGTTGAATATAGGTTGAATCTATTAAGAATTACTACTGTGGTATTATCATTTTTAAAAACTTATTTTAAGTATTTCATTATTTGTATATTGTTTAATTTATTAAAAAATTATTTTAATCCATTGAATCCTCTTCAGTGCCTAACCTCCTTCCTGAGCAAACCTAATACGTAAATGGCTCGCTGTGAGCATGCCTGTTCGATCGTAAATTAGTTTTATTGCTACTTGCAAAACTTTATGGCCCATGTAATTGGACTTTTCTTCTGGCCTACAGAGCAAAGAACGACTCAAAAAGCCTAGATCCACTTGCCTGATGAAGGGTGTAAATAATGGATGCTAGCATCTCAGACGGGGAACTTAGTTCTGATCCCAGCCTCTGAAGCAAAACTTTGGTTCAATTGTACAATTGTTTCGTTCACCCTTGAAGAGGAGCCTCTCTCCTTATTGAACCCTTTTTGACCACTTTTTATGCAATCGTGACGACCACGGACGCGTGAAGCCTAACTAATGGGAAGACATAAAGTCAAATATCTCTCGGAGTAAATCCTTCTACTGCTCTTTCTTATCTCGGTGACGCACCACCGACGTATCCTATTGACTCCTGTGCACACCCTCATATCAGCACTCACTCAGGCTAATTGCCCTCGCTTTCGCTCGACTGAGATTTGAAAAATGGAAAGGGAAACCTGGAGTTGTGATGATGATGATGATGATGATGATGATGATGACGACGATGATGATGATGATGATGATGATGATGATGATGATGATGATGATGACGGCGTCGATGACGACGACGATCACGGCGTCGATGACGACGACGATGACGACGACGATGGCGATGATGATGATGACAATGATGATGATGCCTATGACTTCATTATTTATTGACCACCCACGGCCACTCCTTTGGATGGCCTCAGAATCTTGAATAGTTTCAAAACTTTCAACTGTCTTTAAAAATAAAAAAAATCGAACGACTCCAGTAAATACTGCTTTAAATTGAAAAACCTGATGTCCCGTGAGCTACAGATAAAATATTACGCATATTGTAATATGCCGCATATAATATGCCATAATAAGTTTATTATAATATGCCGTATATAATAATGCTCACATTATGTTATGAACAACACTCGAATGGATGCTTGTAAACAAATGTATCCTTATCATGATCATAATCATTATCATCGTCATCATCATTATCATAATCATCATCATCATCATTATCATAATCATTGCAGTAACTTCTTAATAAAACAATGATGTTTTGTCATCAGTCCTGAGCATCAGGGGCCCTCAAGACGACGAACCACCCGACCCTCAACTCATGAGACTCGACAACATGCTCATTGCAGAGGGGGTCGCAGGACCCGAAAAGTCCAGGGATCCGCGGGTTACGGATGCCCTCAGCCAGGCTTCAATTTCAGGGGCGCCTGGTGGAACCTCCCCTGAAAATGCCATCGAACATTCTGACTACCGAGCCAAACTGTCTCAGATCAGACAGATTTACCATGCAGAATTGGAAAAGTACGAGCAGGTTATTTTAAAGCAATTTTTAAAAATGCACGCGAATGACTTTAAACATTAACTAATTAAATAAATAATTAATTAATTATATGAAAAGCGAAGATACGTATAAGTTTACGTTTGCTACTGATTTTTTACTGAATAGGTTTCGATACAATTAGTATTTATGAAATGTCTTGAAGTTAACGAAATTAAATGTTTATATTTAGCCCCAATTCGTCTCATGACGTCAGACGAAATGCGGTGACGTAATTTCTTGATTCGGTGGTTTTGAACAGATCACGTGATTAATTTCAAACTTCAATGTTTTTGTTTTGGCCGAAATTTACTCTCAATTTAATCGGACTACGAGATTAACTTCAGTGATGGACATCTGGCATCACTTCTGAAGCAATAAATGCAAATATAAAAGAGATGACTATGACGACGACGATGATGATAATAATAACAGTGAATCATTGTTTTACTAATTACCAAGTCTTAACAAGTAAACAATTTATTGAGATAATAATAATAATAATAATAATATAATAATAATAATAATAATAATAATAATAATAATAATAATAATAATAATAATAATAATAATAATAATAAATAATAATAATAATAATAATAATAATAATAATAATAATAATAATAATAATAATAATAATAATAATAATAATAATAATAATAATAATAATAATAATAATAATAATAATAATAATATTGACCATAACGATAAAATCACACGCCAACTGTCGTACAACATCGTACCATTGACGACAGGCATGTTCTGAATTCACGACCCACGTGGTAAACCTGCTGAAAGAGCAGAGCAGAACGAGACCAATAGCAGCCAAGGAGATCGATAGGATGGTCTCCATCATTCGTAAGAAGTTCACAGCCATTGAACTTCAACTCAAACAGAGCACCTGTGAAGCTGTCATGATCCTCAGGTCGAGATTCTTGGATGCCAGGTTGGAAAGCCATTAATACTCATTGGGTTGCTGTGCTAATAATATCTATTATTAATTAGGTATTATGTTACTACGTTGTAGTGATGTGTAATATCATTTAATTTTAATATTTATTATTATTATAATTATATCTATTATTATTGGTTTATGTGAGCATGAAGGCGTGTAAACTTACAGCGCGATAGGAACGATGCATGTTTCCTATACAGCCACATAAATTATAATGTTCTGATTATGCACGAATAAAATATGAATGATTAAAAATATTAAAAATAAACTCAAAACAGGAGAAAAAGAAGAAATTTCAGCAAGCAGGCGACTGAGATATTAAACGAATATTTCTACTCACACCTCAGCAATCCTTACCCAAGCGAGGAAGCCAAAGAGGAATTGGCGCGAAAATGCAACATAACCGTCTCACAGGTTTCAAACATTTGGCGCCTTCAGTGTCTGTCGTCTTCTCTTATGGTCGACATGACAAATTCTGGACGTTTTTAGCAGCGATTTCGAAACAATTATTTTAAATGCATGGTTTAAGAGCTTAAGGTTAATTCAATTAGATATCTTTTTTTCCAAATTTGAACAGGCGTTATATTCACAGAAGGCGTCAGCTGAAATAATTTTAGTAAATCAATATTTTCAATATTAGTAGAAAGAAACAGTTGAACTTGTTTATAGTGGGATGTACTTTGTCGTGATGCAGGTAGCTAACTGGTTCGGCAACAAGCGAATCAGATTCAAGAAAAACATAAACAAAGGGCAGGAAGAGGCCAGCGTTTATTCCTCACGTATGAACACAGGGGCAGACAACAGACCCGACACTCCGAACCAACTTTCACCATCCTCAGGATCATCATCAAAACTCGACCCACTCGATAGTAAACCAGGATCAAACGATTTCATTTCGTTTTAAAATTCTAGGCGGAAATATTTTTTAAAATTCTGTTGGAAGAATAATTTTATATTTTCGAGGCGGATTCAGTCGCTATTGATTTTCAATTCAAAGTCGTGGAGGCTTCCATAGCGTGGAAGGAGGGAGCTCTGAAATGCAAACCTTTGATGGATTCTTGTTTTTGTCTGCAGATGGCATTCCATACAATTCCATGAATTCACGTCTCTCCAATTCAGCCGTCTACATGGGAATGAATGGAGCAAGTTTTCAGGGAGGAAATCTCATCAAGGATCACTGCTCGTCTGTTAGTTTAATGCTTTTAATGTTGTTAACGGCATGTTTACTCAGTCAATGTCGTCAAAAAATTGGCAAAAAATATTTGGTAATGTAGAGTGACATATCCTGAATGTGAAAATTATGCCAATGATCACGCAAAATGTCCTTTTGTCGTTTATATTTCATAAAATAAATATTTATTCGTGATGTTTCAACATGATAAAAAGTTCTTAATCAAATAAATAAATAAATAAAATAAAAAATAAAATCAAACTGTTACGCCGAAGATCGTTCAAGTGAATAATACCTTCAATCATTGTCGTCGTTATCATCACTTACGATCCATTGGTCACAATAATTTCCAAGTTAACTTCAATTAACTGTAATAAATGTAAACATCTAATGAATTAATTCAGCCTTACAGGTTATTGTCTAACAATCAAATTGTGACGACATTTTGGGTGGAAATCCAAGCGTGCTTGCGGCGGTTTCGACATTTTTTATGGTTACGAGCCAGGCAACGAGTTAGCTTCGCCCGACGAAAATCAACTCAAAATAAATGATTCACAAGCACTTTATGTCCTCTGTAAACACTTGGGCTTTTCTTCTGGCGCCTCCAAGTGTCAAGAATCGTGTGAAGTGACTTCCATCCGCATGGAACAGAAACCAATTTTCAGTTGAAAAATCATTAGCCAATCGTCAGACGATCTTAAAAAGGACAAACTTAAAACAAATTTAAGTTTCCAATCATTTCGTTTCAACTTTTGAGTTTTTGAGTGCTTGAAATTTGTTTTTATTTTCCAGAAATTACAAGTTATCCACGCATATTATTATGGGTGTATATTATGTTATCAATACATATTAATTTCTATGTTTTTAGTGCTTTAATTTTGTAATAATAAAAGAAATAATGACCGAGGAAGCACCATGTTGGTAATAATATTTAAATAAATAATAATAAAAGTAACGACGAATTGTTTTTGAGATCGCTTGATTTTGCGCCAATCAGAAACAGAAACATACAATTTTAGATCGAGATTGTTGACGAGTTACTTTGACAGCTATTTTTAAATATTATTTATAAGTAATTTTTAAATATTATTTTATAAAAATAATTTTTAAATATTTATTATTCTTATTTTTAAATAATATTTATAAAAAGTAATTTATTTAGAAATATTTTTAAAACAAAGCATCATGTTAAAAATTGATGAACTGAAATTTAAATTTACTTTTATTTCAGGGAGGTGGAGTGTTCCCCGGAGAGGTGCATCCCAGTTCTACCTCTGGTTCTCTTTACGATTCTCATTTACAACAGGTTTGACAGCCCCGATTTTCAGCTTTAATAAGTTGATTATTAATAAATCTGCCAACTAACTTACACATTAACATCAATTATGCTTATAAATTATAATTATGCATTAATTCACGTCATCATTGTTTTGATATTTGTAAATTATTTTTAAGTTAAATTGCGATTTCATTAAACATTTCAGTAACGAGCATTTTGGTTCATTGAAGAAAAACCGTCGAGTGAAAGGCATGACTGAGCACTAACAAGAAGTATTCAGTCGTCAAGGACCATTAAATCCTCATTCCTTCCGCCATGGAAGTCCCTTCTCAAAAGCAGTTCATGTACATAGCAAATGTTTTTCTGCAATTTTTTTTTAAAGTCCCGTTAAAATTATCTGGACAAGGACGAATATCCATTTATTTCTCAAATGATGCTGATCCGGATAGATTACAATTTAGATTGCTTTCCTAGGAAAGTCAAAATGAAACCTTTTCAATCATCCCTGGTTGCAATTGAAGCAGAAATTTAAAAATCAAAACTTTTTGACTTCGAAGAAAAGCGTTTCAGTTGTTGAAATGATCAAAATTCGCACTTCGGTCGAATGAGGGTCATCGAGTTGATGAAACATGATTTGGAAGAAGAAAAATTAATGCGATTGATGCTAGCAGGCATTTAATGATACGGGAAATTAATAGTTAATATTAGTTAATGGCTTGAGTAAATGTTATTGTTAAGAGAAAATTTTAATGCTATGGGGAAATGCAATCGTGAGGTTGTTGAAATTATGAGATGTAAAGTTCAAATGAGTTCGCGCTGTAAATTTTGGCAAAATATGGCTATTCACTCTCCTTGCAAATTTGAGAAATATTTGTTTGAACATCTTAAATGATTAAAATGCCTAAAAGAGTATTGCTTCTGCTGAGAACTGTGCAATCGATGTACTTTGGTGGGTGATTTCTCATCTTCTTAACTTTTCTTGTTCTTTTCCAGCTCCTATTCGATAGGAAATTTCAAATAAATTAAAAATTTGTTCAAATATTTCTCTTTAAACTGAAATTTAATGGCCTTAGCACTTTAGCTTATCGAAGAGCTTATTCTAGAATTGTTGACTGTCTAGCCAGTTACAATACGTTGTACGTTTGTGGAAATTTTTAATGGGAAATGATTCCGCTTTGCTTGTAATGTAGAATTAATATTCGTAAACCAATGTCATTAAGTGATAGAAATCATTTGCATGAGGTTTGGTTTTATAAATATATGCATGGCTTTATAAATAGAAACATGTTTCAAAGCACCAACATCTGATACTTCAGCTTTTGTATCTTGCTTCTCATCAAACGGAAGAACTTCCTGTTAAGAAATTTTATTTTAAAAATGTCAAAACAAAAATAAAAATAAAAAATAAAATAAAAACAAATATACTTTGGAAAAATCCATTTACCTTGCCGTAAACATTCTTGACAATATTGAACATGTTCGTGAAATCAGGACCAGTTTGTTCGAAGGTGGTTGGTGCGTAAGCTGTCTTCGTGAAGTTTATCTTGCCGTCTGGATCAGTGAATTCGGATAAGATTCCAACCTATCCCACCAATCAACAGGTGATTAAAGATTTTCATTTTATCTTGTAGCTGCTATGGCAACTTCCACCAACTCACCTGAGAAGTTCTGACATGGTAAGGAAAATTCTTGTTATTGTTCGAAGGCCGAGTTAAGAACTAAAATTTGAAAAAAAGGATAGTAAATGTACATTTTATTAATAATTATTTTAAGATTATGGTTAATTTAATTTTATTTTTATGAAGCTGAGAAAAGTAACCAGTAAGTAACAATGGGCCAAGAATGATATTCCAATGTCGATGCCGTTTGCAATTTTTGCTCTCTTATATTTTGGAATGTCAAAACAGGCGATGAGCACAAATACCGGACCAATGAGAAACCTAGCAACATTCAAGACATTATCATTTGTGTGAATTTACAACAAAAATTATAAATGAAGAATTAAATCTTGAAATAAAATTGCAATACAAATTCTAACTAAAACTTTCGTTCCTAATAATTATTGTTAGTATCTAATTATTATTGTTAGTATCTAATTATTATTATAATAATTATTATATTTACCTTATTAAATAATATGTAACAATAATATATTATTATTATTATTTTATTATTATTATTATTATTATTAATTATTATTATTATTATTATTATTATTATTATTATTATTATTATTATTATTATTATTATTATTATTATTATTATTATTATTATTAATTATTATTATTATTATTATTATTATTATTATTATTATTATATTATTATTATTATTATTAGTATTATTATTATTATTATTATTATTATTATTAATTATTATTATTATTATTATTATTATTATATTATTATTTATTATTATTATTATTATTATTATTATATTATTATTATTATTATTATTATTATTATTATTATTATTATTATTAATTATTATTATTATTATTAAATGCTTGTTCCTGCACAATGCATTATGAGGGAGGAACCCACCAAACGCTGTAGAAGGCATAGAAGGGATAATAGAATTTCTTTTTCTCAGGATAATGTTTTATGGTCACAAAACAGGCAAAAGTGAAGTAAAACCAGGCAATTATGCGCAGAGAGAGGAGGCCGTATCCCGGAACACTTTCGTACAAATACAACACCATACCTGGGTCAGAATTCTGCAACATGTTTTTGACAATAAATGAATAAATGGTAGCAACAATAAGATATCGTTAAACGAGGTAGTTTCCTGAATTGATTTGATCAAAACATATCGTACTCACAATAGCATCGTTTAAGAAGAGGATGACAAAGATGAGAACGTACAGAGCCATGAATACGTAAATTTTTATGGAACTCGACTGGCTCAGTCTCCCTCTGGTGACGGTGAAACCTTTTCCAAGTAGCAGCAGCATTAGCAGGAAGGTCAGGTAACTAGCAGCATCGAGGACCCTTCCTGAGATGCAGAGGATATTGCAGTTTGGTATTACATACCCAACAGGATTTTAACTTCAATTCAATTTTTAAAGTTGCTGTTAAATGAAATTCTAGGAATAATTAGAAAATAATTAACATTCAAAAAAAAAAGATACTAAAAGGTTACAGTAAGGTAATAATGTAACGGAAGTGATATTACTAACGGTTTGATAATCGAATGTTAGACATTTACCAACAAATTTTAATGAACCAATAAATCAACCATTAAATCGAAGCATTTGTAATATTTAATTATTAGACCTACCAGTGTCATCAATGGAGAACCATTACGATCTATTCTTTTATTTTTCATAAATAAATCAGTAAAACAATATTTTTATTGGTATTAACCAATCTTTACCAAATGTCTTCAAAGAGAAATCTTCCACTCCGGAATTGGAAAGTTTTCCATAAGCAGCACATGACATGAGCAGTGAAAAGAGCATGAGAGCCATTGAAACCATGAACATCTTGTAAGTGGTGTGGAGTAGCATGCGTTGTTTCAAGTTAACTAAAATGTTTTTTCGATATGGTCATTTTGTTATTAAGCTTGTACTTACGTAATAATATTACTTAATTAATTAGGTTATTGTATGTTGAGTGGTCACCTTTAACATCGTATTATTTAAATAACAATAAGTAACTAACAGGCAGATACCACAGTGATGAAGAATAATACCAGAAAAGCAAAGAAGAAGGTGATGTCTGTTTCTAGAATGTCTGCGAAAAAAGAGATATTTTGTGGGATACTTATGAATGCTAATACCAAAATTATGTTAGATGTAATATAATTATATTAACAAACCAGTAAATTAGGTGAAACTTACAAAATTCATCAGCAGACAACTCCTTCGTTAGCTGCGCATTTCCATTAAGCATGTGCAGATTATATTTCAGGAAAATGCCCTTTGAGTAGTAATTAAAATGATATTTATTTTTTAAACATTATTATAATTGACTATTTATCATTACCGTTTGTTTTTATCTAAACAAAATTATATAAACACAAATACTTCTTCCGCAAATATCTTCATATCATCAATATATTGCAGATAAATATCATTCAAAGACCCACTCCTATTGTTTTGTTACTGCATCTGGCAATTGCTAGGAACCACCATCGTTCTCTTGTGGCCATGAATGACCTTTTAGACTTGCACCTGACAACACCTTCTTCGCTTTTGCAACCTGTCCAATCATTGGCTAAGTTTGTTCCAGCATCGAGAGATATGACCTGATTGTCTCTGTTCAGGTATGGATCCTTTGTAACAGTCTCACACGGCTTGAAATGATTGTAAAAGATTAAATCCGAAATTTCGTGCAGCAATTCAAAATTGATTTAACAGAACTGTTTTAGAACTGAATGAATGATACATTAATACAGGTATGACGTACTTTGTGCAAATGTATTTAATAAATCCATAAAGAAATTAATATATTTATTAAAGGCAAAATTATTAGACTCAGATTTTATTTAATCCATAAAAATCTGTTCATGTGTTAATTAATTTATCGGAATTGCAACAATTGAGGTTGGCAGTATTTCAAATATAAAACGTATTTTTAAAATAAAAATATGGTAAGAAAGTATTTTGCATTTTGGTATTTTAAATACATTTCTAGAGTATTTTATATTTTATTCAAAATACTTTCATTAGAAATACTTTTGTGTTTGACGGGCATTTATGTACAAATCGCTTTTTAGGTCCCATGGACCTTGTCTGAAGGCCTCAATCTGCCCCTGCCCAAATCATGATCGTTCCAACTCCATTGATTTCTGCCGATTTTATTAGAGTGTTGAAAATAATCTTCTGCCTTTTGCTGAGAGGATGTATGATGCTAATTTGTATTCCAGCAAGATAGTGTCCCAATCCATACATCCAAACTGATAAAGAGCTTTTTCCAAGAAAGAAGAATGAGGGTTTTGAGCTGACCAGCTCGCTCTCCTGACCTTAATCCTATTGAAAATGCTTGGGTAAGTTGTCCAGACTTGTTTATAAAAATGGAAGACAATTTAACTCGAAATCAGATTTGGAAGATGCCATCAGGATGGTCTGGAAGCAGCTGGAATCAGACTTTATAAAAAAAAATAATTTTGTCGATGGACAAAGGATGTCTTAATGAAAAAGATGAAATAATAGAAAAGAAAGGAAACATAATTTCATATTAGATAACTTTTTATATATTATTGACTTTTGACGTTTACTTCTGGCACAGCAAAAACACATTGTTGGGTTGTTTTACTAAGTTTGAAAATAATACTTCACCAAATTTAAAACTTAATTTTGGAAGCACTATTTACATAACATACTAAAATTTTAGAAATGTTCGTAACGTGTTGAGATATCGTCAAAAGATGGGTACTTCCTATGTATATTGGGCTGAGTTTATGTAACCGTGGGTAATGATTATAGTCAATGCATTATCTATCAGCTGAGACTGAAAGCACCGAGCAAATGACATATGATAATGATGAGGCTGAGTATTACAAGGATGGACTATGCGAAGAAAATTACTTGTTTGTCCACTCATACGGATAATGAAGAAATATTCAAATTGTCTGAATCTGTTCAAAAAATATTGTGAAATGTGAAAAATTAAAAGTAAAATTTACTTCAGACAAATGATTTTTTTAAATAAAAATACAAAGTCTAAAAATTGTATTTCTTTGCATTTTATTGATGGATCCTGAAAAGGGGACTGCATCCTCTGCACCGGTTGAGCGGATCTTTTCATAGGAGAATGAAACTTAATAGGGAGGGTACTTAATATGCAGAGATCTTGCATGACTGATGATAATTTTCAACAATAGCTGCTTTTAAAGGCAAACCATTAACTTATACTGTGCCAGCTATGGAGCAATATTACATTTTTTGAGATCCAACTGCGTGGTATTTTGTATTTTGAATAAAAGTAGTTCAAAATACGTATTTTGTATTTTAATATTTTGAACTCTTCAAAGAAGTATTTTCAAAGTAATTTAGTATTTGGTATTTCAAAAACTCCGTAGCCAGTATTTTGCCAACCTATGTGAAGTTGCTTGATTTCAACCATCTCAACGATACTGATGCATTGCGAAAGCCAAAAAATTTGGGATCGTGAAAATGAATGAAGATTCATTATCGAATCGACAGAAATTGCATAAAATTTACTTCTCAACCAATTGAATACTGATTAGTTCAATAATATGTCTCACCAGTCCTTTCCTGTAAACTGCATACCACTGGTAAGGTTCGTCGTAATACAGGAGAAAATCTATGGGCGCTATGGACTGGAGGTATGAAAAATGTTGATATAGGAATCACAAATTGCTTTTATTTCTTTACTCTGTTATTCCGTCATTAAAATTTTACAAACTAATAGTTACATGCATGAAAATGTTATTTTAATAGATTGTTAAAGCTTCACGAGTCTTAGCAGTAACTTTAATGCCAATGGAAATATTCTATTAACTTCAATTTATCGATTAGAAACAAGCCACCAACAATTTACTTCATTAATGTATCATTGTATTAGCTTATCATGTATTAGTATCAGAAGTATTTCGTTATATTCTCTCAAACTTGATCTTACCGATGGAAGTTCAAATTCATATGAAAGTTCTCCGTTTTCTCCCAAGAAACAAAACCTGGCCAGAAAAATCCAATTCTAAAAATATTCAATTCATATTTTAGAAACTAGCTTCGACTTTGTAGTTCCTAAAATTTCACATTCTCGTAAAGATTCCAGCTAACTATTAACGAGTAAATTGATTTTGGTCATTTCAAACCTGGGGCATCGATTACGTGTCAGTGATGATAATGATGGTGATGACGATGATTTAATCAGGATGCATAACTAGGTAATTAGGACGAAGCCATATCGATATAATCAATGTAACCTCGTTCGTCTGCAAAATACCCGATAAAATTTTGCAAAAAGAGCTTCGAAATGTCACTAATAAACATATACACAACAATACAATATTAGGATTAGTTTTCATTGTAAAATATCTGATATTTTGATCAATTGGAAGCCAAGGTGAAATAACAAACAGGACGTTGCTATGACAGAAATTCAAAACATTTTATTAAAGTGTAATAATATTCAATTGATAACAAATACTTTGTTTTAATTTTAGACATTAAGTGTCTTGCTGATTATTTTATTAGCTATAACCGCTAAATCCATAAATATGCTGTAAATAAAAGGAAACTTTGAATTACCTTTAAACCAAAGATTTGAATGTTGGCTTATATTACCGAATGTTTATAAGTTGTTATTAGGTGAGTTCGTAGCAGGCGTGGAGTATTTCACCCAGAGGGTCACTTTATTCCATACTGGAAATTTTCAGATATAGATATGTTGATCAAATTTATTTTTCATCAGTGTGAGGACTGCTTGTCAGTTTGGTGTGTGCAATAAAACGTCAAATGGCCAACCTGGATAGGATATTGGTCCCATATTTTAGATGCTGATTTGACAAATCAAAGTGTCAAAACGATCTGTTTGTTTAAGATATATCAATGGATTTAGTTGAAAAGCCTGTCAAATCAGTGAGTATATTTTGCGGAACTTATTGAATGCGTTGGAATACGCAGCGTTACTTGTCATTTACTAGCATTTCTTTTTGTTCAAGTGTGCAATAAAAGTACATTTAGCGAACATAATTAACCGAAAGAGTCATGTCACTTTGGTAGTGCCTGAGTTATGTACAGGATTGACAATCAAAACAACAGTTACAAAGAAGATTGGAATGAACGAACAGCATGTTAAAGACACAGAATTGTTTGTTTCAGTCAGAGATACTTTCAGAACTTTAACAAACTCTGATGAGAATGATGGCTCAAATTTATTTCATGTTTTGGATGTGGATTCTCCTGGACAGTTTGTCAATCTCAGGTTTTGTGAGTAAGTATGGAATTATTGCCTCAAATTTTAAATGATAAAATGTTAGTTAGTGCAATTTATTTTTAGGTTCTACCTATATTGGAAGGAATCATTACCCCCTATGCTTGGAAAGTCAGTCAACATATCTGAGGTTGATGCTCTGGTATTTTTAAATCTTTAGTGAAATATTTCATCACTTTTATCTTTTTTTAGTTTCGCAGTCGAGCAAGTATTGAAGAGAAATTGGTGTCTGTGGTAAACACAAAATTGCCTAATAGCCACGTGCTAAGAAACGGCTCTTTGAAGACTGCCAATTTCGTACGAACAGCCCCTGCAAATAACCAGCAAAAATCTCAAAACCAGGCCAGGAATCACTTATTGGAGGGATCAGCAAAACCAGAAAAAAAGATTTTAAATAGAACTAATTCATCTTTGGTTCATTCTCTGAAAAATAACTCAGAAAAAACAGAGTACCCTATCAAAGAAGGAAGTGCTGTTGGAAGCTACAACACTTCTAGCAACATCAAACGCAGACCGTCGTTGTCGTCGGTCAAAGCCCAAATAAAATCTTCAAACATCCAAAAACATTTGGAGGTTCCGAAGGATGAATTGAAGATCATCCCAGGCAAAGGGGAGGCTTTAAATTCTCCATGCTCCAGTTATTCATCCTCATCTATCGAGCTGAAACACAACCTGTCTTCATCGATGCCTGTCTTGAACAAGGTCAGAATGAGAGATTCGAATGTCGTCCTGAACAAGAAGAATCTTCTCGCGAGAACGAGAGTTACCAGCAAGACTACCGTTTCCGACTTACAGTGCGACTCCACGGCGAGCGAAAAACTATCGTCGAGTCGTCGACAACTGCCGCAGGTCACCATCTCCGAAGAAGTCGTCGAGGAGAAACGATACTTGTTGTCCAAGAAGCTGGAGAAGCGATTGATAAGAAGAGCAACCATGAATGAATCCAGTACAAGCAAAAAATCCGTTCACAAAACACAAAGTCTCCTCGGATGGAAGGAAAAGTTCAAGTCGTACAATGAAGACTCCGACGACAGCAGGTTTATCGTTTAATTGATAATTTGATTGATGTATAATTAATATATCAGTATATTGGTAAGACATATTTTTCATCTTTAACCTTGTTATATCTTTTGATGTGATTGTTCTTAAAATTAACTGAAATCTTATGCATTTCAGGTATATAACATGATTTTCTTTTAATGGAGATTTCAGCACTAATATCTGTTATTATTAATTATTATTATTACACTATAGGTCTCTTGCATCTCAGGAAGTTGCCGAAATATTGGCAGATGCAGGGCCGATGGGTGTGGTAGAGTCCGATTACGAGGAACACGGCAGTACCAGTAGGGACGACGAGGAAGAATCTCTTAGATCGGAGGATCTTCGTTCAGCTGGAAAGAATGTCTTCTTGTCCTTGTTTGATTCGATGACGAGCGACCAATTAGAAGAAGAAGCCTTGGACGTGGAGTCGAAGGCTTCGGAAGAATCGACGAGCGGCTCGAACTTGCGTGCGCGTTCGAAAGCCGACGCCGGCAGTAAATTTTGTCACCCGAAACCTGAACGCCACCATGATTTCTGTAAGAACCTACCTCAGAAGGTTGATTTCCAGAGCACCAAATCAAGCTTTACACTTTATTCTCAAGTGAGGCATGACTGCCGATCGGAAAGCACTGCAAACAAGCTGACTTTGTTTGACTTATTGAAGTCAGGAGTTTTGAAATTGTACCCGATCTCTGTCGACCTCGTCGAAAGGCGCACGAACGACGTCGACAAGAGGAAAACGTTGCCCTTCAAAGTTTCCAGTGATGTCGTCAAATTGGAGTCTCCGTCCAGCGACGTCGGAAATATCCGAAGCAATAAACTCGAGGAACTGACCAGGACGTTCAATGCCTTGAAGATCAGAAGTTTCAACGAGGAAGGACATTCCACTCGACTAAGAAGTAAATTATTCCTCGAATCTGCCTACAGGCCTGGCGACCTACTTATCGAGGTAGTTTTATTTTAGATATTTATTTAGATAAAACGAAATGCTTTTTATTAAGTTTTTGATAATTCCTGATTTTCTATGAGATCTGTTCGAGCATGCTTCTTATCCTGTTGATGTAATTTAAAAAAATGTTTAAGAGTTTTAGCTTGGGGGTTTTATTTTAATTCTTTGTCGACTTTAAACCATTTCCTTTATTACTTGCGTGATAAAAATTTAATAATTTAACTTCAAATTCCAGGTAAATAATGTGAATGTCCTGGGGTTTACAGAATCTCAGTTTGCAGAATTAGAGAGTTCAGTTCTGTCGAAATGTGATGCCGTTCGCATGGTTGTTGCCAGATCTGGCGATTCGTGATTCTGAAATGACTTACACCACAAAATTCTTCTTCGACCAGATTGTTCATATCGAGACGATATTTATTGGCAGTTCCGACAAAACCTATCGCTCGCTTCCCAGTTTGGGATTTGATTGCGTGCCTTAAAACGAGGAAATTGAATTTGTTGCTATTTTCGCTATGAGTGGTTTTCGTTGTTGTCGCGTGGTTACTTGTGATAAGCTTGCATTTCCTTGAAGAAATTTTGCAATGCAATTACTCGACATTCCAGTTGATCGATTTCTGTCCAAGTTTGATGCAGGTTTTGGTTCCAGTGATTTCTTAGATGAGAATGTTTTATTTTCAACTTTTTTGTGACCTGTGTTGCCCCAGGAGACCAAAAGTGCTGTTGTCTTGGTTGGACCAATTTCATGACAGCCTGTTCATGTTTTTATTTAAAAAATCCAGGTTATTTAAAGGTCATATCACCTTAAAACCCCAACCTTAAAATCACATTGGCCTCGATGTTGTTAATTGCCTGTTGATTATTCCTGTTAAATATTCATGTTTTCTTTATCGTTATCACGTTAATAATTATTATAGTAATTATTATTTTCATTTTTACTTTTTAATTATCGCTATTGTTAGTCTTAATTCCATGTTCAATCTTATAGCTTCAATTTGTTTTGGTGCTAATGCTAATTCAGTTCATCAGTGTGTTGAACATAATTTCAGATGACCAAAAATATGAGAGGGACACTTTTTCCATTTTATTGAACCTCTTTTTAACTGAAATAAAGGCTGTTTCCTGGTTGTTAGTGCCTGTTGATGAGATTGAACCTGAGAATTTATGTCTTCTGGCGATTGATGCAAAGCCATTTATTTTTTATATATAGAAGCCAAACTATGAGAACATTTGAACACTTTTGTGCCAACGTTAAGAAAACAAGCACTTCAGTTGCCAAACTGATCCTGGTGATAAAATAACGAATTAGATCACAGTTTTAAGCAACATCGAACAATAAATGAATTCCACAAGTTTGTCAAGATAGAGTGTTGAGACGACTGAAATTCTCATCTGTTCGGTGGGTCTGGTTTCAGTTGAACAGGTGACTGTACTTGACCACTCAAATGAGTAAAAAGGTCTTCAATGTGTCGGTTCCAACGCAGAGAGAGATACAAGAAAGCTTCTTGGAGATATATAGCATCAAAGTATTTTAATAGATAATTGAAGCTGGAATTGTATAAAATATTAAGTCAATTTACAAAATATTGAGTCAAATTGCAGAGAATTAAGTCAATTTATGGAATGTTATGTGAGGATGCCTTGAACTCGTCTGAAGGGACTGAAATGTCTGTTAAGAAGGAAAGATTTGGAAACATTTAAAGGAGCTTGTAAATCTTGGTTTCATCATGGACCCGCCTACAGCGCCGCTCTGCCGTCTTAAGCATGTTTTATCTCCGGCGGCCACTTGATTTCAGCCTCCGATGAGCGCATTTTGTTTAAGAGGGCATGAAGTTTTCATGTGTCAGGTTATCTAATTTATGACATTTCTCTGGCAGGGAGCAGTTTAAATTCTCCAAGACAAACAACTCCAACCAACTCTAAAATACAATCGAAACGCAGCCTTCCCGCCTCACTGGAGCGCCTATTTAAGTGTACAAATGCTCACAAAACAATTTTAAACGCCACGACTGACAAGTACATTTCTAATCCCGGGGAATTTACCCATTATCCGTAAAGATAAGAGGATGGCCTAAATAAAAGCTTAAACTGGTGACGATAAAGCAGACGCTTACGGTACAACTGTTGCAATAGACGGGATTATTGGATTATCTGGCTTCAAGATGCAAGGGAGCAAATCATTTCAGGATAAAGCTGTAAAAGAGAGATAGAAAGAGGGACATTAAACAAAATTATTGCCTAGCATGGCTCGATATTTCAGATGCCATTTGCCACGTGCGAACAAGATCTCCACGGAACTCCGTTATTACCAGCGTTTCATTCTGCCTGGTTTCGCATTTCATAATAGGAAATTCAAAAACACAAACAGGGGATTATTCACAGCATTATATTCGCATTAAATACAACAAGCCCGTGAATTGTAAACACTGGATGTTCTTAAATACGATGCGTCCGATGAAAAAATCCTTAAATACAACCGCTTTAAAATTGTAAAAGCGCTTTATTTAATGAAAAGTATAATTTAACCGATAAATTTGATGATTAGCCAAATTTCACGAATCAAATTTGCGTAACATTGAATAAGAACCATGGTGATGATGATGACGACGATGATGATATTGTAATCATTCTGCGTTTGAGAAAATAGATTTCCTGTGAAAATGTAATCGCGAAATTAAATTTATGAATTCAGATGACTATTGAGTGAAACATTCAGTAATCTAATCGATGCGTATCGAATGAGTTACGGGGGCGAAACAGGGAAATTTGATGCCTGAAAATTGTCATTGGAGATCCAAGAGAAAAGGCGCCAATTCTTTGTGTTAGGAAAAAAATAATTCAGAAGTTAACATTGCGAAACAAAGCATCTCAAACCAGCAATCATGTTTCAAGCGGATTTCACAACACTTTGGGAAATGAATTTTAGCAGGAAAACGAAGGAGCTGTACAATCTTAAAACTTTGAGTGGGATAAAATTTACAAACTGCTGAGTTAGCGCTTTCAATAGCGATGTCGAATGAACATCACTTCACCGAGAGTGCAGAGCACGTGCAATGCCGGATCACCTGGATGTGCTTCCTCACGAACCTCTGTGGAAGACCCGGACAATGCAACGTGACAGCCACCGTTTCCACCTTTTTCGGTCTGCAAAAGGAACACGACTTGAAAGCAGTCTTATCCAAAGATGCTTCAACGGCAACACCTTTCATTCCGCCCTTCGGTATGTAGAAAGAGTTGCACTGTCCGTAGCAGAACCTGTTGGTGATCATCTTTGGACGACACCCAGGCTCTCTGACTCTCTGGGGAAGTGGTTCGGATTTACACATTTCTTTCTTTAGGTTCGCCATTTTTGTCACTACAAGAACGGACGGCTTGTTTTCCAGGCCTCTGATGTCCAAATCATTTTTTATGCTGGATTTTTTGTCCTTAACGAATCCTAGGCCAGTTAGACTGCTTTCCTGTCTTTTCTTCGGGTGACTTGGATCTTTAGACACCTGGATCGGCTGGATTCTGTATTCGTTCATCTGTTGCCGGTGCCTTTTCTTGTGACTCCCACTTTTGGTCTGACGTCTGTGGGCGTTGTTTCTGTGTTGGCGAAAATAATCACCCTCTGCAGCCATATCTATGGCCATGGAGCGTGTTCTTGGCAATTTATTAAAACTTTGTCTGTGCTGCTTGATCTGCTGGGGTGGCAAGTGTCTGTTACCAGTTCCCGTTGTCGACTGATTCCTTAGATTCGATGAATTATTCGATGAAATGGTGTCAGGGAAGCGTTTCGAACTTATGTCGATCACTTCAGGCTGTTGATAACGATGGTGGGTAGACAAGAAATGGCGGTAATTTACTTGTTCCATCGGGGTGATTGATCTTCTCTCGGAATGACCATCATCTGAGGAGTTGAGGGGAGTACTGGATGTTATCAGTTGAATCGTAAGTGCCAAGAGTACGAAAGACGATTTCATCATTCTTGAAGATG
Organism: Whitmania pigra; assembly: GCA_021613335.1. Taxonomy (NCBI): domain Eukaryota; kingdom Metazoa; phylum Annelida; class Clitellata; order Hirudinida; family Haemopidae; genus Whitmania; species Whitmania pigra. The sequence continues at coordinate 1,153,605 of JAJTWR010000308.1, forward strand.
TTTGTTCGTTGAGTAAGCAAAATTAGTTTTATGGAGCTTCTTTAGATTGATAATATTTTCACATTTCAGCAAATATTTTTCTGCAAATAATCGAATGTAAATTAAAAATGAAGAAATACGTTCAATCTACTCGTCGATCGATTCGCTGAAATTCAAAGGAACTTAAATTCCTGGAACCACCGATCTGAGAGCAAAAATCCAGCAGATGAAAAATTACAAATTGTTAGAAAATTTGAACCCTCTCGAGCGCCGAGATCGACAGCAGATGGATCCTTACGGAGCGCTTTTATTAGCGTGGAGCTTCTTCCTTTCCAGCGAAATCCTAGCACGCTCAATGTGGCATGCAAGTCATTTGTCAAAAATAAATCATCTTTTTCAATAATCAACATCGCTCGTTGTTTGATGACCCCCTCTCTTTTTTTCGGCATCTCCAACAGGAAGCCCATTCAATCAAACTCTGAAAACACGTGCGAGGAGTGACGGCGGAGGTGGCATTATTATTAACATCTCGTCAGATTACCGGCGCCTATAATGACTAGCTGGAGAAATTTGAGGGCAATAAATATCCGGGAGAATGAATGACTACGGTGGCTCCGTTGGTCTCCCGGGGTGTGGCTCTGGGAGACGGCTGTCCGTGTTTAAAGGACCTCCTGGTTTGCCATTCCAAATGATATTCCTTTGTTCAACCGAACGAAAACGAAGTCTATATTATCAGATATAAATAAATTATATTATATATATATTAAAATTGATCATCTGCAACATTGCTCAAACGCAGAAGAACCATCTGAGCACGGTGAGCTGGGAATGGTAAAGTTTGTAACTCCATAAAGGACGTCGTAAAGACATGTGCACGAAAGGGTTTTCCATTCACACTTACACGCCTTTTTATGCATGCCGACAGCGAGCATTTCTCGCCTTCCACAGACACAATGGAAAGTTGCCGACAGATTGCTGCCAAAGCACCCATCCTCAATTATCTCCCAATTTCTCCGATTACGCACTTTCTTTTTAACTGTTCCGTTTTATATCCATGTCGGAAGGAATTTCTTGTTCCTCTCGGAAAAGATATTTTCAACAACGCTTTGTGCTTTTGACATCCATGTTCAGAATTCCACGAATCAAACTTATCCACAAACTGAAGCTTTCTGTTCATATCCACCATGTTCAGATGCCCTAGGAACAGAATTAATTCATAAAATGAAACTTTCCGTTGATTGTCTGCTATTAAATTTGAGAAGATGATTTCATTCTATATCCAAACTGGAAAATAACAATCTCGACGACAACACAAACAACAATCGATTGTTTTGAGTTCAATAAGAATTTGAAACGACGCCACGGTGTCTGCACAGGAAGCAGCTGACGTGAAGAGGTGATGGGAAGGTAAGAACGATTCAACTAGTTATTCTAATTTACATTTCTTTCTATTCAATAAGTATTCTCTGCTAATAATTATCGAGATGATTAGCATCCATTAACATCGATGAACTGTTAAACATCGTCTGGTGATTGTTATTTATTTATTTTCGTTAAAAATATGAATGCGCGTCAACTTTTAGTTTATTATTGCAGGATGGGCAGATGAATGCGAGTTTATTTTCTTTTAACCACTATTGCATGTTCGTACTAACTGACCAAACATTAGGCGCCTCTACTCAAATAATCGAATAATTGTTCTCGCGAATCAAAGATTCGAATTTAGCTTACCAGAACTGAAGATCAAGAACTGATAGAGTCAAATTTCATATCACATTTTAATTCGACAGAATTACATGTCGGACTTAATTAATTAGTATTATTAATTACTATTTAAATCTAATATTCATATGTTTATCTTTATTACTAGGTATTTAGTCAGATGCAAACCAGTACTGAATAGCAATTTTTTTAACGGGTTTTCAAATAAATTACAAGTAATAAATTACTTTTTTAATTTTTGCCCATGTTATTTTGGTTATTGAGGAATGTGTGAAAATGACTTGTGTGGAGTCGCATTCACCGGCGTTAAAGACATTTCGGTGCATTGTCTGATGCGGAGGAAGAAAATCGTGCTTAGAATCCCACTGAAGGCTCAAATAATCAGCTTACATTTGCATCCCGCGGCTTTAATGATGGCGCCGGCAAGTCTGAGCTGAACAATTCTTAACGCGCGATTAGGGATGACAGCCGCGCAGTGTTTTTTTTTCTTTGTAATCGATTTATCAACGCAAGTTAAAAAAAATTCTTATTAGCATCTCGTTAATGTTTTGATGGATACATATTTGACAAGTTATGTTGTTGAAAGACATTCTGGCAAGATGTATTACTTGTTTTCGTAACAACGATATCTTTGCTTGTTGATTTCTTTTTGTCATTCAGATTGGAATGTTACATAAACTTTATTAATAGCTTTAAATGCATTCTTTAAATCATCTGGATTTATTGCAGAGTCTGCAGAAAGCTACTACTTTGAAATATCTAGATGTAGAGGCGCCAATACCATATTTACGTTGGAGAGCTCATTAATGCCGATTTCGGTTATATGAACGTATTGTACTTACGGAACAATTTCTCAATTACTATTTTTATTTCCAACATAAATTAAAAAACACTTCATTGTTTGAATAAAATATAATTATTTAACTTAACAACTAATCACCCGCTTAATTTTCTTTGGCGACGTATTTGCCTCAGTCGTGTTTTGAATTCAAATTTCTTGAGGGATTTCAGATTGGTTATATAACTCTGGTACAACTCTTGGGCTTGTAGGTCCCATGTCCATGTCCTGAATATGGACAAAGCTAATAGGGAGAGACTTTCTATTTTGATAAAAAATGCATCGGTATTACCAGGTCAAGATAAAAGACGGCTTTACGGCAATAATTACAGATTAGAACCGACCAAAAAATTCACTCTCTTGCCTGTCGAAAAAATAATAAAAGAACTGCTACACCAAACTTTGCAGAACGAACCTTACAATGCTTCCAACTGTCAGAGACATTGCATAAACCTTTCGGCAGAACTCCGAGCTAGAGTATATATTCGTGTTTGAATAAGTCTCTGCTGGTATCGGATGCTGATGACCTGTCCTTCTATTTGCAGGTTAAATTGTTGAACTTTTCGAGGTACAAATTCGTCTGCGTAGTAAGCATCTCGGAAAGCAGATGCAGTGAGTTACTGATGAGTTCAAGGTGCCTGTGGGACTTGAAATTTGACAACTACGCCTGGTACAAATTTGAGAACAGGGAGCTCATTGCCGTTGGAATTGTTTACGGATGTTATTTCGAATAAAAGCATGAACTGTATGCTGTTAATATGATGTCGTTGTTAAAAAACTAACTTTATCAAATAAATTCAAATGTTTTATGTGTGTGTGGTATGTTTTGAATAACTGACTAAACAGTATGGGCAATACGTGACGTTAGGCACTTGGGAGAGTTAAAACCGTGACGATGAGGGGGACAGGCTGCTAAAAAATGTAACGTCAATTAAGGATCTCTGTTCATTATTAAAAATATTAATTTTCATTTTCTTATGCATTTGTTAACAAAAATATATTGTTATGTCTCTTTTTTTGAGTAAAAGCTTGTTCGGTTTCGTTTTCTTCACATGAAGAACTTCTTTGTCTTGTCCTTGTGACCGTTTTTGGCGATGAACACAAGTGCATATACACCTGTATGCCATGTCAATATGGTGATGGAAAAGCATATCAATAATGGTAATGGTTGTTTGTTAGATGTTCAATTTGTTTGGGCCCATTTGGGTTTTAAAACTTTTGTTTTTATTTTGCTTTTCTATTATTGAAAAAGAGGTACCCTGGCAGCTGTGTATAGGAGTTCGAAATTTCTGTCGGTGGCCTTGCCTATAAATGTCTTCTGTGCAACTTTCTCGCAATTCTGGTGAGGGACGTAATTTGGGCAACGGCCTTGATATTTACTTGGACTTGATGTGTTCTATTTGACAAGTAGCTTTTGAACCATTCCATGGCAATGACCAACAGTGCCGAAAGCCAGCAGGGACGTCATTACAGCTTTTTTCAACTTGACGACCTTTTTGTTAATTCTAGGCAAAACTTAGGGGGGTCTTAAGTCTTGTCTTATGACCTTTTTTGTGTCTAGTTTAAAATTAGAAGGGCCGTTGCTTCAGCCCTGGTGAATGTTCAAAAACTGAGAAATCACAAATTTTTTCCTGAGATTCCTTTAGCAGCCGTTTCAGGTGTCTTGATAACCATGCGGGCAGGGGCGCAACTAGGGGGGGCAGGGGGGGCGCAAGCCCCCCCCCAGGCCTAATAGGAGAGACCCTGCAATTTTTCCAAATCCGATGAGTTTTTTTTTTGGTGGGGGGGGGGGGGGGGGATAAGGGGATTTAACTGGTTTGAAACTTTGAGACAGAAGATAGTCAAACTCATAATAATAATAATCTGTTCTATCTTTAATTCTTTATTAATTATAATTGGTAGTTTTGATTTGAACAGTTTCAAAAATTTTTCGACTGCGTCGGGCTTTCGTCCCTTTTCTAAACTTGAGCCCGAGCCCCCCCACAGCACTTTTCGCTGGTTATCTGATCATCAGATAACCAGTCATTTTGACAACCCTGCCTTGGCTGCTCTTGATGCTTTGCAGAATGGCACAATGACTCCCGAGCTTTCGGAGTTCTGCAGCCTTCATAGAAAAGACGCTGAAACTGTGCAAAGACAGTTCCTATTCACATCGACAAGTTTACGTGCTGATGAGTCTGATCCCAATGCATGTATCGAACTTCAAGATCTTTTCTGTGCCACAAGCATTCAGCCCGATTTGCATTATATGCTCGATGTTGCTCTTACTCAGCCATTTACGTCTTCAGATGCAGAAAGGGCATTTTCTAAACTTCGCCTTATTAAAAGTCATCTCAGGACGACTATGTCTGCCTGTCGTTTGCAAAGTTTATTGAGAATATCTGCGAACAAAACAACTACTGCATTTCTTCCATGAAATGAAATGGTGAACAGATTTTCACAGACTGATCGAAAAATTATTTTGTAACTGCAAACACATCAAAATGTAATTTAGACTACAACATTTCAAAATTGTTTTAAACTGTTTAGGATCATAACTTTATACATAATTTAGATTAGGTGAAATGTTTAGGATATGAATCATATCATATTACAATTTTAAACATATCATAAACTTTTTTTTTACAGTTGCTTTAACTGGCTTGAAACTTTGAAACAGAAGATAGTCAAGCTCATTAATAAATTATTAAAGATACAAAAAAAGACTGCAGACTTATAAATAAAAACTTATAATAATAATCTGTTCTATCTTTAATTCTTTATTAATTAAAATTAGTAGTATTGATTTGAACAGTTTAAAAAATTTTTCGACTGCGTCAGGCTTTTCTAAACTTGAGCCCCCCCCCCCCCCCCAGCATTTTTCGCTGGTTGCGCCCCTGCATGCGGGGAAAGTAAAATTAGTTGCCTAATTTGGACATCATCGGTTATCAATAACATGCGAAATGAATTTGAATACGAGTTTAAACAAATTGAGGTTGAATCAATTCAGCTGGCTCAAAAATGTGATATTACTACTGACTGTAAGCCACATAGAATTTGGAAAAAATATTCCATGAGGAATGAGACGAAAAAGACTGTTTTAATTAATTTATTTCTCTAATGACTTATACATTACTATAAACAAAATCGTTTTTTGCCACATTTTGAGAGTTCAGTGGTTCATTTTAAGATGTACGCAACAAATAAATGCAAATAATCATAATAAATTTTATTAATTAAATTTTATAAGTGGAGCCTTTTTTAAGTGCTCGCCCTTCCTGGTGTTAAAACCTGGATACGCCACTGCTAACGAGATGTCTTCGTGAATGCTAAGAAAAGCAAGTCCACTCAAGAAAATGTAAGAAAAGTAGTTTACGGGTTCAACCCTTAAGTACGGGCCTGCATACCTTGCTGGATTTTTTAAGGTCTCAGAATAACATATATTTAAAAAGTTAATTTTATATAGCTATTTTAGCAAAAATAAATTAAGTAATTAAATCACGTTTTGACTTTTTCTGGTTCGATTTGGAAAATTTTGTTACAAGTTTGATTATAAAAAGAGTAACCATAACATAATTCTATTTTAATGTTAAATTTTAAATTTATTTATTGTAACAATTTTAAAGCGTCATTTTATTACAGTAATTTTGTTTTCTATATTAGCAATCTTCGATGCGCAAAAAGTCATCGCCATCCACGCCGAGTATAAATGCGCGTGGGTTGCCGTTGTATTTGGATTTCAGTTTCAGTCCGTTTGGCTTCTGGGCGATGAGGTTTGTAGAGTTGTAATTTTATAGACCATTGTTGCTTACTGCTAAATTGTTGTCCTCTTTAATGCTATTGAGGTGTTTTGCGACATTTTTAATGTTCCTCTCGCGCATGTGCTATTAAATCTATAATTTAACAACTAATAATTAAATAATTGAATTGCGTAATCAACGCAAGATTGCATAAGTCAAATTGTAAGTGACATGATTATAAATGACAGTTAATATAAAATTCTAATTTGCCCTTTATCGCGTTGCTTTGTAGGTCCTTAAATATTGCTTTGTTAATATTTTGGATTACAAACTACCTGTAATAAATGTTATAAAAACAGTTGCTTTGATATTAATTATTATTTCGTAAAATTATTACAAATGAAATTGATTTGTTAAAATTGAATGGGGAGAATTGATTAGCGAGCATTTTTATAAGTCTTAGAAAATTGATTTTTTGTTAATTGTTTAATTTAATATTAGTTACTAAATAACAAATCAATTGAGATTATTAAATGCTAATGGTTTTTTTTTGCACTGACTGATATAGGCTTAGGTAAGGGGTACAATAATATCTTCTCAGCTCAATTTTAAACTCCTAGAGTTCTTATCCAATAAGGCTTTATAGTGATATTTTGTTCTCTGTAATAATTTTTGGCATGGTTTCAGTCTAGCAAATTTATAGATCATTTTAAGTTAAAAAATAATTGATCCTTAACGTAAATGCATCACATTGCTAATTGAATTTTTAAGACATGTTTCTCAGTAAAAATGTAAGATGAACTGGTGCTAACTGGGTTTCAAATATAGTAACCTAACGATTTGAGCCAGCTTGCAAGAACCGGCTTTAATAATATCATTGCCAGTCAGATCTAGCTTAACATATGGGTCAATGGTTATTTCAATTCATTCCAGGTTTTCTCATGAGTAGCAGAGTTGACTACGGCTTCGTGCCTCAGATGATCACAGAAATGAAGCAAATGCAAGAAGGAGGTTTTGACTTCGAGGACTTGATCCACAGAGATGAGACACTCGCGCGCATGAACACCATGCGCAAGGAGGGCCAGTTTTGCGATGCCGTTCTGGAAATAGATGGGAAGTCTATAAACGGACACAGGATTGTTTTGGCGAGTTCCAATGTTTTCTTCTTTGAATTCTTCTCCACTCATGAAGAAAAAAGTGGAAGAAAAGGTGCATCAACCATATTCAAGCTGGATGAATTTCACCTTGATTACTCTGCAGTGCAGCTGCTAGTCAATTATTTCTATTCTGGCAGGTACTTGTTTTGCATTTTGTTGATGCCTGTTTATGTAAGCTTAAGAATTTCATTTCTATTTTGGAGATATCCTTATCTTTTTGGGAGTTAATCTTTTTTTTTTATCTAGTAATCATAATCTATGAAATGATTTATAATAATTTGATTAAAATTAACATTCAATGCAACAGCATTGTTAGATACTTGCACCAAAAAAACCAACTTGGGTTTTTTACACAGAATTAGCTGTACATTTGCTCAAGTCTGGCCCTTGTACAATGCAGCAATCAAGCTAAAGGTTACTAGGGTTGCAGAGCAATGCTCTCTTTATCTCATAAAGTGCTTGACACCTCAAAATTGCTTAGGTATGATCTGGAAGAATTTTAAAGATTAATTTGTTTAAAGTATTTTTACTGTTATTAACACTTCTAAGTCATCTTTAATCATTGAAATAAGACTTTTACAGCTCTCTTGTTAAATGTATGTGTCAAACTAATTAACATATTAGAAATATTTTGGATGTATTAGCTATAAAAATATATACAAGATAGTAATTTGTTATTCCCAATATCCTGACAATACTTTCTCATTTTGTAGGGACATATAAGTTTGCTCTGACTCTAGATGACAAGGATTGCATGAAGAAAGTGGCAGAATACATTCAGGACCACATGCCTGGAATAATTGAGAGGAGTTCAGAGTTGTCCCACCTGCCTTCTCTTGTTGTTGACATTATAGGTTTGTAAGATTTAGCAGATGGTTAAGCAAAGCCATACATGTATGCTAAAAAAAATTAAAATGCTAAGTAAGGATTGATTTGCAATTTTATTGATTAAAAGTTGTAATAATATCTAGACTGCCACCTGTTACTTTCATGTTACATATCAATAATTGCAAATGATCCATGGCTGATCAATTTTTTGGAGATTGTATTTCATTTTGTAATTTGAATTTAAAATGGCTTTCATTAATGCTGATTGGCAAATGACAGGTGTCTTTGATGATGCCTTTAATGTTCAGGTGGGGTGTCATTGTTATTGAGCTTCGTCCTTAATGCAGGAGAATAAGGCATAAGACTTAGTTTCTGATAAACATTTTTAAATTCTGAAAGTCCGCATTTGCATTCCTTAGGTTCTGAGTCTATTGATTTCTACCTCACTGAGCAACCATTATGCAAACTTGTTGTCAGTTGGCTTTATGAAGAAGGGCAGCACCGATCCCTTCATGAACTGGTTGAAAATGTGAGAGGCTGATTTAAGCTTTTTGAAAATCACCTTAGTACAAACATGTTTTATTGTTTCAGACTCACAATTTAATCTTAACTCCTGACAACAAGTTGATTGACTATCACGATGATTCTTCAAATTGTTTGATGCATGCGAACAAAGAATCAAAGGGGCATAATATTCAGGTAGGTCTTTGTGTTTCATCAAAGTACGTCACACATAATAATGTTTGGTGGCATTCCATTTAGAGTAGATAAGAACTTAAGAACCATTGTGGAAAATTTTAGAGAAACTTTTTTTGCTTTGCACCCACATGGTGTAGCTTGCTGCGTAGTTGAGATGTTTATGTGCATACAACATTATTTTTTTTGTACATTTTTTTATGCTAGTGTCTTCTAGTCTATGTTTTTAAAGTTCCTAGCATGTTATTTTCACTGGGGAGTTGTTTACAAATTATGCATTGAAAGTAATTAATTGGCCAAGTGATTGGCTGACCATTGCACACTTGGAGCCTAAAAAATGTTGCTCTGAAATGAAATGCATTTTACGATTTCTGCTTTGTTAGCATAAGAACAAATTCTAGTTGTTGATTGCTTGAACTTTTTACCATTTGTGGTTTTAGAATAATGAGATCTGGGAACAGGATGATGCAGCGATAAAATTTTGATCTTATTTGAGGTGGAGTTCCTGCTTGATCCACTTAATTGTTGTGATCGCAGTTGAGCACCTCTGTGATATGAATTGAGACTGACCGTTCCCATGGTTACTGATGTTACCTAGAATCTGAACTATCTTTGGTTAAAGCTGATATCATAAATCTTTTGCACTTAGTGCATGATAAACCATTCATTAACCTGTTATTACATCCTTAAGTACAAAAGCATCACATGTGCATGCTTATTTAAAGTAAAGTGATTAAATTCTAAGTCAGTCTTCTGAGTCTTTTCATGCCAATCATGTTGAAGTCATATTAAGCCTAATGTACAGATGCATAATTGAACTTTATTATTAGAGCCTTCTTGTCTAATGCTTAAGTAGCATTTTGGAATTTTCCTTTAGTAATTAGTGATCATAAAAATATTTATTACATATTTAATAGTAATAATGGGCACAACGATGCAGTTATAAAGAAAACATGTATTTTTACATTTCTGCTTGTTAGCATGAGAGCTTAAGAATAGCATTATTGATTGCTTGAACTTTTTGCCATTGCGGTTTTAGAATAATGAGATCTGGGAACAGGATGATGCAGCGATAAAATTTTGATCTTATTTGAGGTGGAGTTCCTGCTTGATCCACTTAATTGTTGTGATCGTAGTTGAGCACCTCTGTGATATGAATTGAGACTGACTGTTCCCATGGTTACTAATTTTGCCTTAGGATCTGAAATACAAAAAAACCTTTGGTTAAATATATACCATAATTCCAAATTAACCTGTACAAAGGCATTATATGTGCATGATCATCTCATTTTCTTTTTTAAAGTAAAAAAAGTAAATTTGATTCTTTCTTGATGCTTGCCTTACTTCAATTGTCTCCTGCTTAGGCTTTTTGGAAAATTTTGGCAAATTAGTGATCATTAGAATATTTATTAGATATTTACTACTACTACTACTACTAATAATAATAATAATGAGCAGAGTGATGCAGCGATAAAATTTTGATCTTATTTGAGGTGGAGTTCCTGCTTGATCCACTTAATTGTTGTGATCGCAGTTGAGCACCTCTGTGATATGAATTGAGACTGACTGCTTTAATTTGTTTTGAAATTTTTTTTAGTGAAAATTAGTAATTTAAGATAACATAATATGCAAAAGCTGTAAAAGCATTGATTTAAACGTTATTTAAAACATTTTTGAACATCAGTCTACATGATCTTTTTGAAAATCAACAGGAATATAATTTTATAAAAACTCACAGGATGTGAGCAAAATGATAGAAAAACGAGCAAAGACAAATGTCTCTCCCGGAAACAAGTCTCCTTTGCCACATTTCAGTGATGACGATGACGAGTGCACTTACGGTCTGCTTGCATCCACAGTTGTTGCTGGTGGGTTTAGTCAAACAGTTTATCTTGCCCTAACAAGCGGTTATCTTTTTGGCTGTTGATAACTTAACAATTGTTTAGCTTCAACTTTCAAATTATCAAATAGTATTGTTTTGGTTATGAATTTAAATTGTTAATTTGTTTTCAGATAAGAGCTTCATATGCTTAGCTGCTTACGACAAGACCTTGGTCCACATGTCCATAAAATTCCGCTCTGGTGACGGCACCTGTCAAACCGATGTCGGTCGAAATTCTGCACCCGACGTGGATCCTGCGTTTCCAGGTGATAGGAAGCATTTGCAGTGCCTCATGACTCAACTCAACCCTATGTCAACTGCTCGGTGTGGGTTTGGCCTGGCTGTCATCGACGATAACATTGTGGTTGTTGGTGGGTATTTCAAGTTTAAAATGTCTTTAGTTTCAGTTGTTAAGCTCAAACTCCTATAATAACAATAAAATTGATGTGGCGGTTTATTTTCTGGATGCAATTGTTAACAAATAAAGTGTTAAATATTGCTTGTGAGTATCTGTGGAGTATTAAATAGAGTTAGTGGATTCGGTGAGATCGATCATGGTTTTCCAGAAATAGTGTTCTTTTGAATTTTTGATCAGACAAACAATATTTTATAACGCATTAATATCATATTTGTTCAGCTCCTGTTTTACATCTTGTAAACTTTTTTGGAATGTCTGACTCCTAATAAAGGATTTAAATAATTTTAGTTTGAGATGAGTAATTTTCAGTAAATTTTAACTTGTGTGCATTGGCTTGTGAATGTTTAAGTGCAGTCCAAGGAATGTGCTGCATTCTCTGTGTTCTCTCCTAGGGGCTCTTCTATTGAAATGAATAAAGTGTGTGACATTTTCTGACATGACAACTTAGAACAGTCTTTTCAAAAACATTTTCTTCTGCTTCTCTTTTTAAAAGAAATTTGTTGTCTTTCTAAATAATAACATCAGAAAAAGAAAGAACAGGGTCTTCATTTAAACCTTTTCCCAAAGATGGAAACTTTTTGCTCCCAACCAGCAGCATAAGCAATTGCTCAACCATTTCAGTTCTCTTGGAATCCACACATCTCTCCGTTGCACTGGAAGACCTATGTTGGGAACCATCGCTGTAGAATAATAACTTAAAAGTTGTTATTTCTGTGGTTGTTGATTCATATATGTTGTATGTTTGTGGATGATTTTGTGTTAAGAATTAATTTGGAATAATTAAATACAGAGTTTAGTAATAAAAAATTATGTTCTTTTTCACTTGACAAGGTGGTTATGGAAGAGGAGAGTGTATGAGCTGTGCTGAAAGTTACAGTCTCTCGACCAATAGTTGGAAGACTCTGAAATCCATGCACAAGATCAGAGGAAGATTTTCTGCAGGTGTCATAGGAGGGCAGTTGGTGGCTTGTGGAGGTTCTGATGGTGCTTCAGAATTAAATTCTGTGGAAGCCTACGATCCAGTTAAAGACAGATGGAATGCCTTTCCAGACATGTTACACAGGAAGTCAAGTGCAGGTTGCTGTGTTCATTTTAAAAAAATGTATTTCGTCTTTGCTTTTGATGCGTGTGTTATTAATATCCATTGCAACTTAACAATTGGGTTCAAAATCTATTCTGCTATCTTGACTTCTAGAACACGTGGTAGAATTTTTATTTTATGTCATGCAGCTCATAATGGAGCTTCAAAAACTCGATTGTAGGTGTTGCAGTTAGTGGTGGAAAGTTGTATGTGATTGGTGGACTGACAGGATCGAAAACACTCTCCTGCTGTGAGGTGTTTGACCCTCAGCTCAATCAGTGGCAGAAGATTTGTTCTCTCAACACTGGTCAGTCGAACACCAACTTTAGCTGTTTCTACTTTTACATCAGGAATTTAACACTTTTTATTTTAACAGGCAGGTCTCAAGCTGCTGTATGCTCTTATTTGGAAGGAACTTCTGTGGTTGCTCTTGGTGGATGCAATGCCTGGAATTGCATGAATTCCTGTGAAGTGTATGACCCAGTCAATGATTCATGGAATGACCTTCCATCTCTTGCCATTGCCAGAAGAGGGGCTGGAGCTGCATATCTAAAGGGTAACACAAGAAATTATTTGCTACTCCATTATTTTCTGGAATTGAAACAAATGTCACGTTATTGGTTTTTATTGTTAATTATTTGCAGGAATGTTATATGTGATAGGAGGAAGTGATGCCCAGGCCTCCCTAACCTCGGTGGAGATATACGACTCCAAAAATGGATGTTGGTTCTTTGGCCCAAACCTGGGTGTTCCCAGAGCTAACATGGGTGTCACCGTGCTGGGTTGTAGGATTTTTGCAATCGGTGGCTACAGTGGAAAGTCATTCCTTAAGTCTCTGGAGTACTTGGCTCTGGATTCAGAAGAATGGTGCTCCTTTCTCCCAGCTGATGTAGATGTTGAAACCATTTTGAGAGCAGGTTCCCCTCAAGGAAGAAGGAGAATGAAGGCAATTTCCAAGTGTTGATTACGAAGTTGGTTTCTCAAATTTTAAAAATTGAATTTATTTGTTTTCAGAATGGCCACAGAAATAGTGCATCTTCAGGGGGAGGCAGTGTGAGTTCCAACGCACCCTCTGACTGTGCACCTCATTTTGCAGTGCACGACGAACGTGCCGGATCGATGAACGGGTCTGGCGGAACAAAAGACGTGCATTCTGATTCCGAGCTGAGTAGCGCCTGTTCTACGGATGAAATCCACAAGGAGCACGTTATCAATAATCCGGACATTCAATAACAAATTTAATTTTGTTCTTATTAGGCATTCTAAATCAACTCAGTTAAGAATATTCAGTGAATTGGTTGATCTTCTCAATAGCTTCACTCGTGATTGCAACATGCAGGTGTATAAATTTTATGAAGCACCGGATGTACTTTTTGACAAGGTGTTTGAGTTTTATTTATGCTTATCCTTGTCTTCCTGTGTGGGCATCAAACTGACCTAAGCATTTCTTTGTATGATTTTTGCTTCACTATCCTGGCACGCTTTATAAATGTTAAGAACACAAAGTTTAGGCACTTTGTGCGTCTATTTAAATGATCTGAGCCAAATTATTTTTTATTGGATTTCATTTAGGATGGTAGCAGCAAAACTTATTTTGTATTTATTGATTTGAAATGATGAAATCTGAATTTGAGATCTTCCTCCTTGTTTTGCTGCAAGCTTATTATTTCACGACACCTTAATCAAAAGGTATATCTATAGAAGCAGGCACTATTGATGAGTTGCAGGTGATTATTTTGCAGATCTTGGATTTATTGCTCACCACAGTCATCTAACCTCGACCAGTCTTTGTCATTTCTTGTGCATTACTCTTTGCTCTTTTGCCATTCATCTCTTAAATGAAACCTTTTGCGAGAGTTTGTCAGAACAGGATGACTCATTCAGAGGAATCCCACCTACGTTTTAGCCTGTCTTTTGGTTTCTACATTTTGAAGGCGGTGTGTGCCTGAAGTTTTGTGTTGCCAAGTGTGAGCAACTATTTTTTATATTTTTGCTTGTTTTGTTGCAGGATTGCAGACATATTTTCCTACCTAGTTAATTTATAAGTTCATTTTGTTTCGGAGCACTCCAAGCGTGTTTTGGTTTGGCAATTTAAATAAAAAGTTATAAAGCAATGGTTTTGTTTCTGTTGGTTAAGTGATTTCATCTTGATGGCATAATCTTTGGTGTGGAGGTTTATAATAATATATTATGATACAATTTGAACAATATGCCATGCCTTCATGGTCAGCCTGAAGCCACTTGCACTGAATAATGGTAGAATTAAACTTGTCAGTGTCTACATGGCATGTTGAACTAGCATCCATGAAATCTGCTTTCTTCCGAGACCCATGATCACAAAAATATTGTCTCTTGAAATCTGCCATTTTAGGATTAAAAGCGGCAAGAATTAATCACTGAGCCACCACTTTTTTGTCAAGAGTTTTTAAAATCACGTCACATCTTATCTGCTTGAGCCAGGAGTCATGCTACAATTTTACAGTAATCGCAATCATCTTATCTTCTAATCAAGCTGCCCCCCACCAGTTCGGGCGGCTCGATCCATAAAAATTATGTGCTGGAATGTACTTTTGATTAAAAATTTTTAATATAATATTGAGTTGCAAAACAGAATTTTTTTAATCATCATAGCTAGGTAATAATTTTTTTCTGAATAAAAAAAACCATAATGTTGAATGCCTTCGCGCCATCTTTCAGACTGGGGCTTGTTTTCCGCTGGGACCCGTGGTAAGTTGCCGCATTTGGTTCGGGATTAAAATCGTCAGTTTAATCTTCAGATGTATTTAGGTCGTCGGAATATATTTTTTTGTGGCGCATGGAAAAGTTAAATGTTGAAGTAAAACTTTTATAATCACTGTTAGGATGAAGATGGAGCCTTCATTTGTATCAAGCAAGAAGACTGTTTATTCAACCATCTCCAAAAGTGATGAAACGAGTACCGAACATTTTCCAGCGGATGACCCATCACTAACGAATTATGGGAGCCTCAATTACAAATCCAACATCGCTCCGAGAAGTTTAGTGATTCAAAGAAGTTCGTTTAACAGTGGTAATGCTTCGGGATCTCTCGGTGGTTCATTCATCAAGAACAGGTTTAAGACGTCATTTGTTTAAATTTTCGGATGTTTCTGATAATACTTTTGTTTAGGACTTCGATAGTGCATCATACTCCCTTGAACTACATGGGGCTGGACAGATCTCTGAATTCGTTTGCAGTAATTTCCTCGACCGGTGTCAATGCTGTGAGACAATCCAGCGATAAAGAAAAAAGAGACATGCAAGATTTGAACGAGAGGTAGTTTTTCTTAAGCTTCTGTCTGTTTATGTTTACTGGTCTACAAATTGTTTATATCCTTTGCAAGATTTGCCAGCTACATTGAAAAAGTGAGATTTTTGGAGGCTCAGAACAGGAGACTTAGTGATGAACTGGAAAAATTAAAAGCCAAGTGGGGCAAAGAAACATCTCAAGTTAGATCCTTCAGTTTTGTATAGTGTGCTTTGATCAAAAAATAACTCTCGAGTTGTGCTTAATTTTGGAGTTATGAACTTTGCAGATTTGTGCATGTTACAACTTTTACTCTTTATTAGGTAAAAGCCATGTACCAAGCAGAACTAGATGAAGCGAGGAAAGTTCTTGATGAAGCAACCAGGGATAAAACGAAATTGGAAATCACTGTTACTTCTTTGGGAGATCATCTTGATGAAACCAAGCAGAGGTTCTTAAATACGGTTGCTCGGGGTGCTTGATGTGCACAACAATTTGTTATTTTCTCTGCAGATTGAGTGATGCCAACAACACCTTGGCACTGAACAAGAACCAGATTGAAAAGCAAAATCGTCAGCTGTCTGATTACGAGGCAGAGTTGAGTCTGTTGAGGAAGAGAATTGAAGGTCTTGAGGTGGACAGAGACAGGGACAGGAGAACAATCACCGCTCTCGAGGAAAGCTTGAACAGAGCAAGATCGGTTGGTGCCATTAAATTTTTTTTGTGTGGAATGGTCGTCTGAAAGATGTTCACTTTCAAACAAGGATTTGGACCAAGAAACCCTCATGCATGTCGATGCAGAAAATAGGATGCAGACGTTGGATGAAGAAATGGAATTTCTGAAAACCATTCACGAACAAGTTGTCGTGTTGATTTGCTTTTGCCATTCATTATAAATCATCTTCATGGATTCATCGAAAACAATTTGAAGGAAATGAAGGAGCTAGCAGCTCTGGCTTACAGAGATTCAACTGCTGAAAACAGAGAATTCTGGAAAGCTGAGATGGGAGATGCAATGAGGGAGATCCAGTTGATTTATGACGACAAATTGACTTCACTGAGGAATGAACTGGAAGGCTTCTACAACCTCAAGGTATTTGTTTGAGGTTTTTTTTCAAAATATTTGTTGATGCTACGTTCCGTTACTCGGCAATGAAGTTCTTGAGTAGTTAAGCTTTTCATTATGCTAATGAACTCTTTTCAAGGTACAAGAACTCAAGAATGGTGCTGCAAAGCATTCCATTGAGACGAACCATTCGAAAGAAGAAACAAAGAGAATCAGAGTTCAACTGGCTGATCTGAAGGATCGCTTTGCAGAGTGTGAATCTAAGGTTCTTGACTCGATTCTTATGGGGAAATATTTCGTCTTTATTTTTACACTATGGTCATTTTTTATTCAAATTAAATGTCGAATTAGAATTTTAATCCATAATGACCACAGAATTCTCAACTCCTGCGTGACGTTGATTCGCTGAGAAGAGAATATGATGCACGAGAGAAAGAACTTACTGACGAGAACGAGACGATGAGGGTGGAACTGACAAAGTTGAAGGCTGAAATGGAGTCCATTTTGATGGAGCTGCAGAATATTCTAGAAACAAAGTTGGGTCTTGAGTTGGAGATTGCTGCTTATAGGAAGCTTCTCGAGGGTGAAGAGAATAGGTAGTCATCATCATCGTCATCATCATCGTCATCATCATCGTCGTCGTCGTCGTCGTCTTTCACCAACATTGCACTAGACTCAACCAACGATGCTTGCGCTTTCAGAGTTGGACTCAGAAACATCATCGAGGGCAGCGACTTAAATACTTCTGGGGAAAGCTCCTTCTCCATGGGAGGCTCGGGTTACGGTGGATATGCTTCGAGCAGTGCGTTGATGTCCTCATCGGGTGCCACTCAAACATTTTCCGGTACAACTTCAGAGCTTTTGACTGCTCCAGGTTGTCTTAAACATTCGTTTATTCTGCTCGTAGCGATTAATTCATGTGTTGGCTTGATGTTTTTGTGTTTTTTCAGTTAAAGTGACACAACTGTTGAAGGGGGAGATATCGGCTAAAACCACCTATCAGAAAAGTGCCAAGGGACCAATTTCTGTTTCTGAGTGTTCTCAGGATGGGAAGTTCATTGTGGTGGACAACACGAACAACAAGGTCATTGTTTATTATTGCTACCTCGTTGCGTTGTAACTTGTCAATTACGATTGGCTTGGAATGAACTGAGTTTTTCAGACTGAAAACGTCGGTGGATGGAAGGTTGTGAGAACCGTTGACAACAACAAGAAGGTTGAATACGTCTTCAAGGATGGTTTCACTTTGGATGGAAACTCTAAATTAAAGGTTTTAAGTATTATTGAAGAATTCTGAAGGATAAAAATTCAAATTAAATTGAATCGTCATGAGTTCATTACTTAAAATGTCGCGTGAAATGTCAGATTTGGGCGTTTGGAAGCAGACCTGAAACAGGAGCAGAAAGTGATCTTGAGTTCCTGGAGACCAGCTGGGGTGTTGGGTCACACGTCTCAACGAAGATCTTCAATTCAACAGGAGAGGTTGTCTTGTTTTGTGTTTTGTGAAAGCTAATTTCAGAGGTCATGTCAGTAATAATAATAATAATTATTATAATGATATGTCTTAAACGGTCATGTCAGGAATATAATAATTATTATCATTATAATTTGTTTTAAACGAATGCAGGAGCGTGCCACCCACATCCAGAAAACAATTTACACCTGAAATGTGACCCGAGTGGACTCTGTTTAATTAAGCATTGATACATTGTTGACTTTTTGATCTATTATTTCACTCAAAGGGTTCTAACCTCTAAGTTTGTGTAAGAAAGGCTTTTCGTTGAGCTTTATGGTTGTCTGGTTGCTTTTTCTTTTTTAGCTCCAAAAAGTTTTTAGTTTGGGATCGGGGCTTAAGGTTTTCTTGTGGTAAGTTTTGAAATGAACACCTCGCATTTAACTAGCTAGCTCCTAGGCTGTTGATTTATGCAGCAGACGCCTTTCAAAGCTCTGCTATTGTGTCCATTGTCAGTGCAATGACTAGAGGTTCTTCCTTGCGGAACCGTTCAAAATAAGCTTGGAAACGTGATGGTTGTTGAGGAACAGACACCGATCGGCGAAAGGCGGTTTATTGGCAAGTTGTGAACGAGTATCCAGTGCGTACTCTCGTCATTTCTGGGTTCCTTCGTCAGAAGAGTCGTACGTAATGTCTGGCTGGGAATTTTGCGTCGAGCGACTTAAAAGTGCTCGGGTCGTTCCACCGAGTTGTAATGTCGATAACGTAGTTGGAATGATTAGGAATGGATCGGCTTTGTGTCGTCTGCTCAATGTTTTGCAGCCTCTGTCCATTGACTCAAAAATGATCAGCATTAATCCAAAAAATTCGAAGGTGTGAGGTCAGATTACCAGAAAATAAAGAGTCGGTCTGAATGTGTTTTTTCTTTGTCAGTTTTTGAGTTTAAAGAATATCGTGGTATTTCTCGAAAAATGCGAAGAAGTCTTTGGATTTAAGAGAGAAGACTTGTTCGACGTAAATGATCTTCTCAATGGAGAAGATTTGGGAAAAGTGCGTATTTTTCTTTTTTATGCTTTTTGTATTCCAACGAATTTTGCTAATTTCAGGTTCTGAAAACTCTTTTGCAACTTTTCAGCTTTTCGCAAGCTCACAACGGGTTAGCTTTGGCTGTTTTAATTGATGGTATTGAAAGAGTTATCATCACATCATATTCTCTACAATGCACTATTATTATTATAATCAATAATAAGTATAATGTCCATAGATGTACATGTCTTGTGGGCTTAACCTCTTATGAATGGTGTGTTGCTATCCGACGCTCATATGGCGGTAGAAACGACCCTGTTTTGGCTGTGAAAGAATTGTATTTAAACATTTATTGTTTAGTTAGTTGGAAAGAATTGTATTTAAACATTTGTTGTTGAAAGAATTGTATTTAAACATTTGTTGTTGAAAAAGTTGTATTTAAACATTTGTTGTTGAAAGAATTGTATTTAAACATTTGTTGTTGAAAGAATTGTATTTAAACATTTGTTGTTTTTTTCATGTCTCATTGCTCTACTTAGGAAAATGTATGACCTTACTTGAATCACGAATTCATTAAATTTTCAGTAACTTGGAAATTGGCTGCTAATTTGTTTGAGCTTAAAACAAAAGTTAAAAATAATTTTGCCTCTTTGAATTGCAATGTTTTAATTCGGGTTTCATGATTTTTTATAGTCAGGGATTTAGGAGAGCTTCCCTAACCCCATCTCTGGACGAAACGTTTGTTTTTTTTATTTTTCTGTCTTGTTCAAAAAGTCTTGTTCAACTTACTTAATGAGAACTAAAAATTAATAATATTGGAAAATATAAAATCCTGAATATTTTCAGAAACTGCAGAAGTCTCAGAAAAGATCCCATACCTTTGCCATATCCTGAAGAAAGGTCATATTACTGATAGTTGAAGAAATTGATTAATGATTTTTTACGAACCTTGTAACAATTTTCTTAGTTATGATATTCATCAAGATGAAGAAGAGAAGATTTATTATCGGGCAATAGATTTAAAGCCAAAGGTTAGATGATAACTAACTGCTTAACAATTAGTTAACAAATAGTTTTGAAGGGTTACATTTGTTCAGAATATTTATTCGATCCAACTAATATGTTTAATTATACTTAATTATTACTCAGAATGAGACTTCTGAAAAAAAATCAACAAAACAGCTTTACATTGACGAGTTGATTTCAACTGAAAAGAGTTACATTAACATCCTCAAAGGCCTTCTTGAAGTTCGTGATTATTTTAATATTCATTAATTTTTACTGTTTCAGTTAGTTGGATGGCTCGAGTTTATAGTAGTTTTATTATTATTTTTTCTTTTTTAGAAATATAAAGTTAAATTGGACAAAATTTTGTCACTCCCTGACCTGAATTTTATCTTTTCATTGATTGAGGTTTGATGTTTTTATCAATATGTTTGTTTCTGGATTTTAAGTTTTTATATGTGACATTTCAGACGATGCTTGTTGTTCACAAGTCATTTTATGAGGACCTGCTCGAAACTTTGAACACTGACAGTAGAATGACAGTGGCAGAATGCTTCATCAGCAAAAAGGAAAAGTTTCTTGTTTATGGGGAATACTGCTCCAACGTTGCAAAGATTCAACATCGCATTGACTCCTTACTTGAACAGTCAATCTATCGGGATGCAATCGAAGTATTAATTTAAAATGATGTGTTCGACTTGGGTTTTTGTTATTTTTTTGTTTAATTTTGTGTCTTGAGGAATGTCAAGTGTCTTGGTCAGATATCGACATTAAATTCAGAGACCTCTTTATCGTTCCCATGCAGCGCATTTTGAAGTATCCCCTCTTTCTCAAGGAAGTAGTTTTAAAACTTAACTAATTTGATGTGCTAATGCTAGATGGAATACGATTCTACATTTTAGAACTGTTTGGATCACGTACCCAAAGATGAATATGTCGAAAGGAAAATATTTTCAAAAGCATTAGAAGAAGTCGAGGTTTGATGCAATATGGACGTTTGATTTCATCAGAACCTCTAAAAACATTTTTCTTCAAGGATCTGGCACAATATGTCAATGAAATGAAAAGGGACTATGAAAATATTGATAACATCGACAGGATTGAAAGCAGGTAAACTGTTGAATCAGTGAAACTGCAAATAATTGTATTCAATTTGAGTTTAATATTCGAATTGTAGCATTAAAGATTTAGAATTGAAAATGGTTAGAAGAGTCTTTCTGTGATTTCTGTGATTTCTATGAATTTGTTTTCAACTTCACCAACAATCTATAATAAGATTAAAGGCGCTCATCTCAGAGACTATGGCAGGCTTCTAAAGGATGGAGAAGTCAAATGCAAGACACTCAACAAGCTGTAGGTTTTAAAGCAGGAATAAAAAAATCACTTAGTGTTTGTTTACGATTCAACATCGTGCATTTACAGATGCATCCTTTTCCTATTCGACCGGTTGCTGCTGCTCTGTTTTAAACTGAAGGTTCAGTTATTAAATGTCCTCAAAAAATATGATTTGAATGAAATCTTTTGTTTTTAGGATGGCAACATGTTAGAATTGAACAAGCATTTTATGGTGTCTAATTTCCACCTCGTCTCCAAAAATAAGTCGGACAAATGCTTTGCTCTGTTGACCGACAAACAAATAACCGAATTCAAAGCAAAAACGAAAGAGGAGCGAGATGATTGGTTAAGAAAAATCGAGACAGCAAAGTAACTTTTTACTATTTATAAATGTGCGGATCGAACCAACGATAAACCATGGAGTTTCTTTTCAAGAGACAACATATCTCCTGTCGTGCCCTGGAATAAAGATACTCCTCCTCCGAGGTTGGAGATGTACACCTACAAAGAGATAACCATATGTGATATTTGCAAAAAACTACTAAGGTATTCAACTTTTGAAGCCCTTGCATTTGCTTGTAACCAATGTGAACAATGAATTTTAGAGGCTTGTTCTTCCAGGGATATCACTGCGCATGTATGACTACCCATTGAGGTAATAATTTGAAATGAATTGAAATTAATTTTTAAATGAATTTTAGCTCCCAGAGTTAATGTCCACAAAGATTGTATCCCGAATCTTCAAAGTAATGTTGTATTTGATTGCATCAGCATATATTTTTTGCTTTTTTACCTTTAAACGTATATATTGATTACAGACACTTTAATACCAGGTAGGCAGGTTTTTTAAATATAAATAATTAATCAATTCATTTTACGATTTAGAGCTTACAAACTTTAGAGTCCTGTACTTCATTAATGACCCAGATGATCATTTTAGCCAAGGTCTTAACTAGAGATGGGAATCATGAGAATATCATTAGTAAACGAACCCATTTCAAAAGAACGGAACTAGAACCAAACATTTAAAAAACCGAACCCTCTTAAATTTAATTTTTGCAAGAACCCAAACATAACAGAACTCAGTTTAAATAAAAACCCATAACTTTGAGTTTTCCAATCTCTAGACTTAACTCATACTTTCATTTACAAACCTATTGGTTGCGAACATAACACGTTTCGATGTGTTTATTTTTATTGTCGAATGTGCAAATATCCCCAGGAATGATTTGCCCGAATGTTTATTTCATGATAACTTGGAAACTTACTTGATTTGAATTTCTTAAGAAATCAAGTTAATGCATAACGGTTACGTTTTTGACCTTAATACCTTAATATTTGCTTTAAAGGCACACTCCCAGCCAATGTAGGTATTGTTTGATTTTGATAATTGTTATAAGTTTCATTGAATCTATTTATAAATCTCTCCTTTCTTCAGCTCACATCCGAGCCATGGTTAGTTTGTTTTATATTTCAATTGAATTTAAAGTAATTCTTTTGATTATGATGTTATTCAATTTAAGGTTTGCAGGAAATATAAACCGAGAAACAGCAGAATCCATCTTGAGCGTTATGCCTGATGGATCGTTTCTGGTCAGGAAGAAAGGAGCGGGTTATGTCGTTGGCATCAAGTTAGATTAGTTAGTTGGATGTCTGTGATCTTTTATAATGTCATTCTTGTCTGTGTTATTGAAGATTTGGAGCGATACACCACATTATGGTCACAGCGCAACATGGACAATTTGGACTGGGAAATGCGAGATTCTTCCCAAGAATTCAAGTTTGTTTTATTGTTGTAAGTTTTAATAAAAAGCTTAATTGACTTATTTGTCGTTTGGATCGTAGGATCTGGTGCAGTTTTACAGTGAAAATTCACTTGACGTTGTCTACTCGAAGTTACAAACGAGACTCTTATACCCACACAAGTGTTTTTCGAATACGAGTTACAATGTTTGCGCACAATAAATACTTCCTGCTGAAAAAGAAATGTATTAATGTTGCTAACAACAACGCTGCATTTTATTATGAACGAAAGTTGTACAAAAATTTACCTAGACCGATTAGAACAATTACTTCATACATTTCATACATTTCTTGGTTGATATATCATGATTTCCCAGTTTAATCACTCGTAGATTTTGTTCATATCACTTTCTAGATGTAAATAAATGTTAACAAACATGTACTTGGTATTAGACAGTAGAGCACTTGCTCCTTGCTTCTCATGTTGATAGGAGTCACGTCATCAGGTGGAAATGCGGAGGTCCTCTCACCTTTGTTTGGGAGCATCAGTTTTTGGTGGCTCTCAGAGGCGATGGGCAAATGATTGCTTCACTTGTTATGGTGCTTTGATTGTCGTCAATGTACTTATAAAAGAACCACGAAAGAGACCTTCACTTGTGGTATCCGAGACCGTAGTTTGTTTATGTGAAAGCAGGTTCGAAAACTAATTTTATCTAAACTCAATATCTAACTATTTAGACATAACTACTTTAACTAAAGCGGTCCTTAAAACCTCTTCTATGATTATAATGCAAGTAAGGGTTAACCAAGAAAATGTTTTGATGAAGTTGAAGAAGCGTGTTAAGTGCTTTTAGTCGCTTGGCAAGTCAATTAGTTTAGATAAATGAAGATGCTGCAACTCTGCCATAGCTAATTTCTAAATTAATCCATTAAATTAAAATTTTTCGGACAACCGTCTCAGTGACCTAAAAATTGAGAATGGTTTAAAAGAGATAATGAGGTAACTAAGTTTTATTTGTATGAGATAATTTTGTGACTCTAGTTTTTATCTTCAAGACATTAAGAAATCTTCATCTTCAAATTCATCATCATCTTCAAATTCATCTTCATCTTCATATCCATCTTCAGAATCTTCGCTATCATTGTCTGAACTTTCGTATTCAATCGAAGAAAAGGTTCTATTTTCAATTATAATTTCAGGCACGTCCATGTCTTCTATCCTGGTGTCGATCTTAGGAAACAACTCTGATGAAATATTGCGCCTAACATCCATGCGATGATAATTCATCGAATCAACCGGATAAACGATCTCATTTGAAAAATTGTGAGCAAGCAATGAACTCAACTGATGTTTCATGACTCCCTCGGGTACTTCGAACGGAAGACATTTTAGCAATCTGGCAATCTTCAAGACACAGTTCAGTCCAACAAATTTACGCCAAAATATAAACAGGTTGAAATTTGGGTTCAGACAGCCGTGGAGCGCCTGTCCCGACGAAGTGATTTGTTGATTCAACCACTCGACGACGTTATCTGCATAGTTGTTATCGTTGTCGTTGTCCCAACCCAGTGGTTCAGGTGAGATCAAAACTTGGATGCTTACTCCGGCAAAAGTAGAATATATGATCAGCCTGATTTCTTTCGTTCTATCATTTTTATAGGTAGCGTATTTGGGTCCAAAAGACACCATACTACCATTAGAAATCTCCTCGTAAAGGTCCAGTCTATACGAAACATTAACATGGATTTTCTCTTTTAATAATGTCTCAATAAAGCCTCTCCACTGTGGGTTAAGCAATTCAAAAATATTTGTGACATAAGGGTCATTTTGGTAGCAGCCAAAATGCTCTCTAAAAAGATTCTCTTTCGCATCACCTTCGAGTATTTTCGTAGCATAAATTGCGCTGTGCGAGAACTGTCGACAATAAGGACAACGATGGACCCTCCCACTTTGACGGATCGACCTAAAATGGCGAAGAACTTAATTCGGATTCCAATTAAAGAACTGATCAATTATTACAATACTTCTCATCGTTATGAGTAAACTCTTCGGATTTATTCATTAATTAATGATATTAGTTACCTCGTATAATCTCTACATCCATCACTGCATTTAATGCAAATGACATGGTTACAATCACTGAACAGTGCAACTTCTTTATTTTTCAAATCTTCAAAGCACACCTGGCATTCTTCTGAGTTTTCAGCATCGGCGTTACACGGGTGCAATATTCCAGGACAATATGCATTATCACATTTGCTACGAAAATTTTGCGCCTCCATTTCGGTGTTATCAACGTTATTATTTGGAGCACAAGAGACCAGTGCTAAATCAATTGAAGATAAAGTATTGTGGCTAATAATTATAAATTTTTAATTTTTCAAAAAAGTGAGAAACTTTTGAAATATTTAATAAAATAAATATTTTAAAAAACTTAATAGCTTAAAAAATAAAATCAATGTTGCATTGAGAATAAGATAATAAATACGAAATTAATAATGAGATACAAAGCAGACGATAGCCCACTGACAAAAATATTGGAAGTTGATATGGGGTTCACTTGTGACTCACAGTGGTCTCTGAGAATTCTTTCTTGTTGTTCCCGTAAAAACTGCTATAAAACACCAGAAACGTCAACTCATCGTGCAATCATAAGCATCGAAAGACCTGAGGGTCCAAAGGTGCGCCCGCATGGCCTAATGATTAAGGCTGCGCCTCTCACGATGACGGGTGCACCGTCCTAATCATCTAGCTATGCAACGGACGTTAATAAAACATTAAGAGGTTCCAATGAAAATTTTCGACCAAATTATATTCTCTTTAAATTAATAGAGAGAAGAATTTCAGAGCAATCATATACCATTCATTTGAAAAAGTGGACACGCAAGTCTTAATTTCAAGGGAAAAAATCTTCGACGACGATTTTGTTTTCGACGACAAATACATCGATGAAACTGTCGAAGAGTTACATTTAGAAATCAATTCTTCAAACCGGAACTATATTACCCTATTTTCACATATATTACACGCGCGTTATGCTCGATTTTACGTACCGCGCGCACCCCATCTGCGTGCTATAACCTTATGCGTGTTATGCTAGATTAAATGGAAGTGATTCCCGACCAACAAAAATAAAAAATAAAAATTTTAAATGATAGCACAGACTTTGGATTGTTTTTTGTAAAAGTTTTAGAATATATTTTTAAATTTAAATAGCTTATAATTGGTTGGGCGTTAATGCAGTACATAAAGAACTTTCGATATATGCAGTTTCTGGGATTTCATTTCTTATCGATGGATCACTTAGCCAGAGAATAATGAATGTTTTAGCTTCTTACAAAATAGAACTCATGATGGAAGTACTCGGTAAATGGCCTGTGTTTTGTCACAAATTATTGTTTGGCCTCAATAATTGCATTAATGAGGATTTTCAATGACATGTCAGTAACTGAATACATACAGCACATGTATTCACGAATTATCCTCCTGGAAAAGGATACAAGATATGTTCATATGTTACAGTTGTGCTGCGCACATCATGTGAAGATGGTACTTAGGGATATGAATAAGCACACCAAGTCCAAGAACACGAAAGATCTTTACACTTCTGCTGTGTGCAACATTCTTGACTCACCTTCCTTCGAAGAAGCTGATAGGAAGGTGAATGCTTTGTTACATGTATTGCTGAAAGACTTTGTTACTGATCTGTCTTGCCATCTTAAAATTATTTTTAATGGGCCTCCACATCAATTTGACAAAGAAGTAGAACCGGAAATTGAATTAGAGATACATGCCAGAGATGGATCCGTGAGCACTGCATCGTGAAAAATGGGGCAGCTCTGAATCGTTCAAACGCTGAATAAAAATAGTTCTCGCATTTTAATAAACTTTTAAATAGTAATCCCTGACTCTCTTAGTTGTGATCTATATTTTAAAATAGTTATTGTATTTTTAACTGGGTCGGTTGATTTATAAACGCCTTTTTCATACTCCATTACTCATAAATCTTCTAATTTCGCCCAAGTTGTTTTGATTTTATCGGAAGCTTTTTCGATCCCGTCCCTGCGGAATAAAAATACATGTTATACATATTCTGGTAGATATTTTTCAGAAGAATTCAAATATGTAACTGACTTGACTAGCGCGCATACGAATCTACCCTAAAAAAAAATCTTCAAAGTTTTCAAGCATTAATTAAAAATAGTTCCAGATTTTTAAAATTTTTTTGAGTACTTGTCCCTGGCACTTTGATCCTTCTATTTTTTAAAACAATCCGTACATTTTTATCTCTATCGGTCGTTTCTTAATCGCCTTTACAAAAAAGCCATAAAAAGGGGCTAGAACAGGGGCAGTTATCATCTTTGTTAATTATTGCATTGTCCGGCTCTCGGATTTGGGTCGTCAACACGAACTTAGCTATAATTAATTGATGGCGGCTATAAGAAACTTGTGGGGTGCTGTACTAATTTATTTTTGACATAATTATTCAACTAAGCTCTCCTCTGTCATAGCAAGGCTAGCATGTTCAAGAGAGAATAAAGAATAAAGAGGCATGTGAAGTGGATGAACAACTCACCGTGCATTTGGATGGATGCCAGTGATATTTATCTTTTGTGGGCTAGTTGGGATATTTGTATTGATTACATGTTCGGAATCCACGAAAAACACTTTCTTTTGATTTTTGCATGCTTAATTTTGGAGCAGATTTTGAATAAAATCACAAGTAGACTAGCATTTTAGTGGACACAATTTCAATTTTTTCTCAAACAAAATTCAAAGGCACAGACCAAAAAAATGAATTTAAAAATGAACAGTTTAAAAGTCCACATGATCATGAAACGTGCATTCGACTAGCAACCCAGTGGAATGTGCGAGACAGATCACAGCTTTTGGATAGTGGTATATCCTAAAGTGCAAAGTCAAATGGCCAATGCATAAGCTGAAAATATTCCTAGGAAGCTCCTAACCAAGAAACAAGAAATACTAAATGGAAATGAAATGAGAAAGGATGATATGGAGTGGTGACTAATACATTCATAGAACTTTAGGGAAACTGAGGTGGTTGTTGCAATAAACAGAAATAGCCTAATGCAGACCCACTCAAATTGTACACAAAAGTTCAATTTGGTCCAACTGGGACATCCCTTTCATTAGAAATTGATTGGCTCATGAGCTCCAGTCCGGATATCTAATGGAATTTCATCGGGCCCAACTTGACTAAGAAGCCCATTAATTGAGTTTATTTTAATACATTTAAAATACAATTTTTAAATGTAACAAACTCAAACCTCTTTTTGTGCCTTTTGTCGCTTCAAATCTCCTCTGATGAACACTGGGGGCAAGCAATCAGAAATTAAATCTAGTGAATGAAATCTAAAATTTATTTTAAGGTTCTAACTAGTTCCAATAATGCCGATCAGCAGCAACGACGTTATCGTCAGATTCCCAGCTAGCATCCCATTCTCCAGGTTCAACGTCATGGCCCTGATACCAAATGTGAGTGCTATGCCAAAAATCTGTAAAGTAGCCAATCTATCATTATACCATTAATTTGAGAAGCAGTGAAAGTGTACTTGGGCGGAGGCGTTTATGAGGCCTGAGGATGTTCCCTCTGGTTCTGGGAAAGTCAATTCAGCAGCATATTCAAACCCAATCGGCAGGTAACCAGTCATGAAAAAGCTTAGAAGTGTCAAAAATAAGCTAGAATAATCATGAATTAAATAGAGTTTTCAATATCTTTGCATTAACGAATATTCTGACACAATCTGATCTAAGAACTTGTTAGACAAAAAACAATCCTCCCACTGGCAATGTTACAACATCCTAATCAAAGCACCAAAGTTTCTAACCGAAGTAAATATATATCACTGTTTTAATGCTTCTAATAACAAATGTTCTCCAGATAAATATTAATAATTACCACAAATAAGACTATTTATCAGAAATATATCTTTTGCATACCCAATAAACTTGATTCAAAATGTCGATAAGCGCTGGCACGCATAAAAAATCAATAGACCGACCCCAAAGAAAAAGTACAGAGAAACACGAGAATGGCACTGTTTGTCAATAGGACCATTGTGAAAGCCAGCATTCCCAAGCAGGACATGAGGTAAATGAAGACCGTTGTAGCTCTGGAAAACAACACCAGCCAGTCAAAACAAATGCAGCTGATGAGGAAGCAAATAACTAACTTGAAAAGTTTTGTCTTGTCAAGCCAGATTCCAGACAGAATGGAACCCAGGACTCCCGAGACGACTAGAGTGAGACCCACTTGACCGACGTTGATTTGATTTGGCTGCCGATTAATAAATTAAGAGGCATCGTGATTATAAATATTGGTAATAATTAATTAATTAAATTTTGCGCAATAAATATATTTAATGATAGTAAATGCAAGAGACTGAAAAAAGCCAATAACTCTGGAAATATTTTATTTAATTGCATTGAAGCCTTTACAAGTTGCAGTCAACTTTATTGTTTTGTAAGATTTTGCAGTTCTTGGAAACCAAATGTATTCAGTTGGCCAAAATATAAAAATTCAAAGAACTCACTGAAAAATAATAAAGCACGATAGGGTTCAGCAAAGTTCCAATGGCATAGTAAGAACCTGTGTTGAGACCTTACAGAATACAAAATAATTGTATAGCTTTGAATAGTTGATGTAACTCTAAATTCCACCTTTAAGATATGTTTGTAAGTATTGTAAATAAATGTTGAAAGTGCCATTATGCTCCACAGCATTATAAATTTATTGCAATGGATCAACATCAGCCTTTGTGGCTCAAAATCAATAACTCTGATGTAAAGCAATACTCTCTGACCATATGTTATGAGCAAAGTGACAAATGAAGGATTTTTCAGGATTCTCATTGTCGAGTTAAGATAATGTCTGCTTCCAATGTTGGCTTCATTTACTGCCATCTGTGCAAGGCTTGGTGGAATTGGAGGTTTTGCTTGGAAAACTGTAATATTTTAATGATGCATATTTGCAATAAATTACTTAGAATATATTCCCAATTACACCAAAAAGCGACTCTCGACTAAACGCCAGTTAGAATTCGTATGACGAAATATGCGCTCATTAATTACATAGGGAAACAAGAATCAAGAGAAATGTAGAAACTGCTGCTCCTCCATATAATAAAATGGTGAGCTTGTAGGAGATGTAATTCATTTTCTGTTCGACCGTGGCATTCAGGAACATCAGAGGGGAGCTGTCGTTTGAGATCGTTGCCGTGGGAGACTGCGTGGTTTCGCTGGAATCGAGAAAATCATCGACAATCAATGGGGGAAGGAGGAAGCCGAGTGCACATCCCATCTGCATGAAAAACAAAAGCAACCTTTCAGGATTCAAAATATTGAAGCCGTTGTCACATTGGTTCAATAAAAGGGAAATTTCTCGACTGCATCGATCATGTGTTCTGCAATGGAGGGGTTTAGTGCAGAACGTGAAAGTGAAATAAGTTGATTTAACAATAAATATGAATAAGAAATGATCAATTTATGCCAATAAACATTAATCAATTTATAATAATAATAACAATAACAACAATAATGATGATGATGATAACAATAATAATAATAATAATAATAACAATAATAATATTAATTAATTATAATAATATTAATTATTAATTAATTATAATAATATTAATTATTAATTAATTATAATAATATTAATTATTAATAAATAAATAATAGTAACTATTAATTAATTAACATTATTATATTAAAAATAAAAAGTGCAGCACTTGAAAGTGAAATAAGTTGATTTAACAATAAATATGAATAAGAAATGATCAATTTACATTACATTAATGAAGCAACAAACATTAATGAATTTATAATAATAATAATAATAACAACAACGATGATGATATAAATGATAATAATAATAATAACAATAATAATAATTATTAATTAATTAATGTTATTATATTAAAAACAAAAAAATAATAACAATAAATAATTATAATATTATTATTATATAATCATAATTATTATAATTTATGTGTTTATTTATAATGTGCCATCAGCATCTGCATCAGGGGTGCTGATATCATTTATTCATTAGTATTCATTTTTTTATTAAACAATATTTGTCCAAATCACTTATGAAGCCATAACAATCTTTCAAGAATACCAAATAGGAGACAATTTTTTAAATTAATTTTAATAAGTTAACTCATAAATTGGCATAAATAATTATCATTATCAAGCCAATTAACCCTCAAGTTATACTCCAGGTGTTGGGTTTAAATTGCACCCTTATTTATTCAATTGCATTCAACATAATTTGTGGAAACTTTTTTGCAAAATTAATTTTAACAATATCAATTTAACTTATTTTAAATCTGTGCATGTGAACGATTTAATTAACGATTGATTAAAACGTTTTTAAATGGATGTGGGTTGCCTCACAAAATTTGTTCTCTGCATCCAACTATTATCGGAGCAATAGAAATAGCCAGGAGATGCAAAATGCACTCCAAGGAACCGATGAAGGTTAAGCACGACAACCATGGAACTGATCATAAATGTGATTAGCTGTTACCAGCAACAGAATAAATTACACACCTGGTTTCCAAACACTCCAATGGCAGTAGCGGTAGATACCTCATTTGGTCCAAACCATACAGCTGCCAGTCTGGCTGGGACACCCAGAATGAAGACCTGGGCTGTTGCACATAAACACTGGCCACACATAACCAACGAAAACCTAGATTTTGTATCACAAATTAAATTTGAATCGTTAATAAGAGCATACAAATTATGAGCAATTCAAGATCTATTAGATGACTAGGCTAATTTGGCTTATCTCCATATGATTAGACAATCATGTTTTACTCAATAACAATGTACATCCTGCATCACTTATTTTGATTATTATGGAAATTGATTCCAGTTTAGCCAACATCACTATCATCATTTAACAAAATTTCAACTTTGATTTCACCATCACAATTCACTTATTTATTTCAAGTTTGATCTTGGTTTTCAGCTTGTTATTCTTAAGTAATTACTGATGATGATTCCAACAACATTGGATAAAAAAAATTATAAACACCAAGTCCAAATAATAAAATATCAAGATCAGCCATGGCAACTTTAACCTGGATGGATTAATGGCAGAACATTTGATCCAAGCACCAAGGGCATTTAATAGGTTTCCAAGGATACCAGTAAAATGAAGACCCCACTTGTCCAATATCCAGCTGGCTGGAATAATGAAGAGGACATATGCGATCATGTATGCCAGGGACAACATGTCTGTGGGTTGTTCAGGAAAACTTCTTTTTATAATTACTAGCATTATCATAACAGTAATAATAAAGTTGTAGAAAAAGAACAGTTAGATATTATTATAAAAATTAAAGATTCCTATAAAAAAAATCAATATTTCAGTTTTCAAGTGATTATTAAATTGAGAGAAAAATTAAGAAAATTAAGAAATCTCACCAAGTGTGACATCCCTAGCATGAATATTTTTTGGCAGGCTTTCTTCATAGAATAAGAGCATTTTATCACCAATAATGTTCAGATGGATCCATTGGAAAGCATTGCAGGCGGAGTAAAAGGCAAACAGGAAAACGATGAACCACCGTTTTTTGTAAAGCCGAGGCTCAAAACTGAAATCCCGACATTTACTCCTCTGTGAGGAATTGCATGAAATTGATTCGAAAGTCTCTTCTCTCTTTTTTATGATGACTACCTCTTCGTCAACAGACTCGTGCGGTTTGTCGTTTCCAAGCCCAAAATCTGCGGTGGCCATTTGAGATTTTGCCTGGCGTTCGTAGGCCTTGTAGCTTTTATTTCACTTCGCCGTTATGAAGTGACACTCGAGTGGTTTGTGGTCAAAAATTGGAACACCAGTTGAAGTATTGAGTTTCAAACCGAACTTTCTTTCTTAGGAACTTCATAACACTCAGATGGCCCGCTGAAAATCGTCAGCTTCAGCAAACGTCCCATTAACATTTCCTCCAAGCAAAGCATGTGTGACGGATATCGATTCTCTAAGATCACGAACAGCCATTCAAAAGCAACTTTTTTTCAGCTTAGTTTCAAATTCGTTTCAGCTCGATATATTCACCCAGACTCAGCATGTATGAGCACTCATGCAACACTTTACCGTAACATTTAAAAGCCTTTTTTCTTACGCTCAAATGATAGATGCATGGATGATGGGTGGGCAGACGAATGAATAGCAGCATGGACGGGTGGATGGATGAGAATGAATGATGGGCCTGGAGAAGGTAAGATAATTGTGCGATAAGTCATTGGATTGAGTGCTTCTTATTCAATGCTACGTCAATCCATCCCTACGCTCCGCAAAACATCAAGATACCATCAGATTACATCAACGACGCCCACTCCATAATTTGTCAGGTTTATGATTAACAAATCTTAAAGTAACCGAGACTGAGAATAATGGTTATTTTGTCTTAAACGTAACAAATTTGGGGACTCAAGAGTTCGACAAAGGCTTCAATAAAATTCGAATAAGTTTAATCATCAAACCTGATATAATTTGGAAGACGAAACAAGCATGATAATTAGACTTTAAAGCATATTAAGGACTGCAACACAATTCACCAAAACAAATCAATTGTAAAAGCCAAAGCACTAAAAAAGCTACGTGAAATACAACATTAATCGGCAGATACGTAGAACTGACTTCGTCCAACGATAATCAGAATCTTTCTAGAAGGACAGAACAATGGAATGTCAAGAAGACGAGTTCAAGCAATTGGTAACATCTCAGGCTTGATAGAATCTATGACAATTAAAAAATTACACCAGAAAAAACATCTAAAAAATTAGATGAAAGCTGAGTCAGATCACTAAAGTTCGTCAACCACACTGATGACTTGCCACTGCATGACTGAAGTGTCTTTCCCGCCAATAGAGAGCAGACGAGTATCATCATGGAGGAACTTAACATTGGTCACATGACTACTGTGGCCTTGATAGGCCAAACCATGGCTCTGAAATTAATATCAAATTGGGCTTTCAGTCCTAATATAACATGATATAATAGAATATAATAGAAGCAAATAACATTTATCTTTAAAATCTTCTTAAAATAGGTTAGCAACAAGGAAGACTGACTACTAATAGTAATTCAAATTTATTTTATTTAAATTTAATTAACTACCTCAACGGAATTTTATTAATAAGAAATTATCATCATAGGCATCCCGCAACAAACCTTCGGCACAAAGGATGGATAGGAGAAGAGAGCAACCTTCCCAAAGTCATCGGCAGCAGCAAGGAGGCTGCGCAAGTGAGACCTCGAGCATGCATTCACATCCGTCCCATCAGCTCCTTCTGGCCATATTCCTACAAAATGAAACACTGCAACCATAAATAACACAATATTTTAAATTTGTCTTTTAAAATGTAACTCAAGAATAATAATCTGCCATTCATTTTCAACTGACCACAGGCATTGAATGAGAGTGTGCAAGTGTTGGTTGCCCAATCTACATCTCTCAATGAGGAAGGACTCAGAACCTGCTTGTGAGTGCTCATGTTCCCTGACCAGAGTAACACAATAGTAATAATTACGGTTATAATTAGTAATTAATAATGAGCACGAGCTGTTCCCTGACTAAGTAATGCAGTGGTAACAATTAATAATTCAATGTAACAAGCCCATTAGTTAAACATATTATTGCAACAAATGCAAAACATCTTACAAAATAAGAGTTCATAATCTCCAGAGTTGCTCTGTAGGTAGGACCCATCCATTGACCAATCAATGTGGAGAATAAAGCTTGAGTGACCCTGACATTAACAAGTCCATGGAAATTTATTAAGCAATAAAGGAGTAATTATTATGATAAAAACTTGCAGATGTTGCCCACATTTTAATAAGAAGCAAACCATTTTCTCAAGAATGAAGTACTTTTTTAAATAAAGAAAAAAAAACTTACGCTCAACTTTGCAGCTTTAGACAACTTGTGCCCATCAGAGACAGTATAAACGTAAATAAAATTGTCTCTTGAACCACAGGCTAATGACAGGCCATCTTGAATAAATCAAAATTCCATACTTACATACATCAAAATTAGAAAAATATGCTTGAACCCAAATTACTAACAGTATTCATAATAAAAAATAGTGTTATATAAGATAATATCTCAATGACATTTTGAAACAAATGGGATTCTCACTAGGGGAGAATTGGACACACTCAATTCTTTCACTGGCATCTGTGTGAGAGGACATGACCTCATGGGTTGAAAGGTCAAGGACATAAAAACGAGATGAGATCCCAGTCACGACAGCTACCAGGCCATCTGGATGAATGGCAACAGCATGACATCCTTCCTGGAAGCAATAATTTGTAATAATTAAGTAATTGGAAGATTATAGTTAAAAAGAATGTAACTCAAGAATTAATTCCCTTGGGATAGTTCATTAATGAATTTGTGAATCTTTTTTTGGTGTGATTTTTTTTTGGCTATTTGAATACAGTTTTTTGAAAATAAACGAATTCAAACCTGAAAAAAAAGCCCTCAATAGCATTGGTTGTAAGAAAACAATAACTGCCATGAAATTTAAGTAACATATTCCTCGCACAGCAAAATGGAACATGGTTTTATATAGTTGATGAAAATTTCACATAAAATCATCCACAATATTCACGAAAAATATAAACAAATACTTACACAAACAAGAAGTAAATTAACAGAATTACTGAAAACTAACAGGCATCTCTTTGTTCCAGACAACTGTATGCGTCAAAGAGTCCCACATGTAAACATTCTTGTCGTAGCCACAAGTCATGAACTGCTTCTGGGTCGGATGTTCTGCAAGCCCCCAGAGCTCGTCCGTGTGTCCCTAAAAAATGATTAAAAAATAAAACATCAGATCTCTTTTCTGTTCCCTATGCAGGCTTAATTAATTTAGAAATTTGAACGATGACTTCACCTGTATCATATAGGTGAAGTCCCGGTCGAAGGAGCCCCTAAGGATGTTATTCTTTATGGTGCCCACAATTATTGTGTCTCCTTCACCTTTGCAGATTTGTCTTGCAGGTCCACATGACTCTGGCAACTTTGCACGAACATTCATAATGCTTAGTAGCAATATAACCTCAAACCGCTTTAAACCCGAAACAAATATTTACTCTGAAAAAAACTAAATTGAACTAACCTTGCTGCTGGGTCCTAACTAATTGGATAAATAATCCAACAACAAAAATTTTAAACCATCAAAAGTCACAATTAAACAGGTTCAATAATAAAAGATTGACATGCTTTATGCTAAACAAGTACGAAAGATGCATAAAAAAATACCTCGAGCTCCTGATTCGACTTCTTGTAGCCCTCTTCAGAATATTCCCACTTGGCAATCTTCCGGTCTTTGCCACCGCTTAAGAAACCTCCATCCTTCAACATGCAGATGGAAAACAATCCTCCCTCATGGGCACCCAGGATTTCCTGATGAATCCTGTTTGTACCTTAAAACGGCATGGATGCTCTAAAGACTACAGTTCAGATGTTCTTTGCACATTTAAGCAAATTTGTGACACTTACCTTTACCCCAGAGACAAATATTTCCTGAAGAATCACCAGATATAACTTCACCATTTTCATTGAAGGCCAAACATGTCACAAACTTTGGCTTCTCATGTTTCTAATATGAAAATTCAAATTTATTTGTGATGGAACAGCTTTCTCATTGTTAATAATAGACAATTAAGAAGTACCTCAAAGATCCCAGCTTTCTTGATGAGTGTACAACTTTCAAGTGACCAGAACGATATTTGCCCCTTACCGCACAACACCAAGGAGCCACTCTCACGTGGATGAAACTCGGCAAAGTACACAGGGTCGCCAGAGCTCTACACAAAACAAAATTTAATCTCCAATTAAAAGTTAAAATATCTGCTCCCTCAATTAACAGAGATGGCATAAGAATAAAATGACTTAATTAATTATAAAAATACCAACATCAGAATCAAATAGAACTAACTTTATTTTCAGCAATCTTCACTCCCTTTTCACCTTTCTGCCAATCCCAGATGGAGAGCACGTGGTCGTTTGAATCATCAACAACAGCCAAGTGAAGGCCTCCATCCTGAAATGGCACAATAACAACAAGTCCTCTCATTCCATGTGAATGTTTAATCATATAATCAATCATGTAAATTACTCATAATTAAGCTAAATATAATAATACTTGAATAACTGAGAATTACACAGATTTAATTATTTATCAGTTCACTTTAATTAGTTAAACATCAAACCTGTTTAGAAAAGCTGATGCAGGCAACTGCCCTTTCGAAATCTCCGAGTCCAATAATCTTCAGGGTCGTCAGATTGATAGAATTCCAAACCCTAACATGTGGCTGCATCAAATCAACCATCGTTCAAATAACGAACTAAACAATTTTTTAAAACAATTAATAACTTTATAATTAATTAATAAGAGGTGGTTTGAGCTGCGATGTCAACACCATTAGCAAGACAAAGCAAGACTTATTCAGTTGTCCATAAATGAGGCCAGCCTTCAATAAACTCCATGAGTAGCTTCAGAGATTACAAAATACAATCCAATAATGCTCACTCTCTGAACAACCAAAATGGACAGGAAAAGCAACTTCTTCAAATGAATGTACATGCGCAGTCGGTCGACACTTATGTTTCTAATTAACTAATTAATGTAAGGCCTCTTAAAAAGGCACGTTTGAAGAAGAATTAAAGAAGGTATGAAAAAGCAATTTGTAAACAAGCAGAAAAGCCAGCACATTGTGAACTTCACAAAATAAGTATGTCCTCATCAAATTCACAAGAGCAATTTATCACCAGGAATTCATGTGCAATGAATTAATATCAAACAAATACAAACAACAACTCACCAGGAACATCTTATTGTCATGATTGTCAGCTTTCTTGGAAACCTGAGAGTGAAGAAGAAATTGTAAAAGACTAAAAGTCTCATGAAACGATCAACTTACTTTGCCTTCAGCTCTGTTGTGGCCTGCCACTTGCCCAGTTGCAATTGTGACCTTATCAGGATGAACTGCCAAACTATGAGAATTAGAAAAGTTAACTTTAAAAAAGTGCTCAAAAAACTGATTGCTGAATCACAATCTTACCATCTGATGTCGTCTGTATGGCCAACGTAATGCCTCTGAGTGTGTTCCTCTGAATTATACAGCACTGCCACAGCAGCCACAAAATAAACAATCTCTCCAGTTGGAAGTAGATAAATGTTAGATCTGGCATCCTTTCCTCTATAACCATAGCTTCAAAACACAATTAAACAGTTAATGTAATAATAATTCTTTGAATGCCACTCAAGTAAACATACACCCATTCAAGAGAAAGTTTTTCTTTGGGAATTTGATTAGTAGCATTGGCTAGGAAGTCTGGCCCAAGCACAGTTGGAGCAAAAAATGTCAGAGTTCTACCTCGTAGCTGGAACTTTAGGCAGCTCTCAACTAAAACACAAAATAAAAGTTCATGAAATTCTTTCTTGGTTTAAAATGCAATCCATAAATATTTCTAATCAATGTTTCCATGATATTTTCATTGGGTAAGCAATATTCTGAAATAATAAGCAAAGTACACAGCCATCTAAAATTTAATCTAAAATTCTTTAAAATTTAACTATTTTAGACCTAATTTAAATAAATCTAATTACCAACAAAATCTCTAAACTAACCAATTTCTTTTTCCTTTGGCTTACCTCTGAAATTTTAGCAATTTAAGGGTAATTAAACATAAATTAACAAATGAAAAATAAGATATAAAACAAACTCAAACAGATTCACTTACCTGATAGCATTTGAGGGTCCTTCAGTAGATGGCCACTTCTTGGTATCTGTGATAGATTTTGGAGAAGTTGGAAAAGTTTGCTTGCCAGACAATCCCTTGGGAGTGGGGGGCTTTTGATCTTTAGAAGTTTGAACTGAGGAACCACCAGTCCTCGATGAAACTTGTTTTTGATTGCAAGTGATTGATGACAGATTTGGCTTACCTAAAAATATATTCGCCGCTAAATTATTAATGTACCTCAGATGCCAACATTACAGCTTGATGTTACCAGATTCCAGAGATGATAGCTTTTTCAAAGCCTCACTCAATCCGCTTTTCAGAAATGCAATTTCATTTTCTTGGTCTTGCATCCTCTTCTCTAATATTTCCACCCGCTTTGAGAGGCATTCTGTTCCACCATTTAATGAATCTGTGAAAAATTATTAATAAGTACAGCTTGCAAAACGATTGTTCGACTAAAAGCAATTTAAGCAGTTATGGTCTGAGCTAAATTAAACCCAAACTTATAATAAAAGGCAAAATCTAAAAACCGCTACTCGACCAACCCATCTCGATTGCCAAGCGAAGCTATCTGCAACTCCGAACTAACGATACGCGCTTAATTTATGTTAGACTGTCAATGGTCTTGATGCATACCGCAATTTTAAACTATATCAGATGCCCAATTCCATTTCCTCGAAATAATTAAATTATTATCAAAAATTCAAACCATGCATTAATTACAAGTGCACCGTGAAATACCAAGAGAGAACCATCCTAGGCCAGATCGCAGAGACTAAAGCAGATTTCGTTTTGTTAAACCATAAATTTATGTTTAAGCCCATTCGGGCCAGCGTTACCACAATCGTCAAGCTAAAACAATCCCTCAAAAGTTGGCTACCAATAATGTCATTAATTCAATAATTAAACCAGCCTTGAAAAGGCGACACAACCCACATCAAACGGTTTAACGTGAGATAAGATAAAACCTCCCATGATTAACGCGACTTTTAAAACCATTTGCTCTTTGTCAGGTTGTCGATCAACATGGTTCACTCTCAAATTAAAATACTTTTGTGGCAGATCATTTTGTTGCAAAAGTGAAAAAGATCTTACAAACATATAAATGAACAAAGATTACACTTTTGGGACTCTACAAATGAGTCTGAACTTTAATCTTGACATAAGATTAACATGTAAAAAGTGATGATCAGCATCAAATTATAAACAATTTTCTGTGTAAAACAAAATGATTAGAGGGAAAATTTGCAACAATGAAATTTTCTTTAAAATCTCAAGATTAGCTTTCGTTAATGAGCTCCATAACAATCCCAAAAATTAATTCTGATTTGATTAGGCTGATTTAAACTGCCTGAAAATCTGAAAAAAATTAATTTGAAATTAAATCAGCAACTCGCCAAATTCCTTTATTACCCTGCCAAATCATTAAACCTTTATCTCTTTGTCCTCAGAGCCTGTGAGGAGCACATCACCCGCAATAGCAGCGCAAGTGACACTTGCATCATGTCTTTGTATGGCTTGGATTGGAAGCATCTTGTCAAGACACCAGAGCTTGGAAGTCAAAGACAAATCCATCATTTCCACCATCACAGCTTAGTCTCTTATTAAATTCACTATTTGGAGATTCTCACCAATATAGTTGAATCTGATGAGCAGGAAATGAGGAACTTCTGAACAGGAGGAGAAACAAGATTGTTGATGATACCCACATGTCCAGTTAAATGTTGGACATTAAGGAGAGTAACAGCATCGTAGATGTTTATGTTCTTGTTATATGTTCCTTCAAAAACAAAGTCATAGTAATGACAATCCTTTTTAGGTAATTCAAACTCATTAATAATGGAACTTGGAAACACCAAAAGCTGGAAAATTTATAATAATGCATAATAAAATGTATACCAGCAACAATGAAAAGCTTTGTAACTGTCAGGGAGTAAACAGATCCAATGCGTTCCTCAATTTTACCAACAGCTTCAAAATCACTAGAATTTTTCCAAATACTGATTGTTCCATGAGCTCCAATATATACCTTGTCCTATGTAATAGTATGCCATAATTTATTATCGACCATAAACATTAATAAATCATATAATATTCTGTACCAAGTAAATAATAAGGTATAATATAAATAACAGCTGAGTTTGATTTTAATTTTAGTAGCTTGTTATTCAGCTGATAACAACATGTTCAAAGACCCACATTCAAAGAATTGGTAGCAAGCGATCTTGCCC
Source organism: Whitmania pigra (assembly GCA_021613335.1). NCBI lineage: Eukaryota > Metazoa > Annelida > Clitellata > Hirudinida > Haemopidae > Whitmania > Whitmania pigra. The sequence continues at coordinate 1,194,844 of JAJTWR010000308.1, forward strand.
AATGATGAAGCCCTCTGATAATGTGCAAATATTCCAAAGTCTTGCACTGCCAGACCTGAATGAACGAATTACAATTGAAAGACTTACTCAAATCGCACTACAGTTTTAAATGTTTACACTTTATTCTACCTAGAGGCAGGTTAAGAATGTTATCGCGATAACAGATATCAATAAAAAAAATCAGGAATAGATAGACCTTGACATTAGTAAAAGATGCTGAAAACAATTTGTCAGCAGAACAGATGAGTGCTGTAATGCGTTTCTCGTGAGCATTCTGGAAAATTAAAAAAAAATTCAATTCACATTTGTTCCTTTCAATCAATATTTTCATCGCCTCGTTACTACTTTCAACTTCAAGTTAATCGAATTACTTACAGGAGCAGAAGAAATTTCATTGAGTAAATAGGCACTCCAACATTTAATGGCCAAATCATCTCCAGCAGTGTAGAGGCATTCCTTGTAAATGACTGCAGCATTTATCTTCAAGACAAGGCTTATGTACTAATAATAATATTAACAAAAATAATAATTTCATAATATGTTCCTTTATAAAGATCCACAAGTGCCACCATCAGCAGCACTCAAGAATTAGCCAATTGAAATTGAATAATTTAATAATAAATAAATAAGAATAACTTAAAAATAAATAAGAATAATAATGTCATGGAGACCCTCCTCTTCCCTGCTGTTAAAGTTTTCAGACTTCCTTTCTCCAAAGCATCCAAATTCCATATTTTAACATTCCCTTCCACGTCGGTACTGAACACTACTCGATTCGACAATGCAATGCTTGTCACCGTCGAACGATGACATCTGTGCAATCAAATAAACATTACAAAGTTTGTATCACAACATTGCAACTGCACTGTTACCTAATATAAGATACAATATGACATTATATTTAACTAGTAAGAATCATTTTTATATCCGATGAAAGATTAAAAAAATGACATCCATTTAACCAACCAATCAAACATCAATGCCAATTCATTAATTACTATTTCTTTTTATTTCCCCATACTTTAAGAAGGCTTTTTAATAATAAAGCATGCCTCATTGTTCCAATGCACTTGAATTGAAAGGGCATCACCCAAAACTCCTCGGACGTTTTGAAAACAGAATGAATTCCTAGAAGTCATTAAAAACATCCTGAACCAGAAATATTTGACAAAAAAAATTTGATGATAATTACTAAGACTTGATTTTCTTTCAATAAATTCTTCAATTGATTCATAGTCTGATTCCTTACTAAATGGTATTTTTGGTAATTTAAATAAAAAATCCACTCTAGAAACATTTATATAAAAGCAAGTTTACTTTTCAGGAAAAGGCGATAAAACGGCATTTTCAATGATTTTCAGTCTCTCAGACATTTCACAAACTTTACTAATCATATTTTCTAGAGATGTCTTCAAAATCTGAACCTAGAAAAATGAAGCTATAGTAGCTATAAATTCATCAAGCCTTATATTTATCATTACTTGTTCTTCAGTTGATGTTGATTTGACGTACATTCGTTGAAATGTTTCCAGTTGCATCGTTTCATCACCTGCAATATCATCTAACTTTGAAGGGGTTGGCAAAATGCCAGTTAGTACCAGTGGTATAGTAAAGGGAGGTCCTATGGGGCACCAAATTGATAATATGGGGAGGAGGTTGCCAAATTATCAAAATTGGATACCAAATTAATAATCTTAAAATGGGGGTACCAAGTTATCAGTATTGCCTCAAGCACCAAAACACCTAGCTAAGCTTTTTGTTAGTACATTCAATTTTTGTAGCATATTTAAATGCTAGCTTTGGAGATGCTCAACAATGTTTATAATGACCTAATATTATGCTAACAAACACATAATAGTAATAATAGCTCAACAATTATGAAAATTTAAGTGTACTTCAAGCCATTAAACTAGCTTGAGGAACAACAAAATTTTAGACACTAATTAAAGAATAAAAATAATATTTGTACAAGTATGAAGAAATCCAACCTGCCGAGGAAGGCAATGTCAAATTGTATTGACATTTGATCAAGTGGTCCTTAACATCTTTTCTCTTAATTTTGCAACATACTTTAGGTTTCTTTGGACATTCTACCAAAACAAATGCACATGTTTTTTCATGCTCACTCAACTCACCTGAAAGAGCAAAATGACATTAAAAACTAGCTTAAATGTATTTATTCATTGTCCTAAAACAAACCGTATCTAAAGACATCGGTACATCCATTGACTTGATCTCCAAATTTGCATTTGACCAGCAAGTTATTTATTTGATCCTGAATAGCTCTGCGTGCACGTGGTTCTCAATACAGTATTGAAATTTATAACAACTCTTTAGTGAGTCTCACCTGTTTATTACCAACAATTTCAATCCGCATTCTTCTCCATCTATTGGACATCGCACATTTTCATTTCCGGGTTTAGCCTCTTTTGAAATACAAGTTTCGCAGAAGCTATGGCCGCATTTAACGTTGATAACAGGCTTCAAATACACATTTTGACATAATGGACACCTCAAATAAACACAAGGCTCCTCGAGCAACAAGGAGTCAATCCTTTCAAAGAGTGGCTCAACCTCGTAAATGTCTTCTAAATCCATCTGAAACCCATCTGGCGGGATAACAGGAATTCAATTTGTATCATTCACAATTTATGAATAATATACAACGTTATTATTCGTTTACTCTAGACAAAAACTTGACGTATTAGATAAGTTATTCGTATTTGCGTCTCGATTGAAGCAATAATGTAATATTAGTAGTTTATAGCAATTCACTTTTAATCAAAATACAACTCGTTGGATACGCGTTGTTCCTGCAGCACCACTCGACAGTTAATTTTATTTGGAGTGGAAGGACGCTATGTCGTCTGATACGTTAGTTTTTAGTGCTCTAATTGCTATTTCATAATATTTATATTAATTCATTTTTATTGTAAAGTATGGATCTCTTGCCAACGACCATAAAAACTGACACACAAAATAGTGACGGATTGGCAGGAGAAAATCCATATTGCAAGCTTTCTAATTTTGAAATCGAGAAAAAAATTGGCAGGGGACAATTTAGTGTGGTGTATAGAGCAAGATGTAAAATAAACAATCAAGTCATTGCTTTAAAGAAAGTCCAGGTTTGGAATGATATTTCACTTTCAAATTCATTTACGACTAATTTATAATTTTGTATTTTTTCCTGATCATCTTTGTTTTGGTTATATTTTGTCATTTTCTTAAAGAGTGTTACTAAAGTACATTATCATTAAGAATATGCATTATAATTTACATTTTTTATGCAACTAGATTAAATGCTATGATTTTTACTATTAAGATTTTTGAGATGATGGATGCTAAAGCAAGACAAGACTGCATCAAGGAAATTGATCTTTTAAAGCACCTTGATCATCCTAACATTATCAGATATTTGGCCTCATTTGTTGGTGACAATGAGTTGAATATTGTGCTTGAATTGGCTGATGCTGGAGATTTGTCAAGAATGATTAAAGTGAGATATAAATAGTTATTATTTTAATTTTGAAACACAAGCATAGTTTCCAAATTTAATGTTTTTGTTAGAGCAACCTAAATATCTTTCATATCCTTCAATAGGCCTCATTTAAATTTATTGAAAAACTATCTGATTTTCTGAATTATTTGATTTTTATTATGATAAATATATGCAGCACTTTAAGAAACAAAACAGACTCATACCAGAAAAAACGGTTTGGAAATATTTCACCCAAATATGCAGTGCTTTGGACCACATGCACTCCAAGAGGATCATGCACAGAGGTGAAATTTCATGTCTTTATGTTCTAGTCTTCAATTTATACCAAGTTTTTTCGTTCACTTTTATCTCTACTTTAATTTTTTAAAGTTTTTTATTAAATGTTTAGGTTAAATTATTAATTTCTCAAAAGGCACATAATTACAACTTTTTAATGGTATGTTTTAATGGATTCATGAAGATAGATGTAACTTAAAGATGTAAGATATTATGTAACTTAAAGATGTAAGATATTATGTAACTTAATAGTTCAAATATTATTTTTAAAAGCTAGAAAAATTTGATATTGAATTAGCTGACTTTTTTATCACTCAAATGATTTGACCTGTTGCAGATATCAAGCCAGCCAATGTATTCATCACAGCTGAAGGTGTCGTCAAATTGGGCGATCTTGGTCTCGGGAGATTTTTTAGTTCTCAATCTAATGCTGCCCACTCTCTTGGTTGGTCTCTTATTTTAGATTTTAATACTTTAAATTGATTCTTAAAATTTGATTTAAAATGAAATGGAAATTACGAGCCAATGTTAATTATAACTTACGAGTGGATGCCACAGCAAGAAATGAATTTAAATGCTTGTGTGTGATCGTAATTTATTTTATAGTGGGAACTCCATATTACATGTCACCAGAAAGAATACACGAGAATGGATACAACTTGAAGTCTGATATTTGGTCGTTAGGCTGTCTCCTGTACGAAGTGTGTTGATTTGAAATACCTCTAAGCTTCCACAAATTATTGTTAAATTGCAATCAAAGATGGGTTAACGGATCATTTTTCATGGTCTTGGTTTCACGGCTGGGTGTTGGCGCACGTTCAACCTGACTTTATTCTTGAACAGATGGCAGCTCTTCAGTCCCCGTTCTATGGTGAGAAGATGAATCTCTACTCCCTCTGCAAGAAGATTGAACAATGTGACTATCCTCCACTCCCCTCTGACAAATATTCACAGGAGGTTATTACATTATTATTGTTGCTGTTACTTATTATAATAATTGTTATTATCTATATTACTATTATTATTATTACTTTAGACCAGCACAAATTTTCTCTAGGAATATTTTGTCTCATGCTAATGGTAACTAATTAATTATTAATGTTTCAATTTTGCAGATGCGTGACATGATAGATTCCTGCATAAATGCCGAGCCGGAGCAACGTCCGGACATAAGCTACGTTTACGAAATAGCCAAGAAGTTGAATGCACGTTGTTGATTGTCGTTTAGGTCTTTGGTATAATATTTTTTGACACCTAACATCTTTGATGCATCTGCTTTCATTAGGGCTGGCTGAATTGATTGATGTTAAATCAAAATCTTTTATATTATTTGTGAGACAAAATAATTTGAGTGAATGGAACGTTTTGACGAGTTTGTTGTTAATTATGTGAACACGTAGGAATTTTTATTTTCCTGGTAGGATTCTTGTTTTGATTATCTTTTTGATGTTTCAAATGCTTCATTGATTGCACCAACATTTTAAGATTTTTGTGCTGCATCTTATTAAGATGATCTTAATGAGTAATCATAGTTCTTAATTCCTTAAATCTGTTTATATTCAAAAATATGCAAAATTATTTGCAGATCCTTGTTAAATTATGAACTACATAGGCCATTCGGTTAAGTTTTTTATTAAATGATTCGTATCTCGTAACTTTAACATTGGAATCGTGTGTCACATTCACAAATTATCACTCTTCCTCCTGGAAGAGAATGTTCTCCTTCATCTCCCCATCGACCATTGGATGTCTGAACTTTTCCAAATCCTTTGCATCGACATTGAAATCCACATCTTTCAGATTATCATTTGAGAGGATGAAGTCGTTTCCAGTGCTGATGGGGTATTCGCTTTCGTCCCAGGCCTGTTTGATTCCCTGCGTTCTGTCGCTTTCGGGCGTTCCGATGACGACAGGAATGGATGCTTCGACGTCCGATTCGTCGTCAAATTCAATCCTGAACTGTAAAACGTACTGAATGTCGATGAGGACGCATCCTTCGAGGTTTGATTCCGGAATGAATGGCGGAACAGGAAGACGAAGGTCCGTCCAAACCCTCTCTCCTCCGTACTCAACCTGGAGAATAGAATTAATAAGTTTTAAGATCCGGGCTCTGAATAAATCATTAGAGAGTTTAGTTACTAACTGGTAAGGAATCCACTTTCTTGTTGACAATTTGACTGTGCGTTCGACTATGATTCTTTGCGTGGAATTTACTGTTTAACAACAATACAGCAAGGATGGACTTTATGTTGCTCGGGTAGTTGTTTTCTATTTGAGCGTTGATGATGATGTCCTCGCCTGGGAGGAAACCAATTTTTGGGACCTCGAATTCTGCCTCTATTTTACTGTGGCAGAAGATCATACTGCATGCAGACTTCTTGCTCAACTTAACAGTCCTTGGGAGCTTGAGTTCTTGATTGTTGCTCAGGTCGTATCTACGGAGTACCAAGAAAGGTTCGCTGGTAATGTTGGATCCGAGTCCCATCTGGTTCTCATTCCCCTGTTTCAGGGTGGCCTTAACTACGTACGTGACGCTGCCGAACTTTCCGATGAATGACGACGGGAGGCTATCTGGAAGGTTGTATTGTAGAGGAAAGGAATGATTTCCTTTCGAGAGTACTGTCGGTGCCTCTTGATCATAAACGGATACGCTCTCGTCGACGTAGATTTCAGAGGCCGTGAGATTAGAGTCACTTTTGCCGCCATCCGTGTCGAGTCCTACAGTTGCCTCGCCCTTGATTTGTACCACGATGGCTTTGACGTACATGTCCTCGGAAAGAATGAGAACCACTTGTCCGGATAGAATCTCTCCAGGCTCGTATTGGTATTGTTCGTCAATATCATGATCCAGGTGTATTTCCAGCTTCTTTATTGGACTAGCCATATCAACGAAACTCTAACGAAGAAATTATCTTGTATCTGATTACGTTGACGGTTTGATAGTTTTTACAAAGGCGCTGAGAAGTTCAGATTAGAATATTTTAGCGAAACGTTTTTCTCACACAGCCACGAAAATTTCATGGAACTTCGCGAGCCTTAAGCCCTCGCATATTAAGAAGTGTGTCACGGGCCGTGATCAGACAGCCGTTCTAGTGTTTGTTTTAACTACAGGCCTGAGTTACTCAGGCGTGGCAATCTTGAAACTTCTCGTAACTATCATTCTGAAAAGCTGGCGTGACACATTCATACTAAATAATTGTGTGGTGAGAGAAACATACATCATTAGGTCATTCACGATTAAAATTTGGTTAGAATGATCAATGTAAGAGGAAAACGCCTGGTCCACAATAGAATCTGTAAATTAGATTTTTAAAATGCTAAAAAGTGCCGAAATCTAATGGTCCCTGGCTCATAATTTTTCTAAAACATTCAGCTATTCAAGTACCGAAGGAATAAGTACAAGTTATATTCAGATTCTATAGAAAATATGACTATCGAAATATGGATATTTGTTAAAAAAATAGGAGTGGTTTATCACAGAGACATTAGTCTCCTTAAACCACTGTAAATAGATCTTATGTTAAATGCATGAAATAAACTCGAGTATTCCCACTGAACCGCAGGTGCCATTATAATCTTTAATACATTTCATGAAATGGTTTTTAGCTTTTGGGGGATCAGTTTTTATTAAATAACTTTCATTTAAATCATTTTTGTTTTGAAGGGTCACTGGCTACTCTAAACCAGACGTCTGGTGTTTTAAGACCATCTTTCCTATGCGATTGCTCTGAGTAGAAACTTGACCAGCAGTTTCAACAATTTAAATGCACCTTGGGTGACAAAGAAATAATTTTGAATTTATGAATGTATTGAATGTACTTTATAAAGCCTTCGCTTTGATTCCTCAATCCCTCCGAAGAATAGATGTCATAGTTCTAGTAGAAATTTTAAACATGTTGAAAAGTTGGATGAATTTTATTTCGGTTTAATAAAATACGTATATTGAATTAAAACAGATTGTGAGGAAAAAAATAGCATGGATGCCAAAAAAGAATGCCTCCAGCCTTTAGCGCCGGAAATCACGATGGTATTGGTAGAGCCTGTCTCCCTGTAGTAACTTGTAGAGATGGATTTATTTTGGCAGGTAACATTTTACTCTGGCCTTGGTCTTGCAAACCTGCTTTTTCTTTTTCTTGCACGCATTTTTCTTTTTCTTAGGCTTGCACCTCGACCTATTCCTCTCCGCGCTCCTTGTCTCAATGTTAACGTTCTGAAAGTTTTGAAAGTATTCCATGTTTCAATAAAATGAAACTACATAATAACTACATTGGTTAACATTGTGTCAATGTTTTTGCTTGAAGTAATGAATAAGATCTGCAGATGTATCTTGTTTATTTTTTTTCGATGAATTAAATTTTCATAATGAGCCTTTTTAAATGTCTTGTGACCTTTTAGTGAATTGCTTGTGAAGCTATGAGTGTTAAGTAATAACGACTGTAAAATATTTCAAATACAAACTTACTTGAGGATCCATAACGTCTCTGATAATCTCACGATCGAGAACACAAAAGACCTTTCGACGCACGCAGAACTTGTGTGTTTTAAAAAGAAAAATACATTTCACGGTCTGCTATTGGAGCGTTAATACTTGCGTAATTCGAATTTTATGACGTCATTCGATCGAACTTAGAAAAAAAATCGTTTTAAACTTTAAGCTTAGTGAATTTTTAATGGTCGATATGTAATATTTATTTTAATTTTTAAATCAAGTTATAAAATTAATTTTATTGAATTGAGCAGATTTAGTTACGAATGAGACCAATTTATTTACTAAATTGTGTTTAATATGGGGAATTACAATACTAAATCTATCATCGTATTATTTCTTGACATCTCGCTACGAAATATACACAATTTCTAGGCTAAACACTGAATTCCGTAATGAATCTCTATACAACATCGCAAATATCAGCGAAAACAAATCGAAAACAACACTTCAAGCGGAATTTTCTTCTGTTGGAAATCATTTCAGCAGCGATTATTTCCAGTACTCTTGAGAAGTTGCTCCGTCTTTTTGCTGACAGCCGGTGTCCACTTGGTGAAGGTGCTTCCTCCGCTCAGCACCATTCCACCACTGGTTGATCCAGCTAATGGATCTTTTTTACCGACGACCAAGTATGACCTTCCGGCCTTTAGCTTCGGACACTGACAGTTCTCATCCGACACCATCCAAAGAATTTCCTCGCTCGATTTCGACGTTTTCCACCTCAAAGACTGAGGTTTCTTGAAGACGTGTTTCAGTCGTATTCTGTACTTGATCCAGTCTTTCATCTGCTCCTGAGAAGTTACCTCGAGAGCTGCCACTGCAAGCAACGGAGATTTTAAATTAAACACTGAAAAGCATGCATGCGAATATTTCAAACCGAATTCGTTCTTGCAAATTCTTCCGATATTCCTGAATGGAGTTCTTTTCAAGCAGTTGTCGCATTCTGAAAAGGAAATTAAATAAAAATGTGTTTCTTTCTTTTCCTAAAAAAATTTCTTATTAAATTTGATATTAAAATTTCCACTGCAATTCAAAAATCTTTTGAGACTGACTTCTGACAGATTTGAGAGACTTGTCATTTTCTGGCAGAAAAGGAGAAAAAAATGAATCTAGTTTAAAAAGAAGTAAAATTAAAAGTAAAAACCTTTTGCTGGGATTGCTGCCAGGTGCTGTATTTCTGGAGAAGTAAAATAAGAATTAAATAGACATTACTTGAACTTGTAGATGTATTTATGTGTGAAATATTTGTATTTTCTTTCTTCTTCTTCTTCTTATTATTATTATTATTATTATTATTATTATATATCTTACACTATATATTATTATATATCTTATATTATTATATATCTTACATTATACATTATTATGTATATCTTATATTATATATTGTCGTATATTTTTCGAATGAAGTCAATTGGCGCAGTTGTTGCAAGGCAAATGTTTAATAACAAGACAACACTCTTATGCGGAGGAGCAGATGCGTAATGTCGTCTGACATAAACAACTCCCTTCACCCCAAGATCGAGATCATGTTTATACAATCAACATCATCATCATCATCACCGTCATTATCATCGCCGGACCACACATGAAGATTATGGTAATGATGTCCCGCTCTTCTGACCAACGTACTTCTGTTATCGCTAGCACTTCTACCGCGCAATTATCGATACCCACCATCAATCGGCATCATTATCATCACCTTCGGCATCGTTATCATCTGCGGCGTCATCATCAATACTGCCAGCATCATTACATCGGTAGTTCGACATCTCTTAAGGGTAAACATGTGTCAAATGATTTCCTGTAATCAGGACCTCATTAAGAGGAAATTAAGTCCTTAATTCATTTAACAGTGCCTTCGCATTATCCGTCCTAATCTGTCAATCAACATTCAATCAATAGGTCGATTGATTGATTGATTAATCGACCGATTGGCCAATTTCAACAGGAACTCCAAAGTAAGAACCACTCAAGCGTATAATCAGCCAATCAGTTTCCACGATAAACTTTTATCACTTTTTAAATTACATCCTTGCGGGACCACACGTGGTAGTTGATATTTTGGATGAGAATAATGAGCAATGTTTTCAGAAAGGTTCGAGTTGCCGTTGGAAGGAAGAAATTCCAGGAACTTCGGAGCAATTAAGATTGAAGGAGTTTTTGTTCCTTCAACTTCAATACAAAGTGGAGGCTGAATTGTTTGCTTTGGTTTGTGTTTTGTCGGTCGGCATTCGTTGAAAATCTACTCAAGTTGTAAGGAAAGTAAATTTAATTAGATTAAATTTAAATTAGATTTAATTCATTGTTAAGACAATGTGGGTGTCCGCAAAAATGTGTTAGAAAATTGATGACAAATTACGGATTTCCGCAATGAAATGGGGGAAAGTCTAAAGTGGACCAATGTTGACAAGGATAGGGGCTGGGACGTCATTTCAACATTTTCCAAGTGGGGAACCCTCGCACAACTTGAGGAGACGACCTCCTTTTTTTTGCTTCTAGCCAAAACTCAGAGGAGACAAACCATCGTAAAATATGAAGAAATTACCTTGTTTGCATTTAGTCTAAACTTAGGGAGGGCAACGGCCTCTGCCCCACCAAATTATGTTCCTGGAGAAGGGCCATGAAAATTAGCAATTTTTTGTGTAAGTCCCTTATGGATGATTCCCAAGTGAAGTTCATTTAATGAACTGACGCTGACGTTGATAAGTTAGCGTGCCTTAGTTAATAAGTTAAGTTAGCATGCCTGATTCCTGGTCGCATCCTTGGTAATAGCGACATCAAAATTTTTACAATATTACGTCGGAGTTATCACATCGTAAATATTGATTATTAATGTTGCTGTACGACTGATGATAATTATTATTATGATTATTATGATTATTATTGTTGTTATTGTTATTATTATTTATTGTAAAATGAATGAATTCACCAACTTATGCAAGGTTCAACTGTGGACCGAGACTGTTGATAACCAGGAGCGCACCTGCTACAAGTGAGTCCAGCAACTCCTGGCCTGCACGGGCATTGGCCAGTCAGTTGGTCACATGACCTTCCCAGTGAACCAACCGGATGGCACGTGCATTCTGTGAATGGGAATTTGAATATTAATATCACAACATCAACAACAATAAAAACATCTATCTATACCCAGCTGATAAATTAATTGAAAGAACACACAAAAAATGTGAACGTGTGAGGGAATCAATTAAAATGGAATTCATTTCAATCAAACTCCGCGTCTATAAAACTGAAAGCAAGTTGTGCTGCTTGTGAATTATATTATGTTACATTAAATTAATTTTTTATTATTAAATTACTAATTAACTACAGCAACAACAAGAGTAACACGTTTTACAAAAAAAACTTGTTAAATTTCAAAATGTTGTCAATTAAATAAGTATCAGAGAAATATATTCCACAATTCTGACCTTTGCAAGCCTTCCTGTGCGTGATTGGTTTGCTTGTGTCCCTGAAAAAGTTCTTCTTGCAAAGGTGGCAGTGCTTTCCTTCGGTGTTATGTCTGCAGGAAACGCAGACTCCGCCAGATTTGGACTGCTTGTAAAGTTCCATGTTGAAGCGACATTTCGTCGAATGTCCGTTGCAATTGCACGCTTCAAAGGAAATTGAATACATTGAACAAATAATTCGTGACTCCAACGTTAATCATCTTATACGTGTTCGAGTAGTTAATAAACAAGCATCAATGGACGGGCTGTTGTTACTGTTGCGTAATGAAGCCAGCGAAAATCAGCCCACTGGAAATCGGGATATTAATGAAAACAAAAGTCGAACTTAATTCACTAACACGTTGAAGACACTCGACATCTCATGAGCATAATTTATTCATATTATTCAAACTTCTCAAAACAATGTATCTGCACAAATCGATTCGAAACGCTCGTTCAACAACTCAACTCAATGAACTCTCAACTTTCACCTTCCTTGTCAGTGGAAGTCTCCCTAGTCTCAAATCAACCCCATGTACTAATCATTAATGACCATCCATCATCATCTCCAGCTAAAAATCTTGAGTCACGTGAGTACAACGGAGCCTGGAAATATGCAAACGAGCCTGCGGGATGATAACAACCTGTCCCCGAGAGAGAACAACTACTTGACACCTCCCCTCCAATTTTACCGCTCTTTAGTCACGTGATAAATGGGCCACCCTCGCGTTCGAACCGTGAAGTCTTTAAATCCCTGTGGTAGTGGTAATTGGGCCAGGATTAAGCGGTTCTTAAGCCGAAAATGAATGGAAAATCCGAAAATTACTGCTGGGTTCGAGATAACTTGTTGCAGATGTTAATATTTTATGTGGCCATAAATAATTATAATTTTCTATGAAATTCATATTAGAGAGCTTTCGTTCGCATTATTTCATAATTTCAAAAACTCGCTCGATTATCGACACAGGGCTATTGAATTGATCGAAATGACTGAATTGATTGAAATGATTGAAGTGATTAAATGATTGAAGTGATTGAAATGATTGAAGAGATTAGATGATTGAAATGATTGAATTGATGTTATTAGACAGAGGAGGGTCGAGATAGAAGTTGTTTAAATTAAGCTCGTTCGACTTTCATTGTTTGACGTTAAAAGTTCTTTGAAATTCAATGACCTCCCACATAAACAAATTCCTAGATGAGGTCGCCACGCTCGAGAAGCAGTTGAAACCACACCAACAAATGGCACGACCTGGGCCTAATTGAAAACGTTTGAACAAACCACCTACCGATGCATTCGTTGGCTTCTTGTTGGGTGGCTCTGTTCCACGGTCTGTCGACGTAGAAGGGCTTACACCGGTCGCAATCCACACCGTCGGTGTTGTGCCTGCACCGACAAGCCTGTTCCCCGTGTCTGTTGAGGGTGCATTCCGACGCGTGTCCGTTGCACTTGCACCTTCCACCGATGGCGATGTCAGACATGGAAAAGAATTGAAAGGTTTCTAATAAGGAGGAGCCCTGTTGAAATTCCAGCGAGTTGGAGTTGGTTTCTTGTCTGTAAAAGTCGCTCGAGCGAAATATTCTGGGCGAGTTTCGAGAACTGGAACTTTTGACTATGAGATCGGAATGGAGGAAGGGAGATTGCTGGAGTTTCTTGAGGACGATTCGAATATCCGTGGCTGTCTGCCAATCCTGGAGAATCAAATTGGAGTCAATTTCAGCCGCGGAGGGTCGTCCTTCGAGGGTACTGAAAGCTACTCTCGCATGATCAGATCCAGTCAGATGGTTTTGTTGACTGTAAATCTCGCTGCAAAGTGCTTCCTGTTCGTTTGCCTTGGAGGCTTGACCTTTGGCTTGTTTGCCGAACGTTTTCTTGCAGTCGCTGGAATAAAACTGGAATGGCAGCCACGACTTTCCATGATCTGCGGACTTGTAAATCGCAAGAGAATCAGGTCTCATCGAGCAGAACTGGAGACTTATGTAGGTGATTTCAAACTTTTTCTTCAGATTCAAAGTCAAAGTCACGTGGCTGGAGTTGGAGGAGTCAGTTTCCTGATGAGGTTCCCTTTGGAATGGAGAAGATACCCAACAGGTGACGTTGTTAGAATTATGGAGATCAGTGAGATGCTGAGTAGGGTAGGAGGAAGAGGGGTTCGAAGCATCGCAAACAAAACATGAAACGCGATTCTGGTGTTCGAGGTGACGAGGATGTTTACTGGAAGGTTGTTGGCGATGTCTGCGATGAAGCACCTGCTTTGGATCCCTTCTTTGCTCCGAAGATGAGTCTGAACTTCCCCTCAGAACGCAGTGCTTCGTGGGAGGCGCGCCGCATGTGCTCGTAGCTTCGACTGTTCTGCCAAGGGCCGCATTCACAAATTCCGGGAGACATTTCCTTGCGGACCCATCGGAGGTGTAACAAAGATCTACGTTCTGATCAGCTGGATCGATAGGTTCACTTCCAGTCGTTTGAATGAGTAACCACGTGATCAATAAGAATTTCTTCGCTATTTCCATCATGCTCACCTTGTTAAACGTCCAGAAATTACTTCAGGTCAACGGTAAATGCGAAATTCTCACTCATAATGCGTATAAAGTAATCCGGGAGATGAAAATTTTTTAAGAGGTTGAGGCATCTTATTTATATTGCGCACGACCCTTTTGGAGGGCTGGGCTGGCGTTCTTTTGAAATGAGGAATCTCTGAAAGAAATGAGACGATTTATTTGATAATTCCAATGAGCACTTTGCAAAGCAGCTTTAGAGATAATCCTCGTTAATCCGTGAACGAGCCAGCGCTATTTGAGCCGCCTATCACTGGCACATTGTAAGTGAGTGTTTATATGTATGAATGTCTGTTCCTGAGCTTATCAGTAGACACCTCTCCTGTCATTGTTATCACCTTCCCCTGATCATTCACGATCATCACACTTGTAACCGGGAGAACATTTTTAATTCATCAGATATTCATGATTTCAGCGTCATTAACATCTATTATGCTAATTTATGAAACGACATTAGAATTGTTACTCATTAATATCGATTAAGTGAGCTGAATAAACGAAGCTGATACGAAGCAGACCAAAAAGTGATAAAATGAAAACATGCTTTAGAATTTAATTATATTTGGTTCATCATACTAACAAGACTTTCTTTCTTCTCTGGCCGCAACCTGCAAATAAACTAGTTATGACTAACATATTTTTGTAAATTAACATTCAACCGAAAAAGCAATATGACCGGAAAGTTGACGTTTCAATTTGCATATTTTATCAAATAAAAGTTATTTATTCAGATGAAAGGAAAAAGTCTGATGCGGATCTGAGGCTCTCATCTGCATTTATACGAGATGAGTTTGCATGGAAAACACACCCACTTCCATCTGGCAGATGGAAAATCAAATTGACGACATGGAATGTATAATTCAATTGCTAAGAAAAAAATTCTCTGAATCACGAAGGTGACTCAGCATGTGGTCACTAGAATGACGTAATGATTTGAATTTAAATAAAGTTTAAAGGAATGCTTTAAAGTTGATTTCTATCTTCTCAAGTTGCGCAAACTTTAGCACCAATTGGCCTGAAGCTAACTTGAGTAATTCGAGACAACATTCCTGTAAGATTCGAAGATTTAACTAAATCCTCAGTCAAGGGTGAGCAGCAAGGAAATCTTTAGAAAGAAAACAAAAGGACTTCTTTAGATTGAAATGAAATTTTCTTTTGATGAAACTATAACTTTCGTAATTAATTTTTCTTGCATAACGTCTCAATATGATCACAGTAATGATTATTGTACTGACTTTGCAACTCAATGAGATCTCGTCACAAGCTGCCCTTACACTTAAGAGGTCAAAACAATATTGGCTTATGTCAGGATCTTATGCTAGGATTTAGAATTTGCGAGGAGTGAAAATCAAATTTAATTTTTTTTTTCATAAAATGAACAACCATATTTGCGGATTTGATAAAATGACAGTAATAATGCACCAATCAGAAAATTTGTTTAATCCCTTCATTATTTACATTTACCATATTTGTTATAATTCCATTCGTCCATCCATCTACTCATATGTATGAAGGTCCTCCCCATTTCACAAAATGAAGAGAAGCAACCGCCATTCAAATGTGGAATTTCTCTTTGTGCTGTTTTTTTTTATATTGGCTTCCTTCAAATGCTTCTAAAAGATCTAGCGGTCATTCAAGAAAACATCCTGAAGAAATGAACCTTCAATAAACATTGAAATGTTTCAAGCGAACCGAGTGCAAATTTCGTGTAAATTTGAGAATGACTTGATTTGAAGTCTTGCTGTGGCTGAGTTTTCAAGCCCAATTGCAGATTCTAAATTTCTTGACTTGGATTTATTGAATATTTATCGTTACGGTTTCAGGCTGGTATAATAAGGGGGAAAGTCATAATAATAAATTAATAAAAGTGATAGAGGATGTAGAAATAATATTAACGCGTTTAATTAATTTTAATAAATGTTTGTAAAATTATGATAGTATAATTACTTAATATAATGTTTATTATCTGTGATGGTGGAATGTTAGGACCCGAAGATTTCCTATAAGAATCGCAATCGTGCACTCTAGCAAAAGCATTCTTTATAACTTCGAAAAATTGATTAGGTAAAGAAAGGCCTTCCTTTCCCGATACAATTTTGTAAGTCTCGATGAGGTTCCTCCAGGGACGTCATTTGGAGGGGCGGGTGGAGAAACGATATCTCATCATGTTCCCTCTGCTTATCTTCTACAGTGTTGTCAGCTGACATCTTCTTAACCTATCCTCTAAATTCAACTTTCCCATTCCTTTTATGGCCTCGGTTGTTCTTTGCACTCTCCCCAATATTCACAATTTCTTTCAAATGTGGGTTACAACATTGTACGCTATAGGTATAATCAAGAAAGATCTGGGTATGATAATGCATATGAATGGAAAAATCCGTGCATGGAACTTACATAAAAAGTAAATAGAATACTTGGAATTATAAAGAGTACAGTAGTAAGTAGAGATAAAGATACAATTATGAGGAAGAGATAACACATGAAGATATATAAACTGGGTATAGCATCGGTGATATAGATTCAACCAACTGTGAATATGAAACCTCTGAGGATGAAGTGCCTTGAACTGCCTTGCCAAGAGGGAATTTAAAGCAATCGAAAAAATTAAAGTTGTTCTGTAGATACTGCAAGAAATTTTTTATTTAAGCACAGCCAATCCAAGTTGTTAATAATTATTTAAAAAATCAAAATATTTATTTTATTTTTAAAACTACAAAATATATTCAAACATGCGGCCATGTTGTACTCATTAAAAATATTTTGCTTGCCCAGGGCGTTGTTTTAGTTATACGAAAAGGTTAAAGTTTTGGATTATTTTATTATTTTGCATAGAGATAAGAACGTTCGTATGGAAAATGCTGAATGCACACTTAAAATTTATTATGATTACGATTGGTTTGGAACCTAATTTTACATACTGGATTTTTGATTGATTTGCAGTGTCGCCACATAGCTTTACTCGCTAAATCGTACTGGTTATTAAGTTGATGTCGATGATTACTATTATTGTTGTCATTACCCGGACATTCACTTCATTACGAGGTGGTTAGGGTGGAAATTGCCTAACAAAACCAGATTGCCTAGATTTGTTAATAAAAGTGAAATGCTACTAAAATTTTGTTAGTTGTTGCATTTAAATATAAGTTAGGATCATCCTCATTGGAAGTAAATTTTATCACTGCAATATATTTGTTGATCTGTCAATTCTTTCTGTTTTTCAAATTTATTATCCTCCTCCAGCAAACCTCATCTTTGGTTTTCAAAATTTTGACAAAGAGCAAGCAAAATGTCTGTAAAGTTATTTGTGGGTAATTTGCCATCTGGTTGTAGACAGAGCGATCTGGAGCATCTCTTTTCTCAATATGGTCAAATTGTAGAATGTTCGATCATGGGCAGTTATGGGTTTGTGGTAAGTTGTTATTCTTCTTATTAGCATTTATTGTTAATATTAAAATATGTTACCTAGTGATAGTTGCTAGCCTTTGTGTTACAACTGATGGATATAATGATTTGTAGCATATGTCGGGACAAACTGAGGCACAGTCAGCCATAAATGATCTTAATGGTTTTACCTTGATGGGTTCTGCCTTGAGTGTTGAGGTATTTTCATCAATTTACTTCTATTGAATCTGTTTTGAGTGATTAATTTGTAGCAATAATTTGCAAATTTCTCATACTAACTGCTTGCAACTCAGAATTGCTTACAATGTTTTTTAGTTATCAAAACCAGGGTCTGGCAAGAAAACAGGAAAAGGGTTGGTTTTCAAACAATGCTATTGAGATTATTTTTATTATTGCTGTTGTTATTTTTTAGAATTCCAGATAGAACGGGTCTAACAAAAATATTCATAGGAAATATCAAGGAAGGCACCACAGATGAGGAGATGAAGTCGCTGTTTGAAACTTATGGAGAAGTTGCAGAGGCGGACGTCTGTGGAGGATTTGGATTCATTGTGAGCATGTGATGCTTTTTCTTAATGCAATCCTTATATCTGGGTTTTATTACAGAAATAAATGATTGTTTTGCATATAATGACATTAGACTTTATTTAAGTTTTCTTTCGTAGCATATGAAAGATCATAGCAGTGCATTAAAGGCTATAAAATGTCTTAAAGGATACTTGCTGAATGGAAACAGGTTGAATATTGAGGTATGGGCAAGTTGCATAATTTTTTTATTATATTGGCTGACATTTCAAGTTCATCTCTTATTTAATGTTACAATTGAAATTAAAAGCTGTCGACAAAATCGACCCAAGGTCGCAGCAAATCTGGAAATCCAGAAGATTTCAGGTTACTTTCTACTTGCTCACTGACCATTCAAAGCTCCTTGATGATGTACAGCATTGTTTTAGGTATGATGACTTTTCTGGGACTTCTTATGGAAGAGGTAGTTTTCAGGGGCGAGTGCTTAGGGGAAGGGGAGTAGCACCACCCAGATTTGATC
This sequence comes from Whitmania pigra, assembly GCA_021613335.1. Classification (NCBI taxonomy): domain Eukaryota; kingdom Metazoa; phylum Annelida; class Clitellata; order Hirudinida; family Haemopidae; genus Whitmania; species Whitmania pigra. Next base: position 1,213,560 of record JAJTWR010000308.1, read on the forward strand.
CCTACAAAACCAGTGGGCCAAGGAGGCCCCTCTTGGAGGATTACAACTCTGGTTCTATGTATCCATCCCCGTCCAGACCTCCTCTCTTGCCAAACAACCCCGGAATGGGGGGCTCTGATAGCTTTGCCAGAGAGCTTCTCGATTTGTACCTAAAGAATCCTGTAGCGTTTGATCGATATGCCAGAGATCCCCTGGTGCAGCAGTCTTTAAATCTGAACACAGAGGATGACTCTGGAAATATTGATCCTTATTATAGGCCTCCTAGGGAATACTATGAAAAGAAACCGTTAGTTTTGCATTATTTCTTGTGATATTTTTATGCGCTCGTCAAGTAGAAGCTAAATATCGGGTTGATATATATGCGTGCGTATGTATATATTTTGGTTTGCTTTATGTTTTTTATCATAAACACATCTGGATGTGGATTTCACTGTATTGACAGGATGGCAGGTGACAGTATTGAAACCATGCCTGTCACTTATCCAAATGTGCCTATGCCGGGTTTGTCGAGGGGCGGTCACGGTTCGGGAAGTGGAATGAGGCACCCTTTGCCGTATCCACCTGCAATGGGACCTAGGATGCAGAGAATGCCAGGTTCCGGTAATGGATCTCATCTTTACACTTCGTTCGAATAATCGATAGGACGATTCCGTGGCTCATCTTCTCGGTTTTCCGCACTTGTTGGACTTCTGACGAGAAGTTTAAAGATCGGCAGATAAATTTGCGGAATAGTTTGACATTCGCTATCGTTTTGTGACTCGAATCATGTCATGCTGCCGAGCTCATGACAGACGATGTTTTTCTGTTGTTTTGCACGTTAATCCGGAAACCCGTTGTAAGTGTTACAGGACAGATTTTCCTCGAGAATCAGTCCGAGTTTTTAAGACCAAATAAATAAAAACCTTGAAACCTCTTATTGTGAGAAAATATTCTTTTATTGCCACACGATAATGTTCAGTTTAAACCGTTGAAATTGTTGCGCCAAACAAGATGTCAAACAAGTCCACGCCGTTCGAAGAGACCCACATTTATGAGTTCGTTCTGTCAATCGGTCCGGAAGTTTCCAAGCGGCGCTCGAACTACGACATCGTTCGGTATCGTTTAGCCATTTTCTTTGCGACCTCACATTTCTTGAAAATTTGAAATTGATTTATGCTTGCTTGGAATCTATCTGCTTTATATAGACCTAATGAAAATGATGGGATCACAGTTTATCTGTAACGTGTGTTTATGGGTGTTGGTGATGCTTTCTGTTTCTGTGCTATTGAAAGCTACTTCAAGTTATAATTTCCTTATTTCAGGTGAATTGTAGGACCCTAGATCTTGTGAGTTCCTGGACATATCAGTTGTGCAGTTCAACATTTAGGTTGTTCTATTATTCTTAATAATTTAATTATCAAATTTTTAAGTTATTAAATTGCCATCAGCAGTTTTTTTCATTGCTTTTTTTTCATTCCTTGCATTTCAGGAGTTCATCACTTTGCCATGGTGCCTCTACAAACAAACTGGAAGTTTGTGCTCATGCTGATGAAATGTTTATAATGTGATGTTTTTTAACAATATCACATCTTTAGAGATGACGTTTCTTGCTTTAGCATTCCTCATGGTAATCATATTGGATTGGAACTACAAACAGGGTAGTGTTTAAATTAATTTGTATTCTTAGTAATTACCTGTTTTTGCATAAATGTTTTGTTTGAAAAATTTTAGTTATTTGGTTGTCTTACATATATAACATAATAAATGTGCTATTGAATATGCTATCTATTACAATTAATGATTTAATCATTGATTTAAATATGAAATTTTGAGAAATTTATTGTTAATTTAGAAATGTATGGTATTCAGTCATTTGGTGATTGTGATTCAAACACAATTGTGATATAAAGAGCAGGATAAGCACATTATTTGTTACATATCAAGTATTATATATAACTATATCTATGTAGAAAGCTTGTTATTTCTCACTAGAATCTTTTGTTTTTAAGGGAATGAAATGCATGGTTGCCTTTCCAACCGATCATCAAGTCTTCAGTTTCTGGTGGTGCTCAATATTCAGTGGTGTCAAGGTCTTTTTGAGAAGCAGAATCTTCCAAGAGGCATTTATACTTGTAAACAATAAATCAAAGTACTATTTTAATATCTTCATTAAAACTTGTTTATTTTATTACTGATTTTCCTTGCTTTAATTCTAATTTCGGAATGGTGGTGTTCGAGTTCGACGTCATTCCCAGGGGCAAAATATCACAATGTTTATTCGTAATTTATGTCATAATTACGTATCAGTGTTGAAGCTAATTCTGTGGGTCTTGCTATGTAGGATCCCTGGTCAATGATGGTACATGGGTTGTCGACTCCCTCTTGTATCTACTTAGGACACTTAGGATCTAATATTTTAATTATTGATGAGGAAGGTATGGTGCCGAGGGTGTCAAGTTACAAGGTTCCCGACGTGGCGTTATGCCACATGCGGTTCTAAGTCACATTTCGTGATCCGGCCTCATTGGGAATTTTATCACTAATAGTGCTGTTATTATTATTATAAATAAAAACTTTTGGGTATATCTCCAATGTAATAGTATTAAAGGCTAACAGGTGTGGCACGAAATCGCTTTGAAAAAGTCTTACAGGCTTCTGAGATGATAGGGAGACAGATTATTATTTGATCCAAAACATTGCATAGCTTGCTATAATTTTTAAAATTAATTAGCCATAATAAACATTTATATTCCATATATATATTTCATGTTTATATCCCATTTATATTTGATTTACATTACCAGTAATATTTTCATTATCCTTGTCCACTTTGTACCGAAAGTATGGCCAAACGAGCGGCATGTCTTCTGATGTCTCTGACGGTATGGTTCATCGCGGTAGAAAGCGGAAACTACTTGGGATTGATAATATGACGCTACTTAGCGACTATTTCGATCGTAAATTTCGTTATTCGCCTTCTACCATTGAGTTCGATACGTGCTTGAATGGCGGTAGCAACGACCAGGCAGTATCGAAATGCCAGGCAATTGTAGAACTCCAGGAAGTTAAATCTGATTTAAATACTACGAAGAATTTGTTAAATTCAGTTGACATTGCACAATGGCGGAAACATACGCAGTACATGCATAGAGGAGGAGAAGTAGTGAGGCACATCAAAAAGGATATTAAACCCGAATTATGCACCAAAGCTTGGTGTAAATTTTATGAGATATTGTCTCATTTCAGTTTGAATTTATACTTTGGAGAGGTTTTCAATAGTTTCCATCTGTGTGAAGCCCCTGGAGCATTTGTTACATCCTTGAATCATTTCTTGCACATCAAAGGTATGCTAGCCATTTGGCTTTAAAATGTTTAAAATAATCTTAAACTCTAGTTTTGTTTAAATTTCAAGCTTTTATTGTCTCGAGGCTTCACTTGCTTCGAACTTCTTTACATTTATTTATATTTTTCAAAAAAATGTCATTATATTGAATACCAATATGCTAAACCATTGCTTTATCAAATTGGAACTTTATTAAGTACATTATAAATGTTTTGATTGATCGTTATTAAAACATCTTTATCTGAGATTATTTAACAAGATTTAATTGTAATTAGGAATATGTATTTTTATGTAATGAATTTATGAAATGAGCCATGAAATTTGTTTTCGATTCAGGTTATGAGGGTCAGTGGAAATGGGGAGCAAACACACTGAACCCTCTTTATGAGGGCAATGGCTTTGGCTGCATGATTGATTCAGATAACTTCATCAAAGAAACTCTTGATAATTGGTGTTTTGGAGATGACGATACTGGTGACATAATGGTGCTGGAAAACATTGAGTGCATACAACAAATATGTGAAAGGGATTTTGAGGGAGGAATTGATCTGGTAATTTGCAATCTTTGTTAGGTTTTAGTTTCTCATTTTAATTGGAAATGTTAATCTTTCAGGTAACCTGTGACGGCAGTTTTGATTGTGCCAATGAACCCGAGGATCAAGAAAAGAATGTGTTTGCCCTTCACTTCTGTGAATTGGTGGCCAGTTTGAGTATTTTGAGAAAGGGTGGAGTGATGGTGCTGAAGATGTTCACCATGTTTGAGAATCCTGCAATTGGTCTCATGTACCTATTATCAGGTCTTTTTGAGGAAGTCAGTGTTATGGAAATTCATTCCTTATCTGCTTATGTTGGAAATTTAGTTTTGTGCTGATTTAAAAAAAAACATGACTATTTTAGCTTTATGTGTTTAAACCAGTAACAAGCAAACCAGGAAACTCTGAAGTCTATGTTGTTGCAATGAAATTTCTAGGGATATCAAAAGTTCTCTTAGATAAGATGAAACATGAAATAAGTAAGTTGCTGCTCTTTATGAATTTTGCATCATTGATTCTTACTGGGGTATTTTATGTTGCCACAGAAACATTCAGGTTCAAGCAGGATTTGGAACTATTTACCACAAATTTTCTGCCCGAATCGTTTCTGAAAGAACATGTGGAGTGTTGCAAACTCTTCTGTGGCTGGCAGAAGGAAACGATTCTTGAGAATGTTGAGAGCTATTTGAACACTTGTGACACTCGGTCAGTATACTTAGAGAAGAAATATTTCTGCAAGGAGTTTCTAAACCTTTACGAAGTGAGGAGGATGAAGAAGGAATTTCAAATTGTACCCAATCAATCGACTGTTAGTTTTGGAATTACATTGCTTTTGATGTTCACAGATTCAAGATCAACTAAATATTAATAAAAAATACTATATTGATGTTTTGAGTGAACCAGTATCTGTAATATCCTTGTAATATCTATATTTTAATGTTTTCTTTTTCTAAATAGCAACAATTTGTGCCTGGGGGTTTAGATGGAGATGATGATGTTGATAAGGGACACGTTGGATCTCTCTTGGAGAGGCGGAAAGCCTTGTCATTGCCCATTCTAGAGAGGCTCTCCAGCATGGAGATGTTTCAAGTGGAAGATTCAAATCATTTTAATCTTCAGGTGAATTTAAAAAGACTTCCTTTTACCCAATAATTTGCCAGGAATTTGATTCATGCCTTTAAAATTTTTATGTCTCAAATACTTCAAATGCTGATGTTTAATTGTGCTATTCTTGTAAGAACAAAAGTGTAATAACAAACTATTTAAATATTTATAATTAAAATAAACGTATTTTTATTTCATTTCTTTTTTCCAGAACATGAAATTGTCCGAGCTGAACGAGAAGTGGAAGGTAATCCGCGGGAAGATGTTTGACCGCATCGGTTCGTCGAAGTTCTGTCGAAAGTCTTTCCTGATGCGACTTGATGAATGCTTGAGGAATGAATTGGTGAGTACTCCATGAAAAACTCTGCAAATTGTATATTAATATTGAAAAATTGTAAATTAATATAAATTCTAAATTATTGTTTTTAAAGTCGATTGCAACCGATTGACTCTCGAATTTTGTAAACTTTGTAATTCAGGTATCTGTTAATGGAGAGAATCTTAAGAAAGTTGAAGATGTTTTGTTTGAGGATGGCATCCTCAAGAAATTGAAGGAGTTTAACATCAAAGGCATCTGCTCCACAGACTCATGCATTGCTCAAAAATTGGAACTTCTAAGCAGAGAGTCTGGTGCTGAGGTGCAAGTCATTAAAATATTTATATTTAGAAAATATATAGATTTAAACTTTTTATTATTGACGATAATATTTATTCAAGATAATTAAGATTTAAGTTAATACATTTGTTAATTGGTTTGTTTCGTAGGTTGTTGAATTGAATTTGTCAGGTGATGGTCACCTGAGGATTGAAAATTTAATTGCTTCTGGTGGCTCGGACACAGCTTACATCATACCCAGCCAAAACTGTATTTCACGATTCATACAAATTCTAGGGGTTTGTTTCCATATTTCTTGACTTTTCTATGTAATATTATGTTTAGTGGAAGCAATAATTTATTGTTTTTATAATTTTTGTCAAAGAATAAAAAATATTCTTGAAAAATGACTAAATATTTGTAACACTCATAGAATGCTCTATTCATTTGAGTTAAAAACAACTTTTGTGATGAATTATTTTGTCTCTGATATTATTTTATTAATTTGCTTAAATTTTGTTTGTTTCTGAATTTCAGACCATGAGGAGTGGATGTTCTTTGTTGCTTCCCCTTGGAGCCTTAATTACAAGAATATCTGCACAAATGTTTATCCTGCTCTTGAGTCACTTCCAGCAGGTTGTCTTCTTAACCATTGTTAACGAATTATATTATTGTTATTATTTAACCATTAAACTGAACAATTAATCTTTCATTTATTTCTTTGCCAGGTATCAATTTTCAGATGTGGTCGACTGCCGTACCTGTGCATATTTGCCAGTTCATTTTTGGGAATTCCACAAGATGTCCCTGATAAGCTGAACAATGTTTGTGATGCCATCGACAAAGAATCGAACGATGGTCGAGTTGTTCTGTCATTCCTTCCTACAAGAATTTGCAGCGGTTGGTACCTGATAAAGTCTCATTCACCTGGCTATGATTGTTATTCATTTTTTATTAATTATTTTTAATAATTGGTTTGCAGATGTTGAAGTGATGTCGATCCTGCATGACATAAATAATGATTATTTGAAGATGAGGATCAATTATTTTCTCACTTTATTTCAACAAGCGGAGAAGTGAAATCTGCATGAATTTATATGCCATTTTTTGATTCGGAAATTCATGAATTTTGCAGAAATATTTTCAAAATTTAAGTCAAGACTCGTGTTTTGTGTGTGACTGATGCCTCTGAGCGAATTCATCGAATCTCTGTCAGACAATCTCTCAATGTTCGAGCTATTTATCAGAGCTGGTTATTTTTCTATGAATCTGAACATATGGAATGACACTTTTGCTTGAAGTTATTAATAAAATTAATTATTTATATTGAAAGTCTGATATTAAGGTGGTATTCTTTTAAATTTATTGTAGCATTTCCTCCGCGATGTTGGTATCTGTCCACCAAAATTATCATTGATCCGAGAGTATTTTAGTCATGCGTTTCAGCCTTTAACAAATTAAAAATTGGTAACTAGCTCTTCTTGGTAACTATCACACTTGGCAGTGTCAAAGTTTGTCAAAATTAAATAAGAGTGATTGTGAGATTTAACTGTTTAAAAGTTGTGACTAAATGTAGATCTAGTAAAATTAAGCTATTGCTAAGTCTGAAATGTAGACTTATTACAAATCTTTTTTTTACAAAATTGACTTATTTTAGTTGTCTGTAAATAGTTTAAGCAAGTGATTTGTTTAAATGGGTGACACGTTGAGTTGCACCATTATTTGGTGGAAAACAAAGTTCTCCAACAATTTCAGTAGGGGGATGTTCCTTTTCTTTTGAATTCGTATCTTTAATTCTTCTGTTGTTGCTGTTGACTTTGTTGTTGTGGTTGCCCAGGTTGTTGTCCAGGTTGTTGTGTCCAGGTTGTTGCTGTCCAGGTTGTTGCTGTCCAGGTTGTTGTTGTCCAGGTTGCTGTTGCTGTCCAGGTTGTTGTTGTTGTCCAGGTTGCTGCTGTTGTCCAGGTTGCTGTTGCTGTCCAGGTTGTTGTTGTCCAGGTTGATGCTGTTGTCCAGGTTGCTGTTGCTGTCCAGGTTGTTGCTGTCCAGGTTGCTGTTGCTGTCCAGGTTGTTGCTGTCCAGGTTGCTGTTGTTGTTGTTGTCCAGGTTGCTGTTGTTGTCCAGGTTGTTGTTGTTGTCCTGGTTGTTGCTGACCAGGCTGTTGTTGTCCAGGCTCTTTCTGTCCAGGTTGCTGTTGTCCAGGTTGTTGTTGTCCAGGTTGCTTTTGTTGTCCAGGTTGCTGTTGTTGTCCAGGTCGTTGCTGACCAGGCTGTTGTTGTCCAGGCTCTTTCTGTCCAGGTTGCTGTTGTCCAGGTTGCTTTTGTTGTCCAGGTTGTTGCTGTCCAGGTTGCTGTTGTTGTCCAGGTTGTTGCTGTCCAGGTTGTTGCTGTCCAGGTTGCTGTTGTCCAGGTTGTTGTTGTTGTCCAGGTTGTTGTTGTCCAGGTTGCTGTTGTCCAGGTTGTTGTTGTCCAGGTTGTTGTTGTTGTCCAGGCTGTTGCTGAGATTTTGATTTTGTCGAGCTTGATTGTTGAGCTTGCTGCTGTTGCTTTTGTTCATTTTCCCTTTGTTGACGTTCTCTTTCCTTTTTTTATGAGAAGTAAAACGATATATTTGAAAATTCGACATTTGAAGTTGGAAGGCAATTACAACTAATCTTTATTTATGAACCTGCTTCTCTTTCAACTGACGCTCTTGTTCCTGTTAAATGATTTAAAATTAATGAATTAGTTTTAATAATTAATAAATAATTAATACAAACTGAAAATTTTGGAGAACATATTTTAAAGAATTAATAGTCAAAAGGAAACTAGTGGCAGTGAAATATTATTAAATAAATGCTTTTATATGTCTACCTGCTGCTCCTTTTGTTGACGTTCTCGATCCTAGTAATGAAATTAATTATTTAAAAAATTTTATTAATAACGATTACTTTAATAGTTACTGTAGTCGTCAAACTTGATTTAATCAAAACGCAATTAATAATTGTCAACTACTACCCACATTTTCAAATTTGGTTAATAATGTAAAAAATAATGATATTTTTAATGATATTTTAAATTAATTAAGAGTAATTACCTGTTCTTTTTGTTGACGTTCTCGCTCCTAATTGTAAAGTTAATTGACATGAAATTGAAATCAATATTAATATAAGAATGATTAATATTTAATGAACTTTGTTTATTGAGATGATATCCTTTATTATATTAAAATTTAATATTTATGCAAAACATTATGCCCGATTGGCATGTCGATTAGCCGATTACAAAATTTATTTCCATTAAAAAAATTACCTGTTGCTCCTTTTGTAGGCGTTCTCGTTCCTAAATTTAATTAACGTGAAATTGTATTAATATTAATGATGATAATAATAGCAACTATTATAAGCCAATAATAATGCTAATAATAATTATTATCATTAATGTTATAGTTTAATAGTAATATTTATTACTTATTTTGTCGTGACTACAATAATTCTATTATCAGTTACTTGACATACATTATACTGTTATTATTAATTTTATTATATCTAATGTAATGTATCCTATATGAAATATATATATAAACCAATCCTATAATGAAAACTACTTACAATAAATCAAATAAGCGCTGTTATTAATAAGCATTTAAATGAAAATTACCTGTTGCTCTTTTTGCTGACGATCTCGATCCTAGCAGTAAATTTAGTTGGAAAATAATGAAACATAATTTAGCATTGTCTCAATTAATGTTGATTCATATTGTATCGCATCGTATTGTATTACATTGTGTTTTATAGTATTGTCAAATTGAAACAACCTATCCCCTAGACGGGAACTAATTCCCTTGGAATAGTTCATTAATGAATTTATGAATCTTTTTTTGGTGTGATTTTTTTGGCTATTTGAAAATAAACGAATTCAAACCTGAAAAAGTAAATTGAGTTATATATTATTACTGTTTGTATTTTGGAAAGTAATTTTAACAAAGTGATACAAAACAATGTCTATTATGAGATAGATAGTTATTATTTAAATCCAATTAAAAATAATTACCTGCTGCTCCTTTACTTGACGTTCACGTTCCTAATTTAATTAATGATAAATTTTAATTGCAATCACAGTAATAATTGGTTTAACTCTCAGCTCTGATTACAATGATTCTAGTGTTAATTACTTGATATATATATATATTTCTATAATATTAACATTTCAAATGATCGCTACGTGTAAAATATGAATGTTAGATTTTAATTAATGGTATGAGACATGGAGAAGCCAGTGAGAGCGTTCTTGGCTGCTATTGTTATTGGCGTTGTGAGGCAGACTTCATCGGCACAACAAGTCCATAGAGAACTTTTCGCGATTGAGACAACGGTCTGATAACCGTATGATAACCTAAATCTCAGGAGATTTTAAGGTTTCACATTGTGAAGACGGGGAAATTCCTATGTTTGTGAGCTCAGATCTGGAGTATCAAGATATATCGCTGCTCTGTCATTTTTAGCATTTTTGTCGACACAATTAATTTATAATAATCACAATTGCAAATTCATTTTAAAATAATGACCTGCTGTTCTTTTTGTTGACGATCTCGTTCCTAAATTTAATAGGTACAGCAACATTAATATTAATATTAATATTTAAATTTAATAGATATATCAACATTAATTAATATTGATATTAATATTTCTGCTTCCGAAAATGCTGTGAGATTTTAATGGCCGAAATGTACCAAGCCTGGGGAAATTCCCTTGGGAATCCTTGAAATTCCTTGGATATTTAAAAAAAATTAAAACAAATGCTAAAATAATTACCTGCTGTTGACGATCTCGTTCCTAGTTGTAAATTTAGTTAAATATTATTACATTTATTATATATTATTAATTAATTTATTTATTTGACTTTGTTAGTTGTTATTTCAGCGACCCAATTAATTAGCACTTTACTATCGATGTTATTATCAAATATTATCTCAACTGACAAAAAATAATTTACATTAATTCCATTGTATAAATTAATTTTAAATAATTTACATTAATCATATTATATAAATTCATTTTAAAATATTTAATATTCAAATATTTAAAATATTTACCTGCTGCTCCCTTTGTTGACGCTCTCGTTCCTAGATTAAATTTAAATGTAGTATGAAACTTGAATAACAATGTTAATCATTATTATAAATTAATTAACCCCATCGGCAGTTCAGGTGATGGGTATCAATATGTATTTTTATTAAAGTTATTATTTCTAATGGAATATCGTTATCGCGGTATTAATTTACATTTCTGAAATAATTTGCAGGAAATGGATTATGTGGTGTTATTTAGATTTTACAATCAGAAATCGATGTAAATTTCAAAATAATTACCTGTTGTTCCTTTTGTTGGCGCTCGCGTTCCTAAATTTAATAAATAAAGTATTAATAATTAAATATTATTATAATATTTTTAATTACATTTTTATTTTTATAAGTTTGTTAATTATATTTAAATATTAATTATTAATAATATTTCATTACTATATAATATATAATATTAATAATAGTATATTAAATTATTATAATTATAATAATTATATAATATATAACATTAATAATAATATTTTATTATTATATAATTAATATAATATATAATAATATAATGTATAACATTAATAATAATATTTTATTAATTATAATAATTATATAATATATAACATTAATAATAATATTTTATTATTATATAATTAATAAATACAGTGATATAAATATTTATTAAATGTGAAATATAATATTAATATCAATTATTATTATTTGCTGAACTTGTTGCGATTACAATAAATTTGTATTGATTAATTAATTAATTTATATATCTTATTAAACTATTATTGTAAATTATTGTTATTATTTCTAATAGAATATCGTTATCGTTATTATTAATTTACATTTCTGAAATAATTTACAGTAAATGGATTATGTGGTGTTATTTAGATTTCACAATAAGAAATCGATGTAAATTTCAAAAACCTCTTGTTCCTTTTGCTGGCGCTCTCGTTCCTAAATTTAATAAATACAGCATTATTAAATATTAATATTAACATTATTATTTAATTATTGCAATATATTTATATAATTTAATATATTTACCTAATATTTAATTATTAACACTAATCATGTAATTAATAAATATACTGATTTTAATTAATTTATGTATATTATTAAACTATTATTGTAAAATAATTTTTACATTACAAACATCTGTTATTATTGAAAAGTTACAATAACGAATTCAAATTACAGCTTAAGGTAGTTACCTGTTGTTCCTTTTGCTGGCGTTCTCGTTCCTAATTTTAAACGTTGCTAATTTAAATTTAAACTATTGCAAATGCTTCCAAACAATCGCAAAAATTGTGATCAGTAAAAATTCATTCAATAAATCAAAGACAAAATTTTTATTATAAATAAATTGCAAATATTATTATTATTCTCATTAATAGCAATGTCAATATACAATTAAGAATAAATTAAATGTAAAAAAAATTTTAATAACGAAAAAAATAACGTATTATTAATTAATAAAGATTAAGAACAAAATCATTTGTGGTAGATACTAAAACCATCAATCTGTTTTACCTAATCAGAGTTAATGGAACAGCTGACAAATTTTGCTCAAAGACTTTTAGTAAGTCTAAATAAAATCATCAGTAAAATCTCTAACCACTTTTTCTTTTTGTTGAATTTCTTGTGCCGGTTGTTGTTGTTGCTGCTGCTGCTGCTGCTGCTGTTGTTGTTGTTGTTGTTGTTGTTGTTGTTGTTGTTGTTGTTTGTTGTTGTTGTTGTTGTTGTTGTTGTTGTTGTTGTTGTTGTTGATAGTATAACTTCTGTTGTTGAAGTTGATCGCGATAGCTATTGGCACCGTTGAAGTCGTCCTGAAAGAAATTGGAGACAAATTGTTGAAAGCACACACAGAAGAAGAATAAGAAGGTGATTGATGCCGAATGGAAATTCTTTTTCCTTACGAGTCGTGCAAATTCTGGTTCGTCCTTCCACTGAAACTTCTCGTCATGAAGCAGTTCGACCAACTTATCGTTGAAGCCTTCGTAGAATGCGTTGAGCATTGCCTCTGTACTCGTCAACATTCTTTGTCTCGAATTCTTCGATCTTTCCTCAAGAATCCGTTTTTCCAATTCCGTGAGGAGCTTCACTGGAAATGGAGCTAATAACAAAGAAAATATAAACTTTTTGTCATTCGCTTTTACACGTTGGCTGTAATTTATTACAGATTCGCGTAAATCTCAGGGTTGGAATACTACAGATAAAGTTTCTAAACCTAAGCAGTTTCTTGATCAATAACCCCAACTTCCACGCAGATACAAATCTATGCTAATTAACGCATACTCACCCATTTGACCACACATTCTCTATTTTTAAAATATAATCCTCACATTTTTAGCATATGTATTTATCATATATTCTCCATATTTGTACATACATATTATATATTCTCCTCAAGCCTACTTACCAAGACCCAGATGGTTACAGACTTCGTTGATGGTTTTACTGGGATAATAAACGAAATCTTCGTGTCTCAGGATGAGCACCTGCGATGCAAAGGCTCTCTTCCAGTCGGAAACAAATGGGTAGTACATGCCGATCCTCAGTTTTGCCTTTTAAAAATTTGGAATGCAACAGTTATAAGATGTTTAGTTTTGACGAGTATTGATGATCGTATAAACAATCTCTTATATATTTGGATTAATAATCACCTAGGATAATTTAGATCAGATTACGTAAATAATTGTTGAAACATAACCAGTACAAAATTCAAATAAATTCACAATATTGCTTCATTTGAATTCCATGTTAATTCTTCGGTTAAATCTCATTTAAAAAATAAAACTTCACAAAGATTTATTATTATAAAATGTGAAGCAATATTAGAGAAGTGACCAACGACAATCATTTTGTTAAAGTGGCTGTCGTAGGCACAAGCCCTCCACGACTTTCTCTTGAAACAATCTGTCATCGAGGTTATGGCTTTACTGACTGCAGTGTGGAAGTCTTCTGGGCTCGTGTTGTTGGAATTTGCCAAATAACCTTGGTACAACCTGGAGAAGGAAACCCGCACATGTAAAGTGAGCAATAATCGATGCAAATTTAAATGTTAATTTCAAATCAATTTAGTATTTCATTTATATTTAAGGTATGATGATACAACATGTAATAAACAACATGTTTTTGTGAAACAACATGTTTTAAGCAGTGAGGTTTTCTTGTAATATTTTTTCTTGTCTTCAAAACAAACCTCTGTGTTGGATTTCTCAGAACGATGATGATTCTAACTTCTGGAGTGAGTCTTTTTATCAGGTCAGGTACAGTCAATTGCGGTTCATCTCTTCCTTTGTTCTCAGGGATGACGTTCCAGTTCTCGAAGTTCCACAAATACGAACTAGTACCATCGCCTGTTTGGAAATTTCTGGTTTTTAGGAAAGCTCCTTGTTGACTCTTTCCTTTAAGTTACTTTTGTGTTTAGCATTTGAAAATGAAAAGATTATTTTTTTAAAGTAATTTATTAAAATATGGTTTACTCGAGGTTAAAATTGAGAGTAAGAATTTAATAGTTAGTCATTTAATAATGTCACACAAAGTTCATAATAGGTTATTGAAATATTAATGAATTAATATATAATTTATAATATTAATTTTAATGTGTAATTTTTATTATGATATTTATTAATAAAACAAAAAGTCTAAAATATAATTAATGTTACATAAACGAGAAAATCGTAATAATAGACTCCACAACGCTTGATTCATTGGATTCGAAAGTTACCGGTAAGAATTGTTCTGAATTTGGTCACATCACCAGTCTCCTTGTCCTTGAAGATGGTGGCATTGACACGAATCTTCTCAGATGAACTGTCAAACAGGTCGACGTAATCCTTGAAGGAAGCCTTGAGTGCTTTTTTTGTAAATTGCAATATTTATTCTTAATTGTTATCAATGATGTAATTGTAATATTTATTCTTAATTATTATCAATGATGTAATTGTAATATTTATTTTTAATTATTATCAAGGATGTAATTAGCCATGGAGTAGCCATGATTTTAAAATCAGTCTAAATAAGTTTAGTCAATTTTTTTTTTAATGTGTACATTAAACAGTTAACACATATTAACAATAAATATCATTTACAATAATAAAATAAAGTACCGGTAAATTAACGGTAAATATTTAATTTCATACTAAGGACACATAAGAAATTCAAAGACACAAGTAAATTAGTTATCGAAATGGGTAATAAATGTCGATGTCAAAAGTTTTCCTAATTCATTGGAGCTGTATTATAATCAATAACTTATTTATGATTTATTATTAATGTGTTTAAATTATGCCGATTTAGAAGAATTGTATAGTAATAATTATTATCACATTATTAGTAATATTAAAGATTGTTGTACCTGCCTATTCAATTCAAATCAACCTCAACATACCTGGTCCCCTTTCGTTCCAAAATTCCGGTTCTTCAATTTCAGGATTTTTAACAAATGGATGAAATCCTAGGATGGTATGGAGTCTGATGAAGTTGGTCGGAGGAACCTCCATGATGTAAAATCCAGGCATGCACCTGGTTCTCCATTTGTTCGTCATGTGTTGTCTTTTGGCGAAGGTCCTTCTCATGTCTTGGAAATCTTTGTTCAGAGCTTCACTGTGTTTATCCAGGTTGAGGTATGAATTGTTCTTGTAGGGCTGTTTTGGTATCATTTCCGCCCAACACGGGTTCTTGTAATCAAGGAGAACTTCCAATTTTTCCTGAAATTTCAAGTAATTGTAAACTATGATGATGACTTTATTAACATCCACGTCATAACGAGGTCGTTAGTATGGAATAATGGATAAAAAACAACAACTTCTTAAACCACAGTCATTACAGGAGCAACAAGAACAGCTAACCTGAGGTGGATTTGTGAAGATGTTTGTCCTACTGAGTTCGATGGAGTAATCTTTTATTATCGGAGATTCTCCCATTTCTCCGGGCTTCAGAACCGATTTTAGACCTTCGTCGATGTCCGCTTGGTACTTTGCATTGTAATCCAAATAAATCACTTTGCTGTTGTCATCATCATAATAATCTGGATTCGACCGTGGAATCTGGATCGAGGAATTTATTTCAGTTGCGATGAATTTTCAGCAATTAAACTGAAATGCGGATAATTACAACTTTCTACACCCAATTTCAAACCTTCAAAATTACCTTTGCAATATCTATCTGGAATAAGTCTTCATTGTCGCGATTAAAAGATGAATGGTGTCTCCATCTATCGCTAATGTGAACTTCGTCTCTCAGCAACATCACGTTCCCAAAAACTGGAAGAGAAATTCCATCGGGATTATTTGTTAGGTATTCGTAAAATATGAAAATATGACGCCATTTACTTCTCACCTGCCACGCACAAAGTCATGCCGATTGTGATGAAACAGATCCAAGCTCTCCTGTAACTGTTGATGCATCTTTGAATTTTTATTCCAACCCTTGGAAATTTATCTCCTGCCATATTTCCCGCTAATGTTCTTGAAAATACAAATTTCGCGTTGATAAATCTCAGACAGACGTGGCAATACAGGTTTCCTTGAGACCAAGTCGAGTAGAACAGGCATGATTTCTGAAAGCCTAAGAAAAGATATTCAACGATGCATGTCTTCTTTAGAACTGGGGAGGTCTATCAAATGAATTCGTGAGTTATTAGGACAAATCTTTTTTTAGATTTTCAAAGCCCGATTTGGTGAAGTAATAGTCGTCTCATTTAATGTGTATTAAAGCCCCTTCCATATATGATGTTCTTTGTAATGGCCCCTATTCGTTTGCACTGATGAGGCCTGATTATACTATTACACCCGAAAATATCTTTCTTAAAAGTAACGATAGTATTCGACAAAGGCCACGTCACAATTCTGGCTAAAAAAAAACATTTAAAGCATAGATAATTACAAAGAAATAGTTCATGTCTGAAATGAGTCATATTCATGAGGACAATACAAAAGTTAAATATTCTTAATAGTTGATAATCAGCAAATAAATGAATTAAATGAATGAGGACCGTTCCTGTGAATCATGTAGGTAAAATATTTGACATTTCTGCGCTGTTCACGTCAAATTCTTTCAATTCACCGATGACCCCTGCACACTTGAGAACACACAATCCTGGCATTTCAAGACATTCCTAGCACATGCCGACCTAGTGCTACTTTACAACATCTTGAATCACTTTCCATCATCTCTAAGTTCCAGCAATTAAATAAAACTTGCTAATAAATGCTCGTGCAGAGTGCTGTTCGTGAGAAGCGTGATTTCTATTAAGTTTTAAAATATTGGTGCTGTTAATATTTTTTACGATTTAGTAATAAAATGAATGCATCACAATATACATATTATCAACCCATCACAACTTTATCACTCGTATGAATAATTATGAGATTTAAAAATAATCATTTTTGGAGTTTTAAATTGAATAAGTTTTTATTTCTGCGTTGGACTTGTTTTGGTTCGAATCATTTGATAAGGAACACATTCAACGTTCGACTTGCACGTAACTTCAGATAATTTCAGATAATCGTCTGTCTAGGAGAATCAGATAACGCCAACCTAAATGAAGCAGAAATAAACTTAACAATTAAGTTATTGTTAAATAAACTTTAACGATCGATTAATTCCCTTGCTTTAAACCTTAGCTCTTTCAATGAGAAATTTCTCATTATCTTAATTACAGACCAAAATAATAAGATAAAAATAACTTGCTTTAGCGTGCAATTGTTTGTATTTTAAAATAAAATGTCATTTTAATAAACAGAATCACAATAAACTGAATGTCGATGCTACACGAAATCTATCGAACTTTTCGATAATTGCCACGAAAATGACTCATCGGTCTTTTAAAAGACTTTCGTTGTTTAAAAGTAATTTCAAAAAGTTTGGAGCTGAAAGTTCGATGATTAAAGCTGAATTCCTTATCGTTCGCTGTTGTGGGTGCCTGGATTCAAAAACAATTGCTTTTCCAACAAACCCTCTCCTCGTCGATGAGATTTTAAAAGGTGAAATTGAAAAAAAAAGATAAACTAAAATAAAATTTGAAACAAAACTTTTGCATCTGAGAAAACGTTCAAACAAAGTTCGTGAAATTTGCGGAGTATTCGCGGAAGCTTGAAAGCGATACGACGTTTGAAAAACAAATGCCATTTTTATGACGAGCATTGCCTTGAAGAGAGAACAGTTGATGATGACGATGACGACCAAGCTAATTGACGACCGGTCAACAAAAGCAGTCAGTGGCTTTGAACATCGGGCGTGAAGAGATTCGCTAAGACTCTTGAAATGACAAACTCCCGCTATCCAGACTGCTTGCTCTTCGAAACCTTCAGAAGATTTCGCCAACTTTTTCTCAACTTGCTTCCCCTAGACACGTCACCGTTGGAGAACTGATTGAAGGGTATGCTGGCTGAGCAGGTGTCCACCATAGAGGAACGTTCGATGGTGGATCTGGCCGAGGAAAATACGTGCCTTTTCGAATTACTTACGGACATTGAACGAGGACAGTCATCCGTCTTGACGTCACTGTCCGAGTAGGGGTTGCTGGTTCTGAAGGTGGGTGTAGAAATCAGGGGAGTGTTGGTCCCGCTCTGAGAACTTCTTTTGGAACTTTTCAGGATCAGTTGCAAATCGTCAGACAGACTCGCACTCGAGTGGAGAGGTGAAGCAACTTCAGCAAACTTCCTTTGTGGATCGCTGAAATAAAGGTTGCACTGACCTTTGACCTTATTTTCCAGCATGCAAAACGTTGGCCTAGCGGAGGCTCGATATCTCCAGCACTGTTGCATAATTGAAAACATGAAAGTTTCGCATTCAGCTGGCTTTCCAAGTCTTCCTTTCTCGACGATGTGAAGGGCAGTTTCCTGCTCGCTCAAATGGCCGTAAGGGAGTTGGCCTTGACTAAATAACTCCCAGAATACCACCGCCAAGGACCACACGTCAGACTTTGTGCTGTAATGACAGTCTCTGAGCACTTCGGGCGGCGACCATCTGATGGGAATCTCTTCGCTGCTGCAAGCCATGTAGCCATCATCATCCACTCTTGTTGCGCGCTCGAAGTTGAAAAGTTTGACGACGTAGTTTGCAGACAGAAGGAAATTGCTTGCTGAGAGATTACGATGAAGAATGAAATGTTGCCTTTCGAGATGCACCATGGCAGAAACCATCTGAACGCACATGTCAAAGTAAATGTCACTCTTGTCAGAAAGGAATCCATTAATCATGGAGTCCTTCAGCGTGCCCATCCCGAAGTTTTCAGTGAGGATAAAAAATGGTCGACTTCCAAAGCAAACTCCGACGAGTTTGATGATGTGTTCGTGAGAGGTGTTCATCAAAATGAGGGCTTCGTTCAAGAAATCATCGTCCTCTTCGAGTAGCGAATCACTTTGCAACGCTTTCACGAAGACTTGCTGTTGACCGTAACTACCCAGACACGTGAGACCAAACCTTCCCTCGCTAATTATTTTCCCGTAAAGTCTGATGGATTTTCTCAACAACTCGTAATTTGCAGGATAATGGTGACCCGGTATAATTGGCATCCTCGATTCTTTCAGAGGTCTCCTCAGGCGAGCTATTAAACAGCTCCTGTTTCTGCGGAAATACTGGACCAAGTCGGACAGCGTTAGGAAGCTCCTATCGTGTCCTTCGATCATTACGTCGCCGCAATAATTCTCTGCTATTGGATAATGGACGACTTCTCCTAATTCTCCTGTAAGACTGAGATAATAAAAACATTTCGTCGGCATGTCGTCGCTAAAATCTGCTGACTGGTAAACGAGAAAACATCCATTTTGTTTTTCCTGCCTCAAGAAAAGCGTGGCCTCCTTGGTGGTAAGGGGAACTGGGTAGAACCAGGATTCGCCTATCGGATCGCCGTATCTTTTCAAGCGTTCGAAGTTGACGTAATAAGCGCTGCCCTCTCGATCGTAGCAGATTCTCGAACCTTTGAATGCTGCTAATTTGGATTTCTGATTCTCGTCGACGTATTCGTTGTGCGAAGAACATTCGCATTTACAAGCTGGAAAATAGTCGCACATGAGAAGAGTGCCGGCCATCAAAATCTTTTGTTCTGAACCCAAATAACCCAATGTACCACTTCGTCCATCCGGCTCGTCCGAACGCGGATCCAAATAATGACCGGAGTGGTCGTTCATAAGGTCGATGTCTTCGTAGTACGACGGTTCAGTTATCCCTGCCTGCTTACTGCCTTGCTCCGGGCACTGGTTTTCAGCGGTCTCTGGTATCAAGGTGTCCAAATCTTCGGTGGCATCCGTGCCGCAAAAAGGAGAGTCGTGCAGGCTGTGAGAGACGACGGAATCCACTCCCGAGTCTCTCGTCTTCACGGTCGTGCTCACCCCGGACGACGACCTGCTCACAGAAACATCCGAGCAACCGGGTTGGTCCAGTAGTTCGTCTGAAGCGGTATTAACGACGTTCGTCGATTCTTCAACTGGAACGAGATTTTCAATCTTTGCTTCCTCGATCACCCCCTCTGCTTGCATCACTTGATTGATTGATTGAGGCCTAGTGGCTTCGTCGTTGTGTTCGTTTTGTGAGTAAATGTTCTGACTTTCGATGAACGTTTCTCTCTCTTTGTCTTCATTCGCTGCATTCTGATCGATGGCTTCGTAAGGACCTTCAGTCGTGCTGACGTCTTCAGGTTCGATGAAGTAACTGAGTGAAATGTTGTCGTCATCCATGCCGTCGTCTGCCTCGTAGTTAGAGAATGCCTTGGGATAACTAGATATTCGAACCATGTTCAGAGGCTCCAAGTCCCTGAAGGCAGGGTTGAGAGCGGGAAGAATTGGCGGAGGTTTTAGGTTTGTTTCGAATCGTTGTCTCGCTGGGATTGGCGGTGGGATGGTGAACGTTGAGTGGCTGTTGGAGCAACTCGACACGTCTGCTTCTATTTTTAACAGGGTTTCCTCCGTCAGTCTGTCTTGCAGTTTCATTCGAGGTATTGGAGAAAGAGAATCTGGTTTCGGTGGCAGAGGTGGGGGCGTCTGAACGTTTTGAATTTTTAACATTTCCTCGTTGTTCGATAAATCGGTCCTATAAGACAGTCTCAGTGTGGACGCGTTGAAAGTATCAACGTTTCTGGCCAGGTTTGCCGTGGAAAAGTTGTAGTTGCTCCTTTCGTCTGCCACAAATGCTTGCGTACATCTGACTGGTTTTTTGACAAGATCTGGAATATCAACCGTTTTGATCGTCTTGAAGAGGAGATCTCTAGTCAGGACAGCCATGAAGGGATCGTTATCATCCGAAGAGTCCCTGACCTTTCGTCTCTTATCGTGCTTTATCCATGGCTTGTCGTGTGCCTTGCCACGAGAAGCAACCACCTGGCAGGTCACATAACCGTTACACGCGGCAGCTTCAGAATCCAGGAGACCTCTTGGCAAATGATCGTCGAAAAGCCGATTGTTGATCTGATATTTATGACGTTTCAGAAGATCTCTTACGGAATGACCTGTCATGGTGGCTCTCTCGCCGCAGAGCACTTCATCGTCCAACAACTCTTCTTCTTCTTCCTCAATTTCCAGAGTTCTCAGGGCTTGCTCGAGTACGCCGTGGACCCCCCTGTTGTGCTCCCTCAAAACGTCCATGAACTGCTCGAAGGATCGACGATCGGTTTGTTCGAGATTGTCGAGGAAATGAGTCAAACGTTCGACCTTTCGATCTGCTTCCTGACTCTCAGCTTTGAAGACGACTGGAAGTCTAGACAGAAATGACTGACTGCAGAAAATCTCAGGATTGAGTGACTTCAACAATAGATCCCTGCACTGCGAAATAACTCGTGAATGTGGAGGCTTGAAACACTTTTCTTCCAATGGTCTATTCTTTCCTGGGGATTTCATGTCTGGAACAAATGAAAACTAAGATAAACAAAATCGTTAAAATTAAAACGAATAAACCCACTTTGAAAACCAAAGCCCAAGGTTCCAAAGAACAAAGAACTCGTTAACAAAGAAAGCGAACAACATGGAATCCATTGAGTATCGATAATGTGATTTCAATTAAAAACATTCGTTAATTGATGACAAACTCCAACGTTAGCATTGTTGTCGATGACAAGGAAAAACTTTCAGCCGAGGAAAAGCACTTTTCAGCGATGACGATCAGTTGACGATGCGCGAGCTAGACTGAAGAGCCACAAATATAATTGCAATAATTGCACAACAAAGCCATTTCTGCATCAACATTGCAAGACACATTGCATAGTGCTTGCGTAGAGAGAAGTTTCGGAGATCGTTCGAGCAACGTGCTGTCGACTCAACAAGCGATAGAACACCTTGAATCAATAAAAAATGAAATCGAAAAATATGTTTCGTAAAAACAGGATGTGAATGACGATATGTTGTAATATGTTGTAAATGAGGATGTGAATGATGGTATGTTGTAAGTGAGGATGTGAATGATGTTATGTTGTAAGCGAGGATGACCAGGTTAGGAATGCTGGAAGTTATTAGCTCAAAAGTTAATCATAAGTTTCAAGTGGTGGCTCCAAAGTGATGCAGCGGCATCGTGACAGTCACATCAAAGCGAGAGAGAGAGTGACTGACTGACTGACTGACTACTGAGTGGGTGTGTGAGTGAGTGAATGAGTGAGTGAGTGAGTGAGTGAGTGAGTGAGTGAGTGAGTGAGGGAGTGAGTGAGTGAGTGAGTGAGTGAGTGAGTGAGTGAGTGAGTGAGTGAGAGTGAGTGAGTGAGTGAGTGAGTGAGTGAGTGAGTGAGTGAGTGAGTGAGTGAGTGAGTGAGTGAGTGAGGTGAGTGAGTGAGTGAGTGAGTAGGCGAGTGAGTGACGTTGCTGGTAACAATCAGTTGCTTCACGCGATTAAAACCCTCCAGTAATCGAGTATACGTTTGAACAAGACATTAATATTTTATCATCGTCGTCATCATCCTCATCATTATTGTTATTATTATTATTATTATTATTATTATTATTATTATTATTATTATTATTATTTTATTATTATTATTATTATCATTATCATTATCATTATCATTATCATTATCATTATCATTATCATTATCATTATTATCATTATCATTATCATTATTATTATTATTATTATTATTATTATTATTAGAGACACTAATTTGTGACTTAATAAAAATAAGAAATTACGATGCTTTTTCAAGAGCACCTGTTTCTTAGACGCCTCTTAGAAAAAGGAAGAATTATTTTTCCATTACACGTCGAACCTTATAAAACGATATCTGATGTAAACAACAAGCTTTTATTGAACCTGTTCTAGGAAGCTGTTCAAATAAAAACGATTCGCTGTCACCAATGCATTTAAACCACATTGCAAATCTTTTAAAACTTTTCTATTTAATGCATTTAAACGTTTCAATCCGTCACTTTATATAATACATCACATAAACATGTCAAAGTCAAATTTTAAATTAAATTAGATTTTAAATGTTATATATATATATATATAAGCATATATAAGCAAAATAAAGTTTTTATTGCAATTAAATTCCAACAAACGAACGAACCCCACACGTCGTCATTTCAACTCGAAGGATGTCACGATAATCCTCAACATGACGTTCGTAAAAGTCACTCAAGATGGCACTCAAGGTGCAAGCAAATATTAGCCAACCAATTTCATTGCAAGAAATTGAATATTAATGAGTTACCTGGAGTCGAATCATGACTGAAAAATGCGGACACGTCTGTCTATTGGCTTCCAATGAATAATGAAAATGATGATGTCGTTTGAATAAATAAATTAATTAACTATTTATACAACTGACTGATACCTAACCAAGTCGTACAGCTCAAATTGAATGTCGGTGTAAGTTATGCAAGTTAACCAAGTCCTCATAATCCTTACAGGGTCAAGGTGCTGTTGGCACCCGCTACGCTGCCAAACAAAGGACTTCGGCTCCTCAAAGCTCTGCGTGAATTCTGACTTGACCTTACTTAGAAGGGCAATCGGATTCAAGGTTATACAGTTTGTGGTTGCAAGATATTCAATTCTCTTTATTGTTAATATGTTAAAGAATAAGTAAAAGCCATTTAACAAATGAAATCCACAAATGCCGCCTTCAATGCGATAATAATATGCACCGACAAGAAATGTAGGACGATAATAATACATTCTATTTATAATCGATCCAAGCTCATCATTGGCCGAAGAAAAGACATAGTTCTTATTTATAATATCTTTATTTGTAATACTTCATATTTATAATACTTTTTGTTTATAATTCTTATTTACAATACTTTTATTTACAATACATCTTATTTATAATACATCTTGTTTATAACACTTCTTATTTATAATACCTTTATTAAAGGTGCTTTATATTTGTAAAATTTCTTCTCATGGTTTGTGAGGTAGGTTTATGTTGCTGAAACCCACGCATTTTGAGAGATTAAAAAAGTAGGATTGCTTTCTGTATGATGTTTGCAATTGTATAAGTAAGAAGTCATTTTATCATCTAATTATGATGAAATCGTTTTTGTAACCATAACAACTCTAATAATTAAGTCATTTAAAAAGTATATTAAATAATAATAATAATAATAATAATAATAATAATAATATAATAATAATAATAATAATAATAATAATAATAATAATAATAATAATAATAATAATAAAATAAATGATATTAATAATAATAATATTAACTTCATTATTGCTAATGATAATATAGGAAGAATAACAATGAAATGCCAGTTGCTGAAAAACAAGTAGAACATCTTTTGAAACCTGACGACTGCTCGTCTCCGAAGGAGATGAAAAATAAACAAATAACCTAATTGCAGCACTCCACGTGTACGAGCAATTGAATAAATTATTTTCAAAAGCGGCAAATTCTACCTCGATATTGACTCTTGGTATTTCCTCGTTCTGCCACGAAAACATTGAGGAATGAAATCGCAAACTTTCCAATAATCCGACGTTCAAATATTTTACCATTTGCAACGTACGAGTCACGTATTAGTAAGCCCGCCCATTCACGCTATTATCACCTTGCTAGCTCGGCAGGTAGGAATTACCAAAAATAAAATTTCCTTTCGCTGGGCTACAATCGGTGCATTAATATTGATTAGATGCTTAATATTCATGGCAACATTTATTTTTGAACCAAACAATCTCGATAGATATGATTAATATGTATGAGTGTATGAGGATTGGTTTTAAATCTAGACACATTCATTGACATTCTATTTCTCGACAAAATCTTTTGTCTCTCGAGACAAAGGATTTAATCGGATGCCGTCCAATTGTTACCTACTCATCTCCACAACCTGATTGAATAAGCAACAGTCATTACACACAAGCATTTGCAGGCCTTTGTTTTAACATTTATTATTATTGTTATTGTTTATATTTTTGTTGTTGTTGTGCTTATTGTTGATTCTCTTAAGTTATGCAATTAATTTGATTACGTTACGTAGGCAAGACATGAAAGGTGCGTTATTACCTCGATTTGCACGTCAAAGAAAGCTTCTCAGAAGTGATGGAATCGAGAGAGAGAGTGTGATATGTATATATATATATAGAGAGAGAGAGAGAATTAGAGAGGATGAAGAATCCTTCAAATGTTCTCTCCTTTTGGGAATGAGTTCAACGAGCCATTATCCAACAAGCATTCACTTTAAATTGCATCAGCATTCAAAGACAATTTATCAGGAATGCTGAAGCATCAGAGGTCTTTGTTACTTTTGGAGGTCACACGTTTCAACTCACAAATCATTTTTACGAGACTCGCTCAAATGTTCTGCTCCTGAGATTCGATACGAGCAGAAAATGATGTGTCGCTGATGAATATAACTGGATTAATATAATTTATGCAGATACGTACGTATACTGTTCGCTTAGCTGTCCAGTTGCCAATGTAGTTCTCATGTGTAATATGTTACCATTTGAGTAACCCAATATTCATAAGCGGGTGTTAATTTTTTGCAATGACATATGCTGGCTAGACTGACGATCTCACCAATCGTCTACGATGGAAAGCTTTAAAATTTTGGCGAATTAATGTTGGATGACAACATTGTTACACAAGATGAAGTTAGTTAATCTGTAATGGAATTAACTGGCGAAGAGATTGTTGCTATTGTTTAAGTGCTTGTGTTATTTGTTGATCCAATTGAAATCATCTCGAGTTTGAAACTTCACCGTGAAGTAACTTTGAGACAGACGTCTTCAAACAAAAAAAGCTTTTATCCCACTACAACACCATCTATTCATCTATTTATTCACCCAATCAATCAATCAATCAATTTCAGTCAGGCAATCAGACAGTCATTAAGAATGTTTATGTCGCTTTTGCGCCTTCGAATGGCAACACATAAAGATTTCGACATTTGTCTCCAAAGTTATTTTGACAACAAAGAACAATTGGCAGGGCAAGGCGCATAATTTATACGAATAACTTGAGGGCCTCGAGCATTCATATAGCGCTGAATTCTCCGTACGCCCGTGGCTGTGCAAGCTGTGAAAAGAGCTCGCACACTCCGACATCGTCGGATAGGGGAACGTAACGACATGAAATCTTGAAGTACTTGTCCACTCAAAAGCTAATTTGTTGAAACCTTTGTTTAATAATTTAAAATTAAATAAATAAATATGTATATAAATAAATAAATATAAATAAATAATATAAATATATATATAAATAAATAAATAAATAAACTTCATCAGGAATTTCATCTGAGAAATGAGGAAACGAAGAAACGAATGAAAAGGTCTTGAAAATCACTCGAGAACGATCGAGTTTTCAAGTGTTTTCCTTCAAAGGAAGGAGGCGATCGAAGTGTCAAACAATCATTAAAAAACAAAAAACAAAAAACAAAAAACAAAAATAAAAAATAATAAATAATAAATACTTTACTTAATCGAGGGTAATACCAGAGACAAACGGTTGGATAAATTCAAATGAGCAGTTGCACCTAAAGTTGTTAACGGTGGTTCGAATCTAATTAAGTATTAATGATCATCATAATCTCATTCTCAGTACACAAACCGGTTTGCGCTTGTCGAGTTCTGCGCGTGAATATTTTTAAATCCAACGTGGTTTTGTTATAGCGAATGTCATGTCATGTCATGTCATGTCATGGGGAAAACTGGCAAAATTGTTGCAACTTCCTCGGATTCTGTTTATACAAAAATGTTGAAACATCCGATTATTTAACACAATTGCAATAACCAGACACACGCAGCTCACTCAACCACCAAACAACAACGTGAATAAGCGGTCAAACCTTTGAAGTGGGAGTTCATTAAAAACGAAAGAGTGCGTGACCCTGCAGGGCTTCCTTTATGGATGACAGATGTGCCACCTGGTCGCGTATCCAGTGGTTCGCGAGGTATCTCAACGTCGTAGAAGTACGAGTAAATCCAGTTCAAAAAGACAACTCAATCTTCGACCAAAATCTGCCCCCAGAGTTTCACATTTCAGTCTCGATATTTCCACGTTCCTACGAAAGGCTGATCTTCATGTCTCGATTGTTATTGTTGTTCACAGGCGAGCAACTACGCGCACACGAGGAAAACGAGACGAAAAAAATCTTCTTTTTATAAACGCCCGCCAAAGGGTGCAAACAGGTATCAGAGGTTTTCTGATTAGTTTTTTTTTAAGAGGATTTCCTGTAATCGTGTTAAGATAAACGAGCAACGGTACAAGTACAAATAGGACAAGATAAGACGAAGCGGATTATGGCTGTTTACAAAACGTTGTTCATCGCAAGTTCATTGCAAAAACGAGTGCAACTAACTAACCTCCTCTCGATGCGTTTAAGTAGTTGCGATTGTCGAGTTGGAGCAGCGTCCATTCGATTGTTGTTGTTGTTGTTGTTTGCGGTTTTTGTTCGTTGCAGTGGTCGCTGGTAAAATGCTTACTATCGTTAGCCTGTCATTAAACGTTGTTTCAATTTCTTTGTCACTCAAGCAGGCATTTCAAAATTATTCTCAGATACAATGTTTAGTCATCCTAATTTCTTAAAAGCATACAATTATATCTCTTTTTAACTTTTTAACCGTTGATTTAAAAAAAATGTTAGTATTTATGAGAATTCCACAATCCTTTGTTCTTTTAAATCGATGATTTCATTTGAGAATCTTACGAACACACGTTAAAAATGGCTGAACAGGAGAGGGATCAGCAGTTTCATAGAAAATGATAACAGAAGATGAATGTTCTCTTGAGCTTCACTTGTGTTTGGTTTGCTTGCACTCACTTCTTTCCAGTTCTAGAACCGATCACTGACTGCCAAATATTCGGCCACACCTGTTCGTCACGTGATTTGAAGGGAATGCTTCAGAGACATAACTCTTGCGAAATTGAAATATTTGATATCATTTCTCTGTGAAAATCAAACTCATCACAATAAAATTATTGAAAACATTATTTCATTAAACGTTTGAGAATCGAATGTTCCAATTTGTCTACTGATTTTAAATTGGATGCTTTTTTTAAATTATTTGTTTTATCCTAATGTTCCGCCACAAGGTTGTCTCATCGTAAAGGAATATCATCAAAACTCTCCTGGAGTGAGAAGAATATAAAAACTTGATCGAGAAGTTTGTAGATTTCTCGAAAAATTCGTTTTCAAAAAAATCACCTGCCATCTATGGGAGTAAGGGTAATTTTGTTTTTGAGAAGATTCTGAGTACTTAAGGATTAATTAAAGATTAATATTTTGTGTTCCAAACTGTTCTATTCTTGACACAAGTGGTGCACAGGGGAGATGTATGAAGGGCCTTTTTATGACTGGTAACCGAGAGATAAATTGTTTTGGAATCGATAGTTGTCTTTTATCGACATGGCATGCACATTTGCATTTCATGACGTCAGTTACTTGTACAGTTATAAACTGCATTTTATGTTAATGTTTTAATTTAACATATTTTCACCGCTGGGCGTAACATTCTTCTTATCCACGAAATAATTTTTATTATAAGGTTAATACAAACTGATTATTGAAATAAGGCTCTGCATAAAGCAATAAACATTAATAAAATATGATTTCATTATCAATTTATATAATACAAGTGCAGTTTATTGAAGTTATTACAGATTGGTTCTGGAAAGAGGTTTAGTGACGTTGAAAATAGACCAATAAGTTGTACAAAATGATCCTGAAACTTGTCCTGAATTCATTAAAAATAGAGTTCAGTAATTTTTAGGAAAGAAGATAAGACGCTTCTTCGATGTAAACAACAATTGAAAGATTTGATTATAATGTTTCTGGATAATCTTAATTATATTCTGAATATTTCCAAGTTTTTACGTAAACTTCAGACTAAATATTCGTGGGAGTTCAAAAAATTTAATAAAACCATAAATTTAATGCACTCCAGCTTATTGTGGTAAATAAGCCAACGTAACTCCTGTGAATAAGAAATAATCATCAAAAACGTAACTGGGCCATATTTATGAAACATTTTCATACTCCTGTTAACGTACATGATCAGATTTAAACTCAAGTTTTAATACAATTACATAAGCAACGAATGTTCAAACTTGACAAATTAAATTTAAGGCTTATGAACATGATATTTATAATTAAATTTCTCTGGTGCATCTCAGTTTCATTATAATAAATGAAGCAGATGAAATAACAGAAGAGAATCAACACAGAATGAGGGCAGCACTGGAGAGTGCGGGAAATTAAGTGGGAGGGAGTTATTGCATTGTTACGAGAACCACCTCTAGGATGGAAATATTAATATGCACAAGATGATGGAAAGAGCCGGTCACTATGTTCGGTTATAAAAACAAATTGGTATCGATTCGAGAAGATAATCACACAAAAAGTCAACTGTAAACCTTCATAAATCACCGCTGTAACCATTCAAACAAACACGTACATGCACATACGCACAAGAGGATGAGAAGCATTATGAGAAACAGATTGGAGAAAGGCTTTGTCTCCAACCACGCGCATGTGAATAGGCGTTCCGTAAGAACTTGTGTCCTGTAGCTGATGCCGCATGGTAACCTCATTTGAACTGCAGCTGGCTGTGAAGAGCTGAAGATTTCATAAGCTGACCTTTTTTTGTGATTTGGGTCATTTTGGGAGTGTTCTTATTAAATCTCTCAACCATGTTGAAGAGAAGTAATCGCATCGAGCTGCTTGTGGTCATAATTTTTCTTGGAGGACTCTGCAATCCGGCTAATTCTCTGACCAGGGATGAATTGTTTCCGTTCGGCACCGAACATCAAGACGAACATTTGGAAGTTGGTGATGATCTCAGCTCTCCCAGAATTGATCTCAAGTCTCCCTTCACGTTTTATGGCAACCAGATTGCCTACCTCTATGTGAGGAGTTTGATATCATAATAAATTATATTTATTGAAACTGACATGCGACATGTTGCGGATTTAATCAGAATATTGAATTTCTTTCAGGTTAACTTGAACGGAATAGTAACTCTGGACAGGGAATTTTCACAATATAGGAACGACTTTGTGTTTCCATTTCCGCTGCAGCACATATCGCCTTTCTATGCCGACGTCGATACCTCAACTTCTGGCAATGTTTATTTCAGGTATTACGGAATCGCCATTTAATTATTTAATTACAAAATGACAATAAATCTCATCTCCAGGGAAACGAGCGAACAATGGCTGCTGTCAAAAGTTTCATCAGCAGTTGAAGAATCATTTCCAGGCAGCGTCCCATTTTATCCTTCGACGGTGTTTATTGCCACTTGGGATAGCGTCGGTCATTACGAAGCACGCTCGGATCAGGTATCAAGGTTTTGTTAGATTGATTTATATTCGATTTATAGCTTAAAAGTCGATCGGAGTCATTTGTATGTCATGACATTGACGATAGTAATTATGTTCAGTTTACGCATGCGTTTACGCGTTTTGTTGAATGCATTCGCAGACGAACACCTTCCAACTTGTCATCGCATCAGACGGAAGACATTCTTTCGTGTTGTTTTTGTATCCCGAGAATGGTTTAACGTGGTCTGTTGGAGATGATAAATACGGATCTGATAAAGTCCACGCACAAGTTGGTTTCGATAATGCCGACGGGAGCAACTACTACGTACTTCCTTTGTCTGGATCTGCCGATGTGATGCATTTATCCAGGTGAGGGGCAATACTTCATTTGTTATGCCATACCTTGTTTATTGTACATTTATGTATTTATTACTTTTGTTTCATATAAATTTAATCTCTTCATTTTCAATTATTTTAATTTCAATTAAAGGTCAGGCAACACAAAAAGTGGCAAAAGTGGACTTTGGATATTTAAACTGTCGGACTATTCCGTTGAAAGCCCCGATTACTCTTCGGAGCTAAGACCTCGTGAGACTTTCATTACCTGAAATTTTACTAATAACATCATAAAATTTCCTGTAAACCCTCATTTTTCATGTTTTACTTATTTTTAATATTTCATTTTTTAGCAATGAGCCTTTCAAAGATTTTATTTAGTCTAGGTATAGTAACATCACATAAACTTGGAGGTGTTTTTAACCAAATCAAGACTCAAAGAAAATAAAGAAAATGATTATTGTATTGATTTGATTTGCAATTATTATTGTATTGATTTAAGCTGTTCATCCAAAACTGTAAGTAGTTCTATTAAATAAATCGACTAAATGTTCCTTCAGTCTCGGCAACGACACCGAGCCCTCCGCAGCAAAGTTTCTGCTTAGAAGCGGGTATCGGTGCTTGCCACAAGGCAGCCTCGTGCCACGACTACAGAACTGGTTTCTGCTGCCAATGCAAATCTTCCTTCATTGGAAATGGTGTGGACTGCATCTCGAGCAGTACGTTGATCAAATTCCTTCTTGATTGGAGACATTTCAACTTAACGAGATATTTTGTGTTTCCAACTGTTCTATTCTTCCGTTTTATTATCAAGTTTGCTATTGTATCTTGTTACTTTGTAATATATTATGCTGTTAATTTGTCAGATTATATTCTCATTTTATTTATTATGGGCTTTTTATATTTCTATTTAAATCCCATGCCGGAGCATTTATTATTATTATTAGTAGCCATTGATGTTGGAAACAATCATTCATTATAGAATTTAGGTAAACTGCATTGGTTTAAGTTTAATTTATTTGACTAAAAATTAATTTTCTCATATATATTTTATTTAAATTTTATTCAAAATTATGCCATTTTCATCAATTACCTTGTCGTGTCAATCTATCTAACCATTCACAGTAATGCATTAAGGAGAATGTATTGGAGATTATTTGTGGCTTTTAAATTGAATTTATTTCATCATAATGATAATAGTAATAATAATAATAATAGTGATAATGATAATGATGATATTTCAAAGAAGCAATGTTAATGTCCTTGCAGCAAAAACATTGAGAGTCAAAGGAACGTTGAAAGGAGTTGTGAACGGTCAGCAGTTATCCATGGAGCTTCATTCGATTTTTGTGCTTTTCGAGGGGAGGAGTACGACCCTGGTCAACGGCGTGATGAGTCAAACGGCCAAAGTCTTGCTGAAACTTCCGGCCATCACCACCGTTTTCGGATTCGTTTTCGCGCACACCGCGAGTCCGGACGCCGTGAACGGATTTTCTCTGATGGGTTCGATCGTCGATTGCTTGGGCTTTTAATGGATGAATCCGATAAATCGATCGCTCCTTTCGTTCAGGTGGCTCTTTTAACAGGACTGCCGAAGTTCTTTTCTCGGGCTCAAGAAATGTTTTGACCATTAGTCAGCATTTTACCTCTACAAACGGTCACTTCCACGTCGAGACGTTCGTCGAAGGAAACGTTCCTCCGCTCGACAGAACCGACAAAGTAGAAGTTCACATACCCAACCACGAGTTCAAGAGAGTTGCTCCAGGTGTGATTCCCAGTGCACTGTTCGGTGTCGCACGAGTTTGAACTAAAGTAGATATTTAATTATGAATAGAGTTAACTGTGAATTAAAATCGGTGGGTTACTTGTCTGTTTATGTCACCAGCAGATAATCACTTTATTTCTCAGGCCGGATAAAGAGTCGCTTCCAGTACCAGCTGATTCAAAGCGGCCAAGTTCATGCGGCCACTGTGGACGACTCCATCGACTTCCACGAGTGTCGTGCGAATCCTCTCGACCATCTCGAAAATCTTCAACTGACTTTCACGAAAAGCTTCGCCAATTACAAGGGAAACAACATTGCTTACATGCAGTCCGCAAGCATAGGAGTTCAAAGTTGGTCTTGACATTTCGTGGCACGACGCACAAAGTTTTTCACTTACTCTACTATGCTTTAAGCTGCAGTCAAAGTCAGACAATTTATCTTTCCCTATTTTCGACTTTCTCTTTGATGTGCGCTGTTGGCACATTTGCATCCAATTAGGCGGGACCTTGTTTTCTCACAGTTTTAAAATTGTTCATCCTCTGCAGAGGTCCCGGAAGATCCTTGCGACAATGCAAACTGCGACTCCAATGCCATGTGCCAGGCCACGGACAACACCTTCCAGTGCACGTGCAGGAGTGGATTCTATGGAAACGGAAACGAATGTTATGGTGGGCCTATCAAGTGTTTTGATTCTCTAGTAATAATTAATAAATTTAATTAATTTAAAATAACTAATTAAAATCCTATTAAGTGCTTTGATTCTGTGGGAAATTAATGCTTTAAATTGATTTAACATTGATTATCCTAGAGACTGATTGGAGTAAATGCCGTAAATGATAAGTGTAAAAAATATTTCTTACATATTATCTATTATTGTTATTATTATTATTATTATTATTATTATTATTATTATTATTATTATTATTATATTATTATTATTAATTTATAGAAAAATGAAGTTAATGATGTCTGGCAAAAAATTTAAAATAATTTTCTCATCAGACGTCGACGAGTGCAGGGAGTTGACACATGAATGTCACTCGAACGCGAGATGCATCAACACATTGGGATCCTACAGCTGCCAGTGCAGGGAGGGTTACCTTGGAGATGGAAGACAGTGTTTGTGCCTTCGTCCTTCTGCCTCGTCTAAGTGGCGAGATAATAATAATAATAATATTAATATTAATATTAATAATAATATCAACAATAATAATAATAATAATAATAATAATAATAATAACAACAGTAATAATAATAATAATATTAATATTAATAAGAATAATTGTTAGCAATTAACATATTTCTTTGATCAACCAAACAGGCCAAGAAGAACCACGGGATCTCCACTCCTGCAAGGAACTGAGAAACTGCGACCAAAATGCAGACTGCGTCTTCAACACCCACGAGATGCGACACATTTGCGTCTGCAGGAGAGGATTCCAAGGTCAGGATGCCAACCAGTTGTATTTGTAAAGGGGTCTAATTTAATTTATTATGATGAATTTGTCAGGAGATTAGCAACAAATTCCAACTCTTTGTTTACATTTTCACTGTGATTCCAGGTGACGGCTACATTTGCGTGTACGACGGATACGTGGACGACAACGACTGCTCGCGCAACCCCAACTTGTGTCATCCTGACGCCACTTGCGGTCTGAGTCCGTACTCGGGCAGGTACGAATGCTCGTGCAGGGAGGGTTTCCATGGAGATGGAAGACATTGCCAGTCTATTGGTACTTTGGTTTGTTTGGGATTTAATTTGGTGTTTGTGTCGTGTTTAACTGATTATTTATTGGGTAGCAATCATCATGTCGGTGATTTTACAATACGTAGAACAAAGTCATGCATTTAGAAATGATTTTGATTTTAATGTCTAATATTTCATAATAAGTTTATATTTTATCAATTCCACCAAATGCTCAGTGAGGTTATTAAGGTCTTTGAATGTCATTATCAGGAATATGGATTCCTTTTTGAATGTTTTATTGAAACATGAAAACAAATGCAAATTAAAACTCAAATGGAAAAGGATCCTGTTAATGTTGCAGCATTTATTATCATTATAATCTAATTTGATTTAATTTTCAATGCAATTTAAAGACTCAACTTCAAAAACTCGTTCAGATTGCGGTCAAGACCCGAGAATCTGTCACGAGAATGCCAGATGCGAGAGAAGATACGAAGCCTTCATTTGTGTCTGCAACCCAGGTTTTGATGGAGATGGGATGCATTCATGCACAAGTGAGAACTTTTGAAGTTCTCTTCTTCCAGGCTGTAGATGATTGATTCATTCATTTTCAACAAACTTGTTCCATCATTTGAACCACATGTTCGTGCACTGAAAGTTGATTGATTGCTAGAAGACAACAAGGCATAATAATGATCATTGTAAATAGTAAATGTGTGAATATGTCGTGGATGAACCGACTCTATCTTTAGTCCTGAACTATATGTTCATGTCATCAAAATGCATTTAATTACTATTTTAAGTTAATTCATTTTACTTCCAAATTAATTTTGTTGAACAAAATTTCTTCCATTCTTTTCCAGTCGCAGTTCCAGGCGAGCACGGAGACGGAGAGTTGATCTTCGCACAAGCGATGTTCATCGGGAAGGCAGGTCTCAGACACTCGAACTCTCAAGGAGCTGGGAAATTAATCAGCTATGACTTAGGTGCTCACATCATTCACACATGTTTTTATGAAAAATTATTGAGAGAGCTTTGACAATTTATTAAGTCGAGACATAAGTTACAAATTAAGTTCACTCGGTGCCAGAAATTTGAAGCCCCCAAGCACATGGTGACAGCTCGGGTTTATTCGGTGGAGTTTTAATGCCTCATCTTCCAGTAGTATTTGGGCTTTAGGGAAGCTGTGTGAACTTTCTCATAAACCCAACTAAGGCTCCGATGATGAAAGGATATCTATAAATAAATTGCTGACTAAAATTTAAGCCAAAAATGAATCATTTCAAGAAGGAAACATAAGTAAATGAGCTTTTGTTGGTTGTGAGAATCCAAAATGTCTCTTGATGTGAGTGCTGTGACATGTGTTTGTTACCTACAGAACACAGGAATTGTTTGCATAATATGTTTATACTTCTGAGATTTTTCAATTCATAATTATTTTGTGACTCCTGACACTTTATTAATGTTCAAAATTTTATTGTGCAATGATTTCTGATGAAGTATGTCATAATTTTAATATTTATTTATTACAAAATAATTGTTTAATATTCATTTAATAGGACAGTTGGTTAATTAATATTGATTTAATAGGACAATTGGCTGTGGCAGTGGACGTAGACTGCTCCACCCACGAGGTTTTCTGGACGGACATTGTGACGAAGACGATCAAAACGTCCAACTTGGATGGTTCCAACTCGAGAGTTTTAGTTTCAAGTGGGTTTTCATGTTATTTTTTTCACTTTATTTATTCATTTTTATTTTTTCATTTCTTCTGTTTCATCTCTTACTTCTAAAGAGTTAATTGTGCAATCAAGCAAATCATCCTCTAGTAATGAAATTTTCGTTTTAGATCTCGGTTCACCAGAGGGCGTAGCAGTCGACTGGATCGCCAGGAATTTGTACTGGACGGACTCTGGATACGATAAAATCCAGGTCTCGAAGCTGGATGGAAGTCACATAAAAACGTTGTTCTCGAAAAACCTGACCAACCCGAGGAGTATCGTTGTCGACCCAATAAGAGGGTGAAGTTCATGCGACTCTTGAATACTTGTTTCGAACATTCATTTTATAACTTCAGTAAACAAATGCAGTTTATTTGTTATTTATATTATTAATAGCTATAAAATGTTGTTCAATCTTAAGTGTTTTTGACTTATTTACAATTTGTTTATGGTTTATTAAGGAATGGATTTAATTTATGCCACTAATAGTTTCATTTAATATTATTATTCAAGTGAGGTTAATTATTTAATATTTATTTAATTGTTAATATTATTTTCATTTGATTTGAAATGATTGTTCTCTAATTGATGAAGAAATATTTTATGAATAACAATATTTTAATTTCTTCATCTTTGTTAATAATTCTTCTACAATTTAACTGATTTTTAATTCATATGCATTTAAACTTAATTTATTAATTTATCTTCCAGTCTTTTGTTTTGGAGCGACTGGAACAGAGCCTTCCCAAAGATTGAGAGGTCGAACCTCGATGGAACTCAGAGGCAGGTCTTGTTTTCCGAGGGTCTCCATCTTCCGAACGGCCTTGCCCTTGATTATGTGTCACAATTCGTCTGCTGGGGAGATGCAGGTTTGTAAGGGTGAATAAGCAATGATTTCATTTGTAAACCAATCATTACATTTGATCAATTAGTACATTTAAGCTGATAAAATGGAGAATGATGGTGATAATATTTACAGTTAATGGTTAAGTGTGTTTGATAACATTAATCTAGGCATAACTCATATTTTTATAAACAATAAGCCTAATGATCTGATCTTTTTTTACATAAGACAGCAGGAGTTACAACAGAATTGATAATGCAATTGAGCAGACATTAAGAAGCACTTAGCAGTGATGATAATTACTGAATTCAATTATAAAAACACTACCTAAGCTATCAATACTGTTGTATCCATACAACTGATGTCAATTTAAAGAACAATAAGATGTTGTA
Organism: Whitmania pigra; assembly: GCA_021613335.1. Lineage (NCBI taxonomy): Eukaryota > Metazoa > Annelida > Clitellata > Hirudinida > Haemopidae > Whitmania > Whitmania pigra. Next base: position 1,250,607 of record JAJTWR010000308.1, read on the forward strand.
CGATGATTGTCTTTGCAAGGAGCACAAACGATCGAGTGTGCGACGTACGAGGGAGGCAACAGAAGGGTCATCTACGCTGAAGCTGGCCACACGTTCGGACTGACCTACTTTGACAACATTTTTTACTGGACAGACTGGAAGAAGTGAGTTCTTCACCGTTGTTTCCTCTTTTCTCTGAACGACGGAAAGTTTATGAGACGAAGTTTAAGAGTTTGAGAGTTTTAAAAGGCATCGTTGATCTTTGTTGGCAGTTCCCGAGGGATTAAGAACATCCACGCGCAATCCAACCAACCAAACGAGGACATCTCCATTTCTCACGGATCAGTTGGAAGGCTTTATGGCATCGCAGTGGCAAGATCAACGTGCCACCATGGTTTGTGGAATATTTATGATATTAGTTAATAATAATAATATAAATATGGAATGTTATGAAGTAATATCTTTTTTTCATTGTGATAATATTTGTTTGTCAAATATGCACTTCAATCAGTTGTTGATGTAATTTTTGATGTGCTTATTCTATTACGGTACTTTATTAAAAAGGCTTTTAGGAAGGATCGGTTAATTATCTTATTCATAACTCGATCACGTAATTATTATCAATCAGTGAATGAGTTGTTGCTAACAGGTATTTGCTCTCTATCCATATATTCACCTATGCAGGAATTTGAATTTTTGTTTCAATTTTTTTTCAAACTATCCATTGATTTTAAGTTGAGTGTAAAACCATGTGGAAAAGTACTTAAACTCATTGAGAGGTTTTCATTTTTAGGTAGCAATCCTTGTTCCTATGGGAACGGCGGTTGCAGGTACTTGTGCTTTGCCTCGCTGACCGGAGGCAGTACTTGCGCATGTCCTGATAACATTTCTGAAGAGGAGTGCCAGAGAAGTGCTCACTCCCATTAAATCGATCTGTCCATCGATCAATCGATCGTCGAGGTATCGACAGAGCAAAGGAAGGTGCCTTTGAACTATGAACTTTGAACTTTATTGTTTTCCACATTCTAGTTTACTTATTCTTGCGTCTCGTTGGATTGCAGTCGACTGAAATTCGCTCTTTAAAGTCCGCTTGGTTGGTCGGAACTCATAAGAGACGTTTTCGTCGTCGAGCATAGGACGTCAGTAACTTTCTTATTCTTTCTCGGAGTTAAACGAAAGTGTTTGTAGTTCATTTACGATTGTCAGGCCAATAAATGCTAATTGTTGACACAGCTGCGATTAAAAACAGCCGTAATGGAGCCCTCGAGCGTCAGCAATGTTATCGTTCATTGAGGGAATGATTTTCTCCGAAGCAATCAGCTTCATGCCTTCATGTAAGTCCGTAATATCGTCGATGTTGAAATGCTCCTTTAACGATGATTAAAAACGTTTCCTCGACATGAATTGTTTTCGCATCCGCCCGAGGCGATCGGAAAATGGAGGAGCAATCCTGGGTTTCGTGCAGTGTTGTGATGTTGTCATACCGGATGTCAGTTGCCTTACGTTGCAAGCTCAGTGTAAACATCCCACTGTAAACTGTTAGTCCCGATGAGATAATGTTGAAAAAATCATCATCAGGTTCACTTTCACGTTTAATGTAGAGATGATGAAAACGATAAAAGCATTGCCAGCATTCGGATTAATATTAATTCCGTTATAATCATCTACAGCTATGCGACGGAAGTTAATAAACCAGTTTCAGATTCGCTTTCAGATCCGGTGTAGAGATGGCGAGTGGAAATAGTTTTTGCCTCTCCTGCAAAAAAACACTCCACTTATGATGATGGAGGAATAACCCCATCCGACAAATGCATAACGCTTCCCGATGCGAAACCATCTTCATGAATGTCTAAACTTTCATCACTCGAAATCAGTACAAAGAAGTTTATGAGCACGTTTATTCGATAAAATGTTCTAGAGGTTATTTGTTTACAAATATTGGAAAGGAAATGAAACCGGTAAAGTACAATCGATTCCTGATTGAGTCAGGATGGAGTGGAAATTTTAGAAATGAATTTTCATCGATCACACGCTGTCATCTTCAGATGTCTTGACGCTCCGTTTTTAATTAAGTCCGTCGTTGATTGTCATCAGCGGAAATCCATTGCGGAGTAGGATTAGGTGTTCATAAAACGGTTCAAATCCATCAATTTAGCTACTTTCTCTGATAAGACGCAACGGTTACCTGGTCCCGGTAATGACCAGATGTATGGTACGCAGTTTTCAGACCAAAGTGTATATAAAAGCCAGTCAAAGAAACTATCAATTTCCAGCGGAGTATGCATGGTTAATCCATAAGATAAGGACTTTAAGTTGCAATTTCTGAATTCATGTTAACAGGAATGGAGACAAAATTTATTGGATTTCTCAATTTTTAAATTCTAAAGTAGGTTTTTTTTTAAAAGTCAGATTTAGTTTTAAGAGGATAAACTTGTAAACCCCGACATGAACAGTTTCAGGAGCATGAGCCATGAGTTCTGCTAATCCTTTAAAAGTCGCAAGGGATTCGTCAGAAGGAAGAGAGGGGAGGCTGAGGATCAACATCAGCGGACAGCACTTCGACGTCATGTCCGACGTTCTGGAAAGACATCCTGACACTCTCCTTGGAAACAGGAGATCCAGGAGCAAGTACTACGATCCGCTAAGGAAGGAGTACTTTTTCGATCGTCACAGACCAAGTTTTGAAGTCATCTTTTCCTATTATCAGCACGGAAAAAAACTCAAAAGGCCCAACCTCATTCCAGAAGATGTCTTCCTTGATGAGTTGAATTTTTTCCAGGTGCGTTTGAAGTGAAATGAATTGAATCCATTGAATTCCCCTGATTTTTCACATCAAACGAGTTTACTTATGTCTGGCAATTTAGAATTGGCAAAAGCTTAAAATATTTCAATGTTTTCGATGCGCCTAAAATATTAGAAATCAAATTATTTAGTACATTATTAGATAATTACTAGTAAATATTTTAATACAATGTTGTGTAATAATGTTGTGGATACGGCTCTAATAAATTGTAAATAAGTTAAGATGAAAATATTGTCACTGAAGATTGAGAAGGACGTAGTGAACGAGTACAAACGGCAGGAAGGATACAGTGACGACGAAGAAGATCCTCCATCTTATCACAACGACATCCAGAAAACTCTTTGGGAACTTTTTGAGAAACCAAAGTCTTCCAAGGCAGCCCTGGTGGTTGCTTTGACCTCGGTTTCCATGACCGTGGTGGCAATCATGATCCTTTGCCTTGAGACGCTGCCTAGGTTCAGAAAATATTCTTGCCAAATTGAGGTGTTAATAATTTAATTCATATAAGTAATAGTTAATCATCAATTCTGACAGTATTCATCCTTATTTATGTAATACAAGCAATCGCATTTTATTTTTCGAAATCAATGCAGCTTTTGGTAAAAAAAAATGGAATTTAATATCCGATATCCGCTAATAAATGGGGATTAGGAGAGAATATTTAACAACAACATTTCCATTAAGTGTGGGCGGAGAGATCAGGAAATTGTGTTATTCAAGGAAACTAGGAACTGTTTATCAACGAACTATTTGCTGTAGTGTCTGATGAACTTTGTGAAGTTTGTCTATCATCATCATCATCATCAAAGTCATTGCCATCATCATCGTCGTCATCGTTACATCCTTTCCACCGCCATCATCATCGTATCGTCGTCGTCATCAACATTAGCATCATTGTTGTCATAGTTACCACCGCAACATGTGATTTATCCGCGCCGAGCAATAACAATTCTCGAATTATGGAACATGCAAGAGCATTTTATGAAATTTAATGAGGTTTTTATCGTTTTTTTTTCAAAACTTAACAAAAACTCGGTCACACATAATTATTACACATTAATAAATTATTACATATTAATAAATTATTACATATTAATAAATTATTACATAACAACACTTGATAGAACTTGGCATATATTTATTTGATTAAAGTCCACAACTAGGATGATTTGGACTTGTTAGTTATGCAAAAGTGACGATATGTATTAATATAATAACAGGAATGAAATAACAATAAATTAAATAAAGTTTAATTAAAAAGCACTAAAGTAATTGACTCCGATTTTTGCAAATCCATCTGTATACGATGTCCACACTCGCTGGATTGCTGAGCATGGAAATCATATCAGATAGATTTGTATTGAGTCTAGAACCAGGTAATAGTTGTCTCAGCATACAAATGCCGATTAACAAGCGACGAAGCGGGAAGCGTGGCTAAATTGGCAGAAGCTAAATTCATTGGCAGTGAGATTGTGAGGCAGTCAGTTGGCTTTTTCCCGCCACTTCCATAAAGACCGGCAATACTTAATCGGAGTTTTTGGAAATAATAACTAATAGAAAGTCAGACAAACAAAGTCTGCCTTAATTTCTAAAATTACGATTAGTTTAAAAT